>JAYKKI010000001.1:71480000-71940000 GCA_039881145.1 Druceiella hillmani
TACGAGGTGTTAATCATATTAAATTTATTTAAAATTGAAAATCGGATAATTTAATGTTTATAATTTGATAATTGCAAAGTATTTTACAAACTTATAACGAAAATGTGCCTTTGAAGATCGAGACGACGATTCCGTACCATCTCCTTAACTGACTTTGTTCAACCAATTACAACTTCTCGAGCAAATGACCCGTTTCCTGTAATTCGATTTTCTTTTGTAGATAATTAAATAGCTATCACAATCTAAGAGTTATTTATCTTCTTTCCGTACGTGATAACAAATACTTTTAAACGTGCGGTATCGCACTTCGACGATCGAATTTCGTCGAAGTGCCCACCGCACCCGTGTGTAATTTGATACTTTCGATTTATGCGCAATGGCCGTCCCACAAGTGAAATGTTGGCAGAAAATAAGGCTACAATTACAGCTCGTCCCCAAAAATTACAATTCTCAATAAAGAACTAAAAGTTTCTTTACTCACTGGCGCAAAGGGACTTTGACAAGAATGGAAATTTTGTTTTGACAACCTATTTTTAGACGCACCTATAGAACAATTATTATTAAAATATAAAACTAAACTTTAAATATTATCATCTATATTTAAAATTGTCTATGCCGCGAGTCCTAAGTATTGGCGCGCATAGGTAATTTGGAACAAATGTGTATTTAGCAGCTCACAAATTTGCAACTTTGATGAACAAACATGACCGTGACCTCGCGTTACGCTAGCTGCACGGCTTGGGCAGCGACGCGCATTTTGTGGAAGCGCGAACTTAAATTCACGCGACTATGTTCAGTTTCGAATCTATCATTTATAGCTAGCATTTGATGGTGCTATAAGGTTTACACGATAAAACTTTTAATCATCAGATAAGCGTGCAATTTTAAAATCGGGTATTATTATACGCCCAAAATAAAGGTGTCAGGCAAGGTACACATGTTAATGATTAATTTAAGAATGTTGCTCCCCAGTAATATTATTTTATGTACAAAATTATTTATGGTAAATTTTAATTTTCTTATAGCGAAGATTCGTAAAATTGTATGAAAGAAATGTAAACATTGCTTTTAAGTTCATGTTATAACAATAATAATAGCAGCCTGTGAATTATTATTATATTATTTTTTTTCCACAATGTCTATATATGTATAGAAAAAGTAAAATGTATCAATTTTTGTCCAACTACTATTCACCAGTGAAGTTGTGATTTCGTAAACTTATTCAATACTGATAAAATAAAAGCAATTATTGTTAAAAAAATAAACATAATAAAACAGTATAAAATTAGTGTTCGTTGAGAAAATGTGATCATGTAGAGATGGCAAATAATAGTACAGTCACATCAAATGGTTGTATAGCGAAGATCCAACAAAAATGTTATTTATGAAAGATGCAAACAGATAAAGAAAATGTGAAAGAGTAAAAGATTGGGGCGAGTCAGATTGAAAAATTGAATATGAGAACATGTTTGAAAATTAGTAAGGCAATATAGATGTTATGCTGTGACATAGATATGCAAAATTTCATTTTCACTAACTGTGCAAAGTAATTATGTAGGTCATTTATCTATACCGTCCTGTAATTTCCATTAGGTTTGATCGAGTCTTTCACAGCTATATAAAACTTTTTAGTTATTGCACATTGCTTCATTCTCTTCTTACTAATCTAATGAAAATTTATAGTGCTTCCTAATATTATAGCAAAATATAGTTAGTTGTCTTATAAAACTCAGGGTATTAAAAAATTAATTCATAGAAGTGTATTACTCGGTACAAGCAAGGAAAAATTAAAAAAAAAATTCAAATTAATGTTTGTCATAACATAAATTTGCAAACCAAGTTTTTAGTAAATATTACATTTACGTCATTAGTATACATTTCTGGTTAAAAGTGTTTGAAAATTATCAATTTACATGTAAGGATTAATGTATAAAATATTTTTTTAACTTACATAGCTTTGGTAATATCAGAATGAAAATGTCTGATATCTTTTAACTTTGTGATTTTATTATTTGTTTAGGGTCCGTTTCATATGTTCAGAGAAAACAGTTACTCATACTCCTTATGCAATGAAACAGAATGACTATTCAAATAATCTTGCCTAATGTTAATAAGGTTTACTTAAAATGTGGGTAATTAAAGTTATTATGGTCTCAATACAACACACATTTTTTAAATTGTTGCGTCTCTTTGTTTATTATTTGTATTGTTGCATATGTTGTAATCAAAACAATTCTAGATATATGGAATGATATAACAGAGAAAACTGTAAAAAAAGCTTGCAATTGTATAAGTTTCTTGCTTATAAATAAGTCTGTAAAAGGTATTTTTGTTGCTTTTTCTCACATTATATGTAGACAAAATCTTTTTAAATAGACAACATGTTTTGAAAGAAATTCGTTAGATCTGTGAATCTTAAGATTTCAAGTAAACATAAAATTATCTCTTAGATGTCAAAAAGTTTATAAAGATACAAAGTATGTTATTTGAACTGGATATTACTACAAGAACATTAACAAGTTAGATTAGTTTTTTGAAGTGTTGTAAACAATGTTTAAATTGTTCAAAACAATGTAAAAAAATAATAAATGCCCATTGCGTCAAGATTATTATTTTTAAAAAAGTTGAATTAAGGAGAAAGATTTACATAAAATGCAAGTGCAACCAAGTGCAATACAAGTGCAACCTAGTTATTTACATTTCAAGCAAACCGGCTAACAGATGAGATGATCAATTATTATCTAGACAATTGTTTTTATAACAAAAAAAATTAAAGTTTAAAATGTCATGCAAACATTTTCATTTTTAATTACAAAGGCATATAGTAGAAAAATGTTTTTAAGCTTTTATCAGAGAATTTTTCAAGTAAATAAATTTAATATTCAACACTTTTGATTAGAAATCATATAAATTATGTAAAGTAAATATTTACTATAGAGTACTGATGGATGTAGAATTTGGTTTGTTAATTGATATTTTATTAATTTCAAATTAAGTAATCCTTTTACGATCTTCACCAATATTAAGTAATGATTCTATATACGCAAACGTAATTTTAGGATCAGTTCTGGATCTAAGGAAAGTTGATTATTAAGCAAAAACGAAACAGGTATATTAACGAAACAGGTATATTGAAAATAATGTGCATGAAATTAGCGCAGAAAAATATTAATTGGGAATTGAAAAAACATTTTAGTAAGTATAATGGTTTTCGCTATTTATTATTTGTCTTTGTTCATTACGTGTTTATAACGAGAAGTATGATGGGGTATTAATATTAAACATGTAGAAATTACTAACAAACTTTTACTTGATATTCTTTGGAAACTTATCCATTATAAAAATTTCTTTTTTCAGGTTTACATTAATGGACACAACTAGAACAAAGTATTGCTTGCCATTAGCTGAACCTACACTTCTGGTTTATAATTGCAGGTGGTATTGTGATCATAAAAATATGCTTAATAATATTATATAACTATTCATATTATAAGGTATAATTATAATGGTCTCATTGTTATATACCCTAACTTACTATCCTAATGCCGAGCCTTTCGGAATCGATAATTTTTAATTTGCTTGAACTAATATTGGAAAGCCAAATTGATTACAACTGATTTGAATATCATCACGATGGTGGTGTAGAAATATTTTGTAGTAGCATTATTTTGACCTAGATTCATGATAAATTTAAATGAATGCTTTATATATATAAAATTATTCATTGACGTGAATCTGACATAACATATGCCAAATTTGACTCTTAGACTCAATTTAAACAATTTTGATTTAAGATTAAGTTAAGTGAAAATTTACAGCTGTGTTACCTGATTTATATTGCAATTGCCGTCTGTGTTTACAAAAATAAGCTTAGTGAAATAAAAACATATTGAAGATCTAAAAAGAAAAAGACTGAAATATGTCAAATTTTGATTGCAATTCCATTTAAAAAAAAATATTTTCTATATTCAGTATGATGAAGCAAATAAAGATAAAATATTTAAGAATATTCTAATTAAATATTCTAAATTAAATATTCTAATTAAAAACTAGAATAAAAATTGATGCTGAAAGTTGGCCTCTATTAACAGTAAAAATAAGAGACTGCAAGTTACTACAATAGAAATAGTTATACATTAATTATAAGCAGATTTGATATTGTAAAAAGATAGTTGTAATGTGATAGAAATTTTTAACCATATAAAGATAGTTTATCTGCATAAAATCTAAACTACTGTAAAAAAAATACCTTGAATTGTCAACAACCAATGCAGTCAAGGAATAAAATCAGTTTATGGGCAATGTTTCAATTGGTTAATGATCAAATCTTATTACTTTAAGAAAAAGATGGCCTTGACAACACAATGCCCTGAGGGACCTCGAAGTAATCGAGGAGTTTAATTATCTAGGATCCCTGATAACTATGAAACGAGAATTACGAAAAAGAAAATTGGCAAAAAATATTATGATACAACTAGCAAAGATATGGTGAGACAGAAAAAAGCAATGAAAGACCAAAATTAAATTCGCACAAACATTGATACGGTCCATCATTTTCTACAGTTCTGAGACCTGGACCATAAAAGACGCAGCTAAAAAATGTATTGATGCTTTTGAGATATAGTGTTTGCGACACATGATGTTGGTGTCTTGGAGTGCCCATCAGACTGACAAGTCAAATAAATTGTCACCCTCGATAGACTGTCCTCTACATTTGCCAGCTGGATACTCATATACTCTAGCCACATCATCAGAAAACCCTGACAACCTAGAATTAAATAACCTGCTAGAAAGAGCTGAGAGCATAAGACATTGTGACTAAAGGCCAGCTATTTAGTTTTGAATACATATATTGTAGAGAAATTAATTTGCATTACACTAGCATTGAATAGATTCCAGGACTATAAGTCTTCCCTTTTGTTGTTGTCATAACCTCAAAAAGCCCATTTTAATTTATTGACCTTATGTTTGCATGTTCTGCTGATTGGCAGAACACGATAAACCGATCGTTGATTGATTTTCAGTATCATATCTAAAGAGAAAAAATTACTGCGAAGTAGTTTCACAAATTGAAAGTTATGCTGAAGAAGCAAACTGTTCAACTCAAGCAGCAAAATGTGAAAGATTTCAAAAAAGTTATACAACTATGTAAAATATAATGAAACAATAAATATGTAGCCACTTGCAATAATAAATGAGGTGATTGGCACATAGGCTCATCTATTAAAAGCTGTGGTTTCAACAATTTTGCAAATTTTAAAAAAAAAGGAAAATCAAAATTTTCAGGAAAATTTTGATTAAACTATACAATAATACATCCTAAAAAATAAATCAAATATTATAGGCAACATTTTTAAGTCTGTAGAACAGGATCAGATAAAGAATATTCTGAGATATCCTGCAGTGGTTATTTGTGTTCTAAGGCCTTCTAGAAGCTGTTGATTTTATTCAGTTAAAACAATCATAGGCTAAATTTACCTGTATACTATAAAATAGAATGCTGCAGAAATCAATTTCACATTTCCATTTAGAATAGAAATTGGAAAAGTTCACGCTAGATCAATTAGTAGAGTTGTATAGTTGTTTACGCATCTTGAAATTGTTGATGCAAATTAACCAAAATAATTTAAATTTTTATTTGCAATGTTTCTCACATTTAATTGAAAAAAGTGTAGCTTCATATTTAAAAAATGCGGCTTGATAAAATTATGTACTGAAAAAGTTCTTACGACCAAAAAGAAATTTGAAATTTAATAGAGAGCTAAAATAATTGATATGACCTTACGAAGGAATTGAAATGAATTAAAAAACAAAAATGTTGTTTCACCGGAAGGAACCAGTTTCTCAAAGTATTTTATGAATGGAAATAGTTTCACAACTCTTTTAATTGGGTACAGTTTTATAATTTTGTTATTACCAAAGTTTATTTGTGATTTGAAAAATACTATAAAAATAAATAATTTTATACATTATAATCATGCTTCTTATTATTGGAAACTTTAACGGACACCGATTTTTCAATTTAGTCGGTAGTTTGCCGATTTTTCAACGGAGTCTCTCTGTTTGCAATTTTGTTATTCACGGTAATTTTTAGGACCTAACCTGCGTGAATAGGAAGGCATTATTCTTCTTCCAAAATTTCATATATACGTCTAAATTGTAGAAATTGTGAGGTTATGACAGACGGACATGATGGAATTTTAGAATTTCTCCGAGGGTCCATAATAATAATAGAGTTTGGCGAGATTGCAATATGCAATAAGTTCTGGTATAATGTAACGAGAATTAAATGCATTGTTATGTTAGAAATTGTTAAAAATCTTGCAACCACAGCATAGCATATTCTTCTACGTATGTTAGGTTTCCAATGAATTGGACTGTGATTGTTAACACATGCTACATGAACAGAACCAATTTACTCGTAGGCCCTCTGAAGAAGTACGCTATCATAAGTAATTTCTAATAAGAATTGACATTTAATCACTGTCATATTTCATTACAACAAATCATTTGAATTTTTTTTTATAGCGCAAATTAATATTCAAATTACTATAGACTAAAATTGTCAAATATAAGTTCAGGACACAAAAAGTACAATTGTAACTAGACACTTTGCCTTTATCCAACACATAGTTGACTAATTAGGAAATTATCCAATAGTTCAATCTTTTGGGGAATCAAAACCAAGGACTGAAACAGGTCCATTGCATAAAAATACTGATTTTAATAAAAATTGAAATACTGACTTACTGACCTTTTAAATGGAATTTTTAGGTGTGGTAAAGTTATTGACAATTAAATGAAACTACGTTATGAGTATTATTTCTACTTTCTTTAAGTTCTTTACCACGACCAGGTTTCGTTGTATTACAACATCTTCAGATGGGCTCTTTGCTAATAGTCCACCTGACGATGTTGTGATACAACGGAATTTAGGTTGTGGTAAAGAACTGAAAGAAAGTAGAAATAATACTACATCACATAGTTTCATTTAATTGTCAATAATGAATTTCTACAAAATTAACCCCAAATATATTCAATATGTGTGGTAAAGTATAAAGATAAAAACTTATTTTTTAGTTATTGCTCTCCATCATCCCCATAGCCTTTTTATTGTGTTTAAACAGAAGCAAAATTTGCTTAGTAAGCGAGTGTAATATAAAAAAAATATTGAAAAGTTAATAGTTGTAATAATCACGCCCAAACACCGATTAAATGAAAAAACTGGCCATCTTGCGAGGAACCCAGGACTTATTATCTGAAAAAAGATGTTTAAACTTAATTACAATAAAACATAAGGGACTTACTTAAGCATCCTTAAAAAATTTGTCATGTGGTTTTTAATTTTTTACTATCTTCTGAATTTTTTCTTTTCTTTCCTTGACCACGACGTGCAGTAATGATTTTGCCATATTAACGGCTACTAAATCTTTATCTTTAGTACCGTCTTTCGACACTGAATTGGTATTATTTATTAATCTGCACAAAATAATTGCATTCCGAAATTGTGCACAGAGAACACAACTTTTGTTTTTTTTTATTAAAACACAAATTTAGACAATATAAACAATAGTATTTATCAATAGTGTCCCTTTAATTTTTTCCTGTTTTAGTTTTTTCAGTGTCTATTCTCCTTACTCAATACTGGATTTACTTTTCTCACATTTTCTTTTCAGTTCTATTTTTCACTCTCTGCCTTTTCTTGTCAAGTTCATCTTTTTCTCTTCTTTTGTTCTTTGCTATACTATTTATAACTATTCAAGCTAAATTCATTAACTCTTGGGTCAATGGAACAAGATGAATTTTGTTGTTATACATGTTTTTAAACACTGACATAACTGTCAAATGAGCATGAGTTGTTAGCTCTTTCTGTTGTAAGTATGCACCCAGCACATGAAAATCTGCCTGTCAACATCTGCATTGCCGTGAAACTGAGTTAACACTGCCTTAATTATTTTTTCCAAATTGGTGAACATTTTTTCTCCAGTTTGAAAAGTGGATTTAAAGATGTTAATCTAATACGTTGTTTTTGCAGGATCGTTTTTGGAATCCTATTTTTTATAATGACCAGATGTTTTTCCAGCGAGTCATCTGTTGACGTTTTAACTAACAAGTGGCAACATAACGTTTTCTTACATTTGTCAGAAAACTTATATTTTTATGTTCTTTACAGGACACTAATAGTTCTCTAATCAAATTTTCTATAATTATAGCTTCAAAGGGTGCATAGTATTTTTCGTTTAGAGCATCAAGTGTTAAGCATAATTCAAAATCGTTTTTATGTGTTTTTCAGTTCTTCGTGTATCATATGTACCGATGGCACTTCTCACTGAAAGAGTCCAACAAACTTCACAAACATTTTGATAATTGAGGAAACAAAAATTATTTCAGGTTTTGCCGACTTTGGTTTTGTTTTGAAATTTCTAAAGTTATTACTATTTCTAAAATTTTGGAATATTTTAGAAATAGTAATAACTGAACTGTTTTTTCGGTAAGTGTTTAGTTTCAACTTGAATAATTTCATATTCCTCCAAGCAAGCAGACCAGCCATCAAAAAAGTTGTAAATTTTAAATATGAATTCAGATACACTTTCACCTAACTTGACAAGGTTTTGAAGAATGCATTATGCACAGTATGTATGTTACATGTTTCTGTCTGCCTTCTCTAGCTACTATTCTGACTGCACTAACAATATTAAAGCATTACTCATTCATCTTGGGAGTGTTTTATTCACATTTGGTCCATCACAACCGAGCATCAGAAGTTTTTTTCTGGAAAACTGGGGCTTGTCTATAGCTCCATTGAGTTTAGAGAAAATATCCACAGCAATTGCTTCGCCAATGAAAAAAGTTTCTAAGTGTGTTATTATTTCTTTAATCGGAGATCAATATTTGATGGCTACTTGGAGTTATTTTTTTGATGAAACATTACATGATTCGTCAAAACATGAGGAGCTGATGCATCGCAAATCAAATACCATGCCTTCGTTGTCAACATAGAAAAATCTGATGAATTGAATCGAGGAACATTGCCATGAATTTGAATTGAAATGAAGAAATCAGATGCCACCATCTTCATGGCTCATTAAAACTCTGCTCTTGTAACCCCATCTTTAACCCTATATATTTGTATAGTACTTTGACATTTGTTATGTTGTGAAGTACTAATTTGGACTTGACTGGATTGGATTCATTGGGCTCATGACATATGTACGTCATATGCAATTGAAACAGACAACTTGACGCTGTTCTTTATGTTTATGAGAAGACGCATGTTGCCCAATATCATCATCAAAGCCCCAAGCAACAGAAATTTTTTTTAAACGTACAGCAAAGAACTTCACTTTCTCTATCGTTTTCCCTCCATTCGGACACAATATACCCATTTTTATCTTTCTTATTAAGCCAGTACTCGTTTCGATTTACGTTTTCCCATGTTATAAACTACACTAGTAAAATATATTAACCACACAAGTAACCTATTACCGGCTTGTTATTAGTAAAAAGCTGTAACAAACATGCATAAATGACTTAAACAAAAAAGAACATAATAATTTGGAAAAAAAATAGTAAACTTATTTTTTCTCAAAATCCTGAGGCTTGTATATAGAGCAACAAGTAATAGCACTTGAATCATCACTGGGCACCTATAAAATAAAAAAAGTAAATAAGCAGTAATGAAAATTCAAAAATAGTAATTTGGTTTGGGAACACACTGACTATTTTTAAAAAAACTGACTTTTACCGACTCGTCTCCAAAAAGGTGACTTTTATTGCCCTGTTTTGGCCCCTGCAAAACTTAGCCTTCCAAATTTGAAGTGTTATAAATATGAGACTACATTCCAATAATTTATTTCTTCTTGGACCTATTTATTACTATTGTTAGCATAAAGGATTTACAAATTTTACAACACACCACATTATTTGTCCACATAAAGCAGTAGGAATTTGTACTAAAATGTGTAGTGAATAGTGTTAGATTTTTATTAAATGTAAATTCCAGTTTTAACAAAGTTTGAGTGCATTGCCATGTTGAATTATGCTTAATCGAGTGAAAAATTCTTGAAAGCCGCTTGCATTCTTCATCTGTAGCTGTGCCTAATTTCTTTATTATGATTCTACAGAAAGAAACACAAACTATTGTAAGAGCATAATTATTTGACAATTACATTTAAGCTACCAATATAAGCATGTTATGATATAAAAATGCAGATTAAACAGATAAAATATAAAATAGGTATAAAGTACTTATCTGGCATGGCTCTTTATTAAACAAATTTGAATTACAAAACACAATTCGTATTCTATACTAATAAAGGTCTCACCCAGTTTCTATAATTTAAATATATATAGTTTGCATCTATGGCTAATTTGAGGTACAAAAACGCAGTGGAAGATGCTCTTATTGTAGTTTGCCAAAAAGAAAAAATAAATATGTATCCAGTGGTGAAAACTCACTGTATTGGCTATACCCCAAAATATTTCAAGCTATAAGCAAAAACCCAGAAGTAGTTTTGCTCTATTAACTATCTAGCCAATCAGATAAGCACTAAATGCTGCTAAACACAATTTTTCATATAAATAACAGATACCATCTTTTGCATTGTTTTCTATTTTTAATCGACTTCTAAAAAAGGTGGAGATTCTCAATTGAATGGAATTTTTTTTTATGTATGTTTAGCGATAACTCTTTACCAACTGAACCAATTTCTATGACTATTTTTTTTATTGGCAACGAGGTACTTTAGGGGTCCCATAGAAATATGACGACAAATCTGATGACGAGATCCGGAAATGAATAATAGATCTCCTTAACGAATGGCAATAAATCAACTATGATTTAATATATTTGCTACAGGTAGGTGTTACTTTGCAAAATAATTACACCACTCACCAGCTAAGGGTTAGATGGAGTTTTGCAAATGGAAAGTGGAATTCCTTAACGGATGTTAGTAAATCAACCATGATTAAAATATTTGCTATTAGTAGGTGTCAGTTTGCAAAATAACTACATCATACAAGTCAGGGTCTAATGATGAGTTCTGGATTGTTTATACAATGGAAATTTTTGATGAACAGTAGTAAATTAAAAATGATTAAGATATTTACTACTGGCAGTTGTTACTCTGCAAAATAATTACACCATTGACCAGGTCAGAGTCTGATGATGCGTTCTGGAGATTAAAAATAAACTCCTCAACAGATGGTAGTAAATCAATTGTGCTTCAATATACATATTTCCTATTGGTAGTTTTTCGCAAAATAATTATACCATTGTCAACAAATGCAAAATTTTATATTATAAATTTTGCATTTACCCTGTATGAAATTACTTCGTGTTGTGAGTACATTAGAAGTAAGATTATAAATTTACATTATAAATTAAGTAAAATTATAAATTTGTTAATAAAATTTATCAGTGCCAGTGCTGCTGACCACAAATTATAATTTGTGGTCAGCAGTGCTGGCCCCGACTACAAAAATAAGTTACTTTGTTATTTGTTATGAATAAGTAGGTACTTATTTTGAATTAATTATTTTTTACTTTTAGTACCTACTTTCTTGAAGTCAGTTTTTTAAAAAATATTTTATCTATTTATTCTATTAACTAATATTGTAGAGTTGACTAAAACCAATTTTATAAATTAGACTAGAGCATTTTATTTGTAAAGAATTGCTACATCACCAGAATAATTTGTATAGTGTGCTTGGTAGTATAAACAAAATTTCCAATATAAATAATTCTTATGGTTTTATCTCAATATTTCTTAAATAGTATTAATACCTCCGAGGAACCGTTAATAAACCAAAACATTAGTCCACTGGTTTTAGGGTATGAAATCTGGAAATTATGAATACCACAATAAACGTCGCTATGACAAAGAACACCACAAACATATAAAAAGTATCTTCCGAAAATATGTCAGTGAATGCTGGTATTTGATGGTATATTTCTTCTACAACGTTTAAGTTTCCCCTCTTACTTCTGGACATTATTGATGAAAAAGGAATTTAGCTTCTTTTTCCCGATTTTTTACCAGCTGCCTTCTTTTCTGATTTTGTTTGCAGAGTCGCGACAGGTTCCTCTTTAGGGGCTAATATGGTGATGTGTTTATTTGTTAATTGTAATAATTCTAGGCAAGTAAGGTTGCCGCTTTTTATTGATAAATTTTTCACACCGGCTGTTTCTGAAAGCAGAAAGTTTTCAAAGGTGATTCTATTTAACAATATGAAATTATTGTCGAAATCTGAGCAGCTAGCTTGCTATGAAATTTTTTGTTGCTCTTAATATATATCACTGTTTTAAGCCATAAAATTAGGGCCCTCATGACATTAAGGCGTTTTGCATTGGTGGTGCTGACATCACAGCTATACCATTCCAGTGGGAGAAGCATAAAATATAAAAAATCGTTCACGAACCGTTTCATAATTCCTTGAGATCAAAATAAATATAACGTTAAGCTTTGATGATAAAGTATTTAGTAAAAGTGGCATACAATTTTATCTAGCCATCATGTTAATTTACAATAAATAGCTAAAGTATATCATTAAGCACTGACTTATTGGTAAAGTTTTCCATTCTCTCATATATTTTTTATATAATTCTACTGTACTCTTTTGGTTAAAGTAAAATCTGTCAAGGAGCTTAAAAAAACTTACCTGCAACAGCTGGAACAATAGTAAATGTTATTTGAGGTTCACTCCTGTCACAAGCGATTTCCGTTTTAATGGAACATTCTGGATTTGTTAGACCAATTTTGGGTGAGCTAATGAAATGCAGGAAATTTCTGTAAAATATAAAAATTATTTTTCGTTAGGATATTGCCATATTCAATTCCTAAGAAAATAGTACTAAGTTTAATGAACACAATCCATGGACATTTGTATGTGATAATGAAAAGTTTAAATGTAATTATGATCGAGAAAATATCGAAAATAAAAAAATATATTTTACTCAAAAATAAATAATTTCTGCACAATAAAGGCCAAACCAAAATAAACGTTGTACATTATTTTCGTCTTATATTTCCAAGAAGCACCTGAAAAAAATTCTTCATTTACCAATTAACTAACACCTGTATCTACATAGGCTAACATAAAATCTTGAAAATTGCATTTTGTTAATAATGTGCAATAGTCATAAATTAATATCAATTATAAACCAAAAGATAATTCACAAATGCATTTATTTCCTAACAAAAATAAAATAATAGAAAAGTTTTGAGATCATTGTATACTCGAGACATCATTTAAAATAGCGACCTGGTCTATTATGGGGAATAAATTAATACATAAGATATCTTGAACTGAAAAGTTATAGAACTACGCTATCGACTTAATTAATATTACACTTTTTTGCAACTTTATATGATACCATAATATTGGACATCTTAATTAATGCAGAGTAGTATGTTTGTGGTTTTCAATTACGTATTTTGTCATAAATATGCATAAGATATTTATTTTATTTACATATTTATTTTAAAAAATGTATTAAAAGGATTATTTTGAATCCAATCAAATATACAGTGTCCCTTTATTAACTTGGTTTGGCCAAATTTAAGTTTTATATAAATGATGTAAAGGCTTAATAAATTAATGTATGTACAATATCTTACTTGTAGTAGTTGCAGTAAAAATAAATTATATATAGTCCTATAAATATGTAATTCATATAAAAAAAGTCATCTCATCCATCTCACAACTCCTCGCTTTTACAATTAACAATATTGATACAATAAACGACTAAAAATCTATTAAGTTTAAACTTTGTCTGGAGATTATAGTTTAAGAATAATCCATTCCACTGAATAATTGGGAAATGAAATCAAATTTTTAAATCTTTCCTGATTCAAAAACAACTAGTATCAAATCTTAATGGAATGTAGAAACTTCATCTGTTTAGAGCATTTACAGATAAACAAGTCACTTTGTTAGCTGTTAGCTCATAATGTGGCTCTGCAAATAAATTGAGAAAAATAATCAACTAGAAACAAATTAGGAAGACTATTCAATTTTATATTTGACAGAACTATTATAAGGTAAGTAATTGATCTATAAATATTTCAGACCATGGCGACGGAAAGGGAGCTCACGCCGGCACCCCTCATGCCATTACCGCAATTGTTCCAGTTACCAGATTTGTCACCTCTGCGAATAAATGCCCTAAATAGAATTGGCAAGACATATGATTGCAATGATTGTAGCGGTAAGTTTTCTACCGTTGTAAAGTATTATATCTTTTTTTTTTACAAAAATTATTCATCTCCGAGACTTCAATTTTTAAAGACTTATATAGTATAACCTACAATGAAACTTACCTTGTGTGTGTTACGTCTTCACGAAAAGGATCAAATTTTACATTTACTCGCTTAACAGCCTTTAAATTTATCAATTTTAGTTGTTTCGATATTGCTGCAATCACTCCACTAGATCGTCGTAATGCGCCACTGAAAGGTACCGACATTTCAGGAATATTCACCACATTTACTTACAAAAGGATCACTTTATATATATATATAGATATATATGTATATATCTATTTATATATATTCTCTGTATAATACAGTACAGATACAAGTACAGCAGGATCGTATATCATTTGATAACAGACTGTCAATCCTCTACTGGTCTATAGCCACTTCATTGACTATGTTTTCTGTTAGGTATATGAAACAGCAGTTTACATTTTTTATACAAAAAAGATTTGTTACATATTTGATATAGAATGTCACTTGAGGAAAATTTAACTTTATTTTTTTCATTATTATTATGTAAATATGTTTAAATAATTGCTACGTTAGTCTATGGTTTTCATAGAGAAACATGGTATCTCCGTTCTATAATCTTTAGTCAACAGACAGCGTACACTTGAGGAATGGCGATTCTGTGAATCGTCTAATTATTATATTAGTTTTGCAAGTTTCCGTGCCTATTATTAATAAAGTGTCTTATTTTAAATCCTTAAAATGTATCCAGTAGGACAACGTAAGTGTTTCAATAAAAATATTAGTTACGGTAGTGTTCATAAAACAGCGTTTTATACGCCCTTTGTTTCTATAAAAACACATAATGCTCATCAATAATTTTCGTATTTCCACCTGATACCACTTCACATTTTAGATCATGTTGTAATAATAAACAGTTATGAATAAGCCCTAAACTATGCGTACCTGAAAAAAAAATTAAAGTGTAGTCAATGTTAAAATTCTCGCGTGTCCTAAATTCTCTCATTTGAAATGTGCTTACCACATTTGTCAAATCTCATTTAGTGATTCTAAAGAAATGTATGGCAGATAAATAAATAAATAAACTGCTCTTGTAGTATCTTATTGTTTACGTCCTATGTAGGCTGTGTCAAAACTATTGTTCAGTAGTTGATGTGTAAAATGAATTTAAAAAATAAGTCCGGGAAACAAATATAATATTTAAAACAACGCTTTATAGCAAAGGGAAATCTAAGGGAAACTAATCTTTAATGTAATCTGTGCAGGGAATAGAACTTGATATTTTGCTAAAGATGCTCCTATTTACGATTAAAAATCCTAATAGAATCATAGTTCATTGTTTGTATATGAGTTAAATAAATGGACTTCAATATTTGATAATGATATAACGTTTCTATGAATATCTATTAGCTTTCATTCACTAATTCATTCAGTATTTCAATTGAAATTTTTACCTAATTTTAATAAATGAAACTAGTTAACATTTTTAGAAATGAATAAAATTAACATTTGGTAGCCATGCAATAACTATTTAAAGTCTCTTGATAAGGATTTAGGCATATTTTTTTGTTTATATAGTTAATTCATATATAACCAATTTTTTCTTCGCTTCCTGAAGTGTTTTATCAATTGCAAAATAATTTAACAAGTTAAATTCATTTACTCTAATGTTGTGAAAGAAAGTATATTAATTAGTTCTTGTTAAAAAAAAGAAGTTCTTAAGTTTAGAATTATTTTAATTTCTTTTAAAGTATTCTTATAAACCCTTATAATCCCTTAATTTGCATCTAATGCATTTGATTGTCTTCTGTTTATTTTAATTATTTACATAATAGAAAACTTGGTTGTGTAGTTAATTAGGTTTTTTTTTGCATGTGCTATGGTAGAAGATAGTTTTATTATTCCTACTCAAAAAACTATTCATTCAGTGGTGTTTTCGTGGCACCATTTACCATTTGGAAAAGACAATTTTTAAATTCATATTCTTTTAGTTGTATTTTTTGCAAGTATCTTATGTTTTCACCCATAAGCTAAATTTTGATATGTTTATTGAGAAAATGCGCCTTTGATTGTCTTGTTTATTTTAAATATTTGCGTATATTTTACATAATAGAAAACTTGATTGCATAATTAATTTTTTTTTGCACGATCTCAACATTTGTATTCAGCGATATGCATGATATCAAAAAGCAGTTTGGTTAATAATCTTAAAACTTTAAATACCCATTGTTATTTTTTGAAGTCAATTTTTTTTTGATATTAGTATTTATTCCATCACAGTTCTATATTATGTTATGGATTTAATTTAAAAATAAAAGAATATTTAAAAAAATTTAATTATTAGCACATGATAGTTGTTCACTGAAATAAAAAATATTCTATTTATAATAAATGAAATTACAATCATGAGTACAATCATATTAATCATGATAGAATATCTATTTATTACTAGGACTGCTTTTTGACGAGTTAATATTTTTTATGTTATAAAAAATTAAAACTGATAAAATTGTTTATGGGGGTCAATATGTTAAAGTTCGAATTGAGTTTTGCTAAGTGTGTATAAAAGTTAACTTGCAGTTTGGCATGAGAAAAAGTTTGAAACAATTCTTCAATAAATTAATAAAATTTGCAGTAAGTGATTATGCAAAGCTAGGTATAGCATGTTTCCTAAAAACAATAAATCTAGAGCCATAAATTTAGATCTAAGTGTTATGATGTATATATTACGGCTCAAATCGGCACTGGAGATAATAGAGATTATAATAGATCTCTCTAATGCTCCAGGTGGTAATCCTCAATTTGGGAAACTATCCATTAGGTAATTGAAACCTTTGACGAAATATCACTTTTACAATAAACAAAGTTTTTACAATAAATATTATTAAACGAACACGATTAGCTCTGGCATACATAGCCTAAATTTATCATAACATCAAAAAGTTTTTATACCTCCAAAATAAATGAATTTTCTTATTATTGCTGAAATACCAAGATCATTTTTTAAATTAATTTATTTTTTGAGGTCTAAAGTGTTAAGTAAGTATATTTTAATCAACATGCTTCTGGATAAAGCTCTTCTACTTAATAATAACCTCACAATATTCAAGGTAATTAAGTATTTTGGAAAATTGAAGTAAATAATCCTTTAAACACATTTACAACTTTGAATCCTGTGATGTAGTTTGAAATGATAAGATTCTAATCAGATTAATGTATACACAATGTTTGTAAATGAACTAGAGATAAAATTATCACAAGCCATGTTAGTAAGTGGAATTCAGGTCATTGCCTTGTGACACAGAATAAAAACATTTTTGAGACTATTTCTATATTTATCACTACCAACTAAATGGTTAATAAAATTCATATTTTGCGGCATCTGATTTTAGTTAGCAATTCATTGTTGACTAATATGTTAAATTATTTTTTGAGTTCACCTATGTTTTTATTTTAAATTATGTATCATTATTTGTTTCTTCTTTCTTAAAATATTAATCCTGTATTTATTGATAAAGAAGCAGTAAAAATTGGATAACATTTTGCCTATGGAATATAAGTTTTTATGGAAATTTATGCTATTCTAATGAATTTTGAAAATTTCCATCTCCTCAGGCCCCATTGTTTGATCCGTAGTCAATGAGTTACTTTTGTTAGACTAATAGTCAATAAAACCATAGTTAGAAGTTTAATTAATGGTTTTCTTGTAGATAGGTTGGTTTATTCATATTTTGGCTATTGTTAAATCAAAACAATAGTTAATGATGTCGCAATATAAATTAACAAAAATTTATTTATTTTGTCATGGGATATAATTTTAACGTAAAAATGACATTTGACAATTCATTGGTTGCTTTAAAATATTTGGAACATACATGCAGTCTATCTCACAAAAATCCTTTGAAAATTTTAGAATGTTACAAACTTTTTACTTTTGCAATGTTTCTGTTTCCGTAGTGTTTAGAATCTTCGCAGTGTGTGCAATGCTTGTAAAGTGTTTGAACTTTAACGTTTCTTGTGTTAATATGAATACTTCTAAATGAACACATTAGACACCCCTTAACTATATTTGTGTATTTCCATTAGCAAAAAACCTTTTATAAAATATCCAGAAATTGCTATCTTTTGTTTGATAACAATTGATAAAATAATCTCCAATTTCTGCTTGCGATATTTTATTTATTGGTAGTTTTTGGTATACATAATAAAACATAATTACTGTCTTTTTGTCATCGCCATATACATTTTCATCAGTATCGAAAAATCATACTTAAATTCATAAGAACCTCTTGTTTCAAAGAAATCTAAGAGGTCAAATTGACAAATGAGGTGAATCAGCTGATATTATAGAATTTAACTATCTGCTAGAGGTCGGCCAATTATAGGGTCTGCCCAATATGAATATTTAGCTGAATATACAGTTTAAGATGTACCTGAATATTTGGCCGAACTATTTGGTTTTTTTTTGGCAAGTTTTGCTTAACGGAACTGATTAAAACATGTCCGCGAGGTACTCGGTGAGTAGCAGCATTTGCCTGCACCCATAGATTATAAACAAATAAATAGAACATTTTCCATTTACTTCTATACAAAAAATTGTTGGAATTTTGTGTAGTGCCCGTGCGACGGAAACACCAAACGGCACTCATCATAAGGTTATTAATGGCACTATGTAGGGAGCATCATGATGGCATTCAAATAGAACGTTTTATTCATATTTATTAAATAATTAAACAAACTTAAAAAATATATTAAAAAATATTTACATTTTCACAAATTCTATTAAAACTATTAAATGACTTTAACATTTCAAAAATCATAAGTATGTATGAGGTTTTACAATGTTAGTATTGGTCTAAAATATAATAATTCCCAAAATATATATTTTCAAGACTTCAACATGGTCTAGATGGATTATTTCTTGTGGTTGACAGTGCTGAGGGCTGTGACATCAGGTTTTACAAACCATTTAAAGTCGGACCCATTTCAACAAAGTGATTGTAGCAATTAGCTTTCAAAATCCCATTCCCTAAGTCTACATAAAAACAAACATCAGGTGTACAGTAAACCTTAGAGGATGCATTTAACAAGAAATGGAAGATCAATGACTCATTGATCTTCCATTTCTTTTTCTTCATTCTTACTCATCGAGCATGGAAGATATTCGAAATTCACTATGGTATAGCTGAAATAATCCCAAGGTTAAATCAATATCGATAACCACAAAAATAAATCAATAACGGTGAACAATTTAATTAGCTTTTTGAGCTTCACTGCTCAGTGGCTCAACAAAGACTTTTCTGTGCAACACAGTGTTCTTCAAATGTAACATCTTACTGGACAGCACACAATAGTCAAAATCCAAATTCACCTGGAAGATATGATAAATATGTGGTAAAATGGTTATAAGATAGTTAGAGCCCATACATTAGAAAAGGATGTTTATTCCTTACATTAAAACTGGCTATAAGTAATTCACTAAGTCCGTGAAAACGTCGGTGAAGCTTTAACATTGGCAAAAAGAATTGTTACTCAGTTTAGCCACTCCACTCAGGCTAAAGAAAAGTTGATTCAAATTCAGAGTGAGCTCAATTTGCTAAAACTTAGACTTAAACAAGATGTGAGTACTGGATGGAACAGTAGGTTTTGCGAACGCCTTCAAGCACAAAAAAAGCTGTCTCATTATATTCTTCCGAAAACTGTGGCATTACATATCTCCATAACTTGAGTGAGTGTCTATGCCTAGTTTTGAAAGAGATTATGCCCTTATTACAAACCTTTAAAGAAATAAAAACCATTACCAGCTCCACATTTTCTTCAATTTCTGAACTTATGTTGTATGTTACCACTCTTTTAAAGTATTACATACACAGCAGGTTTGTCCTAATAAAGCCAAAATGAGACTTTAGAGACAGAACTCAGACACAAATTCGAAAGCACAGATTATGACAAATACTATGTACTGGCAACATTGTTAGACCTGAGATTTTGATTGATTTTTTTCTCCAGAAAAATCTGATTAATAAAAATACAATTGCTGAGAGAACAAATCAAAAGGAGTGAGGCGTTAGAAAGCAGTAGGAGTGACAAGGAGGAGAAGTTACGGATTTTCATAAATTTTCTGCAATATATTAGACCTGCTGTGAAGAGATTGCTTTCATTAAGCAGGCAGCAGTGTCTGAAGAAATTTGTGGAAGCCTGATTCCAATATAATTACAAAGTTATTTAAATGAAAAATTATGATAACAAAATTTCAGTTTATTTACATGGTGGACAAAAAACAAAGAAAAGTATGTATAATGTACACATGGTCAATTTAACTGGTTTTTTTTATCTTCCTGCTTCTCCTGTGTACAACGGATGTCTGTTTTCCGAGGCAGGAAATGTTTATGAAGGAAAACGTAACAGACTTTTTTCAGAGAGAGCAGGGAGTCTAATTTTCTTTCATCACAATTTATCTTACGTCAATTTTAAGTATTAATATTGTAGATCTTGTACATTCTTTTGTGGTTTAAACTATGTTATATGTTATTAATTATTTTAATATAGCATTTATCTTATGGTTCAGATAAACTTTACGTTTAAGCTTGTTATTTTATTCCTATTTATGTAAATTACTCTAACTTTTAATATTAAGCCCTCTGCCTCTTTTAATATTAAGTTACTCTTATTATTAAGCCCTCTGCCAATAATAGTCTATGTTGGTATTTTATTCTTTTTTTGACTAATATATTAATGTTTGAGATTTACGTCTATTCTTGGTTCATTAATCACATGAAGTACTCGCTATGTTAACATTTTATTGTAAAGTAATATATAATTCAAAAATATAAAAGGAAAGTCTTTTTTATATTCACTATTCGGCAATTGAACCAAATATTCGGCCAAATACGAACATAGAAAAATATGCCAAATACCGAATATTTATAGAATGTTCTACCTATCTATACTATCCGCCATCTCGTTTGACCACTTGCTCTCGAGTAACCAAAGTACTTAACTAATCGTCAAAATTTTAACCACTAGTTAATATAACGATGTATAATATCACATTTAACTATTTGTCAATTTAACCACTGAATTTTGACAATTAGTTGAGTCATTCCATGTTAAATAAACACAATTTTGGGAGATAGTCAGTCTTGATGTCTCAGATTTTTATGATTTTTGGTAAGCAGTATCACAATTGTTTTTGAAGTTATTAATTTTTAAAAATAAAAATTTTTGTCAAAAAATTACATGCTTTGACATTTTTAATCACCTGTAGGTTGGCAACTAGTGACGATACTGATCTGGGAGTGGTTTCATTCGTATGGGGCTTTAATATGATATGCTACAAGATAGGGATCAATATTTGAAAATTGTTTTGGATTACTCAAAAAGTGACAATTTCAAAAATTTTCAAAATTTATGAAAATTAGTTTCTCATGTCTAAATACAAATAGTAAAATTTGATCATGGGATCAGGAGATACAGGGCATCAGAAATACACATGGTATGTGACAATGTAACAAACTTAGAACATTTTTATTTTTAAATTACTAATTTTGCGATGCATTATTTATCATTAAATATTTCATAATGTTCTACACATTATGAAATATTTTTAGAAGAAAACTGAAGCTGATTGGCCTACCGGTATGAATGTAGAGGGGATTTCCAATTTATCTTTAGGGAAATCCTTTTTCACTAGGTGGAAGCTGATTGGTTAAACAAACAAGACCAGTCATTTATAGCCGGTGTAGTTCTGTCAGGGTTGCTTGTAGGAAGTTCATTTCAGGGATGGTTCCTGTGATGATAAATTATTATTTGTATTTTTAGAACATAACTCATTTCTTTACCATTGGACTTTTCCTTGATCATTTCTCACCCTTTATCACCTACAATGGGTCTGCGGAAATTTAAATTCATTTTTAACATACTGCACATACGTGATAAATTTTGTAACTCCACCTCAGGATGATATAGTGTTTAAATTCATACTTAACCAATTACAAGGCCAAGCAGCCATTACTTGCCCCATAAAGGAGTTTGAAAATTGGGCCTCACTTAAAGAATTCCTTGGATGCCACTGACAAGATGTGAGGAAGTTTAGATTGGTTTGAGTGAATGTTGATACTAAAAGGGTTAACCTTTTAGTAAATCTAATTACTTCCATATAAGAAAAGCTTTGAGATGTGTGACTTGATCCCAGGACCACCTGAGTCATATCCAACGTCTGAGAGTTGTAGGAAACATCTGACAAAGTTGAAACATAAAAAATGCAGAGAAATATTACCTGTATTCATTACGCAGGTGATGTAGGGAGAGAAATTAACAAGGGAAAGTCTAGTGGCCAAGAAATGGGTTGTGTTCTAAAGATACAATAATAATTTGTCATCACAGGCACTGTCCAGGAAATGAACTTCCTACAATCAAATTTGATGTTACATTGAGAGAGAGTTACACTGGCTATAAGTGACTAGTCCTCACTATTTCCCCAACTACTTACTTTGACTTATCAGCTGCCACCTTGTGAAAAGGGATTTTCCTGAAGAAAAAAGAGGAATCCCTTCGGTATTAATACCAGCAGGGCAAATGGCTTTAATTTTCTTCTAAAAAGGGAAATTCCCCACATTTTAAACATAATAATATAAGGTAATCATTGCATTTCATTCATTTTATAATGTCCTATACGCTGCACAGCAAAATTAGTCATTTAAAAATAACATTGAACTAGGTTTGGTACATTATTCACAAAACATAGTCCCATGATATGTATATATAAATAAAATATTCAAAAAATGTTTAAATTGTAACCCCTATCTAGTTAATTTTTAAACAATTAATAACTGCAAAACTAATTGTGCTACACAACTGAAATTTGGAGTTTTTTCATAACTCTTTGGTATATTGCTACATATCAAAAATCATGAAAGTCTGAGATATCAAATCTGAATCAGTATGTTGATTTGACTTGGAATAAACCCAGTTACGAACAGTACTAAATAGGATGTAATTTTGAATGTATTTGGCGTTAATTTTGTAGAAATTCATTATTGACAATTAAATGAAACTACGTGATGTAGTATTATTTCTACTTTCTTTAAGTTCTTTACCACAACCTAGGTTTCGTTGTATTACAACATCTTCAGGTGGGCTAATAGCAAAAATTCTATCTTTGCTAATAACCCACTTGAAGATGTTGTAATACAACGAAACCTAGGTCGTGGTAAAGAACTTAAAGAAAGTAGAAACAATACTACATCACGTAGTTTCATTTAATTGTCAAGGATGTAATTTCGTAGATATTTGCAATATGTTAAAGTAACAGATAGGTACAATCTGTATAAAAGTAGAAATATATTGTTTGTTGGACACAAAATCTTAAGTATTCATGTAGTGCTGCTGCTGCTAAAACATTTTGTGATCAACCTACTTCAGTGGTGCATGACGGTTTGTTTAGATAATTTTAGTCCCGGTGGTGGTTAGATTAAATTTAAAAGGAGAAAGAGACACAATGTTATTGTTGTGGTTATCATTTATACAGAGACACCATGGACCACATCTCCCCAGCGACCACCCAGCCCTACACTCCAGCAGACCAACTTCGAACAATTAACATGTAACAATAATTACAATTATCCGTCTGTTCAATTATCTAGATTCATTAACATATGATGATTATAATCACCATGTCATTTTATATTATATTATAACCGATTTAGGGAAAAAGTAAATTTGAAATTTAATTTGTTTTGTAGATTGCTCCATATGCAATATTGCCAAGGGTTTGGAGATGCATTGAAGAATTATTATGGATATAAATTATACCATACGTGTTCAAATTGAAACTGAGATTAGATCAGACAATGACCTATCCAAATTTGATACTATATGTTTAGTGAAACCTCACAATTTTCGAGTTATTGGTAGTTTTGAGAAAACATCAAAATTCACACCTTTACCCCGATATTTTGGATGTCATTATTACAAATGACGCATTTGTTCATTATTACAAATGAAGCATTTGTTCATTTATAAAATTTTCTAAAATGGTTACATTTATATTATTACTCAAGCATAAAGTTTTCTATCTAAAATGTGAATGAAACGCTGAAAAAAAAACTTTAAAATTTCTAAGAACCGTCAATAACTCAAAACCTACTGAAAATTATAATTTAAATTTTTCTTATCAATTTAGTTCCATGAAATCATATTCTTGTTCATCATTCAGTAAGTTTTATTAAAGGGTCAATCAGTATTATAACTCTTTATTTTATATTTAACATACGTAGAACACAAGTTTAAATATTTATATAGTTGCTTACATTGTACTCTAATTAACTTTACGTATGGTTTTATCCAGGTCACACACTGAACAAATTAGGTTTTATTTTTGTTAACCCAGATGTTGTATATACCTAAATGAGAAAGTATTTTAACAGTTTTG
This sequence comes from Druceiella hillmani, assembly GCA_039881145.1. Classification (NCBI taxonomy): domain Eukaryota; kingdom Metazoa; phylum Arthropoda; class Insecta; order Lepidoptera; family Hepialidae; genus Druceiella; species Druceiella hillmani. The sequence goes on from JAYKKI010000001.1 coordinate 71,504,661, forward strand.
TATAAATACATTCAGAACTTGTCAGTTTGGAAAAGCAATAATAGTGTTTAATTGGTTTTTAAATTATTTGTAATCTACAATCTTTTATATTTGTCTTTCTGCGCTCGCTTTGCATCAATTGTTTGGCTAGGTTTATTGTATAGTTTTTTTTCCTCTATTTTGAACAGTTAAAGAACAATTTGTGTCAAAAATCTGATGAATATTTACTGTCACGAAATTCCTGCTTAATACGTCAATATTTAATATTTGTTCAACCTTTTAATGAATTACCAATCATTATTTGTATTTACTTTATACGCTATGTAATACTTTTCTTACGTCAGTGTGTTGTCATTAAAATTCATCAACTCTTTGCTCCCTATAAATTACTCTCCTCATCACTATGGTCTCTATGGTAAACTGAATGGGGAACTTAAATATTATAAGCCATAGATGTCACATATACATAATTTAGGATAGTAAAAGGGGTTTTTTAAGGAGAATTAGAGGTATTTAAATTTAATGGTAACTGTTAGCTGAATAATAATCTGAAAAACTGACCATGGAAATGTGTCCATGCTCCATTTCCACCTCAATATAAATGCTTTCTCATTTACATAAATGTAACTTTCATCAATTTTGCATGTTACAATCTTTATATAATAATATATGTACTACTCATAATATATCTATATGTGACTACAAAATGTGAATTTTCGAATGGTTTTCAGGAATTGCATCGATTTGAAAAAAATTTTTTAAACAATTAATTCTCATGCAAATAGGTCTATATATCCTAAAATACTTGCGGAACTACCTCTTCAGTTTTAAAAAAATATTTTTGGAAAATCTACTTCACCCAAGAATTATTCTATAATAAGAAAGGTTTAGGTTTCAACCATTCAAAAGTTTAGGTTTAGGTTTATTAAGGCTTAGGTTTAGTCTGCTATATATAAAATAAAATACCAATGTGATGGGTAATGAGAAAAAGCTATGACTCAGTTATTTTTTATGTCACCTTGGAAAGATTATATCCTGTTAATCAAAGTACTACAGTGGAGAATTTTTGCAGAAACACTATGATATCAACACAATTACTGATTGGATTTTACAGGTATTCGTTTTGACATAATGACCCACATATATTGGAAAAAAAATGGAGAGTGCTCACTTTAAGAATGAGGTCAGCGAGAATTATTCTATTAATGTTTCAATTTCTCTGGATAATTAAGTTTTATTTTAAAATTCTTCCCGTTATTAATAGATATAATGTCTAGAATTAAAAATTATATCTTTTTTTACTTCGGGATTTTTGTAATATTGGCTTGCTTCCTTTTTAATATACCATAATGTGATAAATGCAAAATATTTCAACATTTAATGAAATGAGAACAATTCTAATTCTGCTTTCTCAATAGAACAAGGGAATCCCATTTGTTCTTTACACAAAATCTATTTTTAAATAACCAACATTTCTGATACGAAGATTTCGGAATGATGAATTTTTAATAACCTAATATTAAAAATAAAAACCAGTTTTATCACAGTCTTGCAATATTTTTTTGAATATAATATATATGTAAATTAATATTATTTTTCATTTCTGTAGGCTTCATCTAAAATAGGTCCCAGTAATGGCCAACATTATAACAATATGACATTGCTGGTATAAGTTCCATTAATAAAACTGTATCCTAGAGTATATGTTTAGTTAAATGATTTAGGTACCCGCTCCACAGTTATAATATCACAAGTCATTAATACTAATTGGATTCTTTCATCATTTTGTATGCATGATATATATTAAAAATGACTTTATTTGTAGTTGTTGCCCTAAGCAATACCAAATTTTTTGTTAATTTTGCGCTCAGCTTGTTTAAAAACTGTATTTAAAGTTCAAAATTTAATTTTAAGTCTGTATATAGCAAATATGTGTTGAATAGATAACGTAAAATAGGTGTGTTGAATAGATAACCAAAATTCACTAAAAAATTCAATGCATTAGCTTTGACCTGAAGGTTTATTCACATGGAAACGGGAAAAAGTGGTGGTGTAATTTAAAAATTATATTTTTTAAAAAATGTTTTAATATTGAAAATGGTTAAGTGGTCTGAGGTGGGCAAACTCATTTTGGCATTTATAATTCTAGTTACGATTAGAGTCTTATTATTTTTTGTTAAACAAATAATTATTTGCAGGTTTCATAAAAAAATATATTAAAATCAAAACAATTATTTTGAGATTACTATCGTAAATATATACATATTTCTGTTTACACTCTTATTTTTAAAGGTGGGATTTAAGATTTTAAAGACCAAAAAAAATTCTATTGAGATTTTAAAATGTGTTTTCAACGACACAAACTACATGTATACAAAATTTAATGTCAGCTAAGACTACCATTAAATTTTGTATAGATGAAGTAGTAGTAGTAGAGTAATAGTAGAGTAATTGAGTATAAAATATTATTAGGTAAGTTTTATAAATGTTTAAAAGAGCCTTTAGCCACCATTATATAATTAATCTAAATGGCATAATATTGTGAGGTACTAAAAATTTCAGGCAGGTTACTATTTCACTCTACAGTAAATGCAATAGTTAAATAGAACCAAACGTTTTCTTTTAGTTAATAAAACAAAATTGGGCAGATCTATTCTTGCCGAAAATTAAGCAAGTTTTTTTGAAAATAAAAAAAAACTTGTGTTCATGTAAGAAATTCATTAATAATTGAAATAAAGAACCTACTAACATGCTCTGCAAATCCTTGCAAAAATCTTGCAAATGTGTTCCGAAAAGTAGGAGATCAAAGCTACGTATTGTACAAGGAAAAATCATAGTATAAATTTCAACTCCATGGGTTAAAACGAGTGAAACACCCGGTAAATGGTAAAGTTTCATATTTTGTATTTAATAAAATTTTATATTCATATTTCTATCGATAATGAGAAAATTAATAGCGAGTTCTAAGTAAACAAGTTTTATTTTCTTCTAATCCCTGGAAAGCAGTAATTGTTCAGTCACCAAATTTTTCATAGCATCTCTTAACCTATACAAATGTATGTTAAGTGTGATTTATTTTGAACTATGAGAAACGGTGCAACAAATAAGATGAAATAGACCATAATAATACTTCAAAATCGAGATAGATATTAAGTTTATCTACTTATACATTATGATAATTTTGTAAACATCCAGGCGGTGAATATATTAGTGATTATTTCTGTGAGTTACATGTGTGCTATTTATAATCAATCATGTTTGCAAAAATCTAATAGCACAAAAGATTTGATTATTATATAGCAATAAGACTGTAAAACATATTTAATGCTCATATGAAGTCTATGCTGTTTAATAAGTCACCATTTGGTAGTGCTACTGCAATGCTCTTTGATTTGCAGTATATTGACTCGAAATCGAAGAGATCAAATTAATTGTGATTATTGACAGAAGAAGAAATGGTGTTTTCATATGTTTTAGATTGTTTCGCTTAATATACTATTTTTATACTAGCATAGTTTATAGGCCATTATGTTGCTAAATTTGTCTAAAAGGAAATATAAATGCTAGATGTTGCGCGTGACATTGCTGCTATTGTTTACTATTTTTCTAACACCAAGTGTAAATAAACAATTATAAAATCAGCAGAAATGCTCACAAGTATGTTTGATCACATAGATATTTACACAATTAAGTCAAGATTATAATTCATTATTAATCAACTTCATTATAAAAGATAAGTATTTTTTTATGTTTAAATAAACGCTGATGTAATATTTATATTATTTATTTTATTATATTTTGCTGCACCAAATGATGAAAGTGAGTGTGATGTTGGCCTAGGTCATTTAGTTGCATAGTTGTAAAAATAAAAGTAAAATAGTAAGTACTTCGCTCAAATTTAGTAACGAGGAAAGCAGTGACATCAAATTGGTTTTTATATGTAGTCATTAATACAGTCTATTATTAAATTTTTCTTATAGCTTAACATTTAGATAAAGATAATGTAGATAAGGGTAGTCGTTTATTTGATCGTCAAAACAAAGTAAAAATTTTAGGTATAGACATATTTAAACAAAAAATTTGATCTTGCTATGATGGTTTTTCACCACCCATTAGTGGATGGCATTAAAAAAAATTTTTATTATTATGTTTGGTTCAAACTCTCGGCAGACTTCTGCAAATTATGCACTGGTCATTTATATAGGAAGAAAAATATAAAACTGCTTATGATTTGAGAAATTATTTCTCTAGTGTTAACTATACTTTATCGGGTGTTTTATCCATTATTAATAAATTAAGGAACAAATTACAATATTTTTGAAAACATGTGCAGTAATGGCCAATAACAAAGTTGCAAGCAATCTTCTTACCGATTGCAGCCCCGCCGGCTAGCAGCGCGAGTGGCGCAGCTGTGACGACGCCAACGACGCCAGGCCCAGCAGGTGCGCCACCCGCTACCACGGAGACAGTAGCCTTGGTTCCGCCTGCACCACCAGCTGTGGTCCCTCCACCTGACCTTCCAGTACTCACCTGCCCGCGTCGTCCCAACCTGGGTCGTGAGGGCAGGCCTATTGTGCTACGAGCAAATCACTTCCAGATATCAATGCCAAGAGGTTTTGTGCATCATTATGATATTAACATACAGCCGGATAAATGTCCTAGGAAGGTGGGTATTTTCTATAGAGAATAAAGTTTCGTTTTTTTTATATCTTAAGTTTTCATTTAATGTTAAATTAGAAAATTACTAGATAAGTCCCAACTGAAATATTGCACCTTCAGAACTAAATGATTCCACTGAAAATTCATAACTTTTGGGAAATAGCATAATATAAGCGTGATCTGTAATTATTGGTACGAGAGATGTTCCTTATAAGAGAAAAGATATTTGCAACTGTTGCAATACCCTGAAATACGCAAACTCAGATTGTTCTGTTTTAGGGTTCCATACATCAAAAGAAAAAAAGGAACCTTATAGGATCACGTTGTTGACCGTCTGTCTATCAAGACCTTTTTTCTCATGAACGCGTGGACGTATTGAGTTGAAATTAATATCAAATATCAAGCAAAAATCAAGCTTCTAAGTCATGTAATAAAAAAAACCTAAAAATACGGCCATTTATGCCGCATGTTTTGACACTTAAAAATTAATCAAAACCTATAGAGTACTTCTTCTTGTCCTAGTACCATGAAATTTGGCAAGAAGCAAGGTGCCAAAGTACAAGTAAAGGATAAAATCTGAAAATCATTAATTTGTAGTTATATCACATAAAATTTTTTTTATTAAATATACGCTTGTGAAAGATATAGTAGGCAATATATTTTCGAATTAATTAAATTATTAATTTTCTCAAGAACTCGTGGAGGTATCAAGTTGAAATTTATATCAAATAGTAAGGTCTACGGTTGCTTAGAGCTGTGAAAAAATTAAGCTTCTAAATCAATGTAATAAAAAAATACGGCCATACCATATATTTTGACACAAATAAATCAAAACCTATAGAATACTCCCCGTTTACCTAGAATCATGAAATTTGGGAAGAAGCAAGGTCTCACAACATAAGTAAAGAAAAAAATTCTAAATTTGTAGTTATATAACATAAAAAAATTATTTTTTGAAATAGGCACCTTTTAAAAAGATAGTAAGCAATATATATTAAAAAATTACAATATTGTATATAGTTTAATAGGAACATTATGTACCATTAAATGTTTATAAATGCCTAAATATGTACAGAACCCTCATAGTGCAAGTTCCACTCGTGCTTGACTGGTTTTTTTATCCTCACCTGCTTTTGACTGCATCGTCTGCTTGTATCATTTCAACTTCAATTGACAGTGTTGTACTTATAATGACTTATAAGGAATAAAATCATCATTAGCTTGTACAAAAATATTTTGCATGAAATGAAAAAGACATTGTGCCGTTGGACATATTTTTATCTTGATTTTAAGATTTGTATGAAAAATTATAATATTGATTAAATACACAAATAAACAGGCATTTTCATAAACTTTTATTCTTATTAACTAAAATTATTTATGTGAAACATTGTACCCTGAGAAATGCAAATTCAAGCAGGAAAGTAATTTTTAGGTTACGGAAAATACTTTCCTAGATCATTTTATTACGTCAACTTATTTTTCCTTATTTTTATGAGTTGCCCGTTTCATTTTGAGTGCGATTTATATATTAGAACCTAAAGACACATGTAGAAAGTATCATAAGAGCATATTATGAAATATTTAGACAGTCTGTATTATTTGCACTTTATACATGCCTTATAAGTTTAATTGCTATGTTCAATAGAGCCATAAATTGGTTTATTTAATTACAGGTAAATAGGGAAATCATAGAAACAATGGTTCATTGTTACAATAAATTGTTTGGTGCACTGAAACCTGTTTTTGACGGAAGGAATAACTTATATACAAGAGACCCTCTACCTATAGGAAATGACCGACTTGAGCTAGAAGTTATTCTACCAGGAGAAGGAAAAGATAGAGTATTCCGAGTGACAATTAAATGGGTAGCTCAGGTAAATTATTGTCAATATTTTATTTATCCAAAACTTTTGCGCTATGATTATGTGAAGAATTCTGATATATAATTTTTTTTTTATTGCATAGGCTGAACGTGTTCATTTGACTTTATCTTGTTTTTCAACCTACATTAGTGTCAAATTTTTATGTACACTATAACAAATGTAATAGGATTTTTTTTATACTGCTGGATAAAAATACATCTTCAATTGACAGGTGTCATTATTTGCTCTTGAAGAAGCCTTGGAAGGGCGAACACGGCAGATACCATATGATGCTATTCTAGCCTTAGATGTAGTAATGAGACACCTACCTTCCATGATCTACACTCCGGTTGGACGATCGTTCTTCTCATCCCCCGAGGGTTACTATCATCCACTGGGGGGTGGACGGGAGGTTTGGTTCGGTTTTCATCAGTCTGTGAGACCTAGTCAATGGAAGATGATGCTAAATATTGATGGTTTGTAATATATTTTTCTTTAAATAGTTTTCTATGTAAGCATGTAATGTACAACTGAGGAACATGGTACCGATATACTTAAATAATTATAAAAAAAATAAAATATCAAAATAGAGAGCCATTTAGCAAAGTTAAAACTATCAGTTATATTTTTTTTCTGTTAATAATGTTGATGCAATGTAATTCACAAAATGATCGAATAATATATTTATAAATCTATTTTTCAGTCTCGGCAACTGCATTTTATAAAGCACAACCTGTAATAGAATTTATGTGTGAGGTTTTAGACATAAGGGACATTAATGAACAACGAAAACCACTAACGGACTCGCAACGAGTCAAATTTACAAAGGAAATAAAAGGACTGAAAATAGAGATCACTCATTGTGGCACAATGAAAAGAAAATATAGAGTATGCAATGTCACGAGGAGACCAGCACAGATGCAATCGTATGTGTTTATTTTAATTTCTTGCTTTAATATATTTTTAAATTCTTGCGCAGCTATTAATGACTTAGCTTTAATTTTTACCTGTGCCAAGATCAAACTCGTAAAGTTATTTTCAATGAGACCTAGCCTCATTGTTATTAGCGAGTGTTGCAAATGTAAATTGCAGAGATGTAAAACTTTTTGAAGTTCCTTAACTTGTATTTATTAAACTAAACCCTTATGTAGGGACACATTTTCCATCTTATCTTTGGCCAGTAAGTTTGTATAGAAATTTATTCTAAATGTGGCTTGTTTTCCTACAACAAATTCGTTCCAAATATACCATATTATAAAATCAAATTATGGAAGAATTTCGTTTCAAAATGGAAACAGGAATTTGAAACTTCAGGAATTCAGGAAGTGAAAACTTCTTTGGCATCGTTGTGATTTGAAAGTCGATGAAACGAAAAAGCAACAGTATTCGATGAAACAAAAAAGTGACTGTATAGCATCGTTGGGATTTGAAAGTCAATGAAACAAATTGTATTTTGTAATCATAAAGGGAGGAAGGGGAAGGGGACGGGAGAGTGTATGTGTAAGATGTAGGGGAAGGGGAAAGGGAGGGAAAAGGAGAGAGAGGGAGGGAAGGAGTATGTGAAGTTGGAGGGGGAGAGACGGGGAAGGGGTGAAGGTGAGGGAATGGGAAGAGGAAAAAATTGATATTAAACTTAAAAATTTAAATTTTTGCAGGTTTCACTTCTACCACGTGTGAATTGCACACATGATTTTTTTTAACTTATTTAAGTATGATATTAAGCTAATTGTGTTCAAAATTTTCTAATTTTCATATTCAAGAGAATTTCTTGTTAAGAAGCATCTTGAAGTATGTTTTTTTTAACTTTTCTCATGTATACGTAGTAATTTTTCTAACTATCAATTAATTTTGATATAACTAGAATATATGTTAATACGTAAAATTAGATTATTGAAATTCACATTTAGTAGCAATAAACCAGTAATAACTATTTAAACTGATTTTCCTGGAGTATTATGGGTCACTATACGTTACAGTACAGAAGAGAAGTTTATTTGGTGAAATTAGTTTTTCGATGGTTAAATGGAAAAATGTTGTTCTCATTTATTGAAAAAAAATCTTGTTTTAAAACTTCAAAGCCTAAAATTTTTGAAAACTCAATAAAACCTTTGTCAAAATGTAGTACTGAAAAGTTATGTAACCTATAGTTACATTTATTAGCTAGATCCTTATTATTAAAATCCTTTTAGTATAAATTCCAAAAAGAGGTTCACAAAATTTCAAATGCAATGTTTCGAGTTTTTGGTCTGATCTTCATTTAAAAAACAAATTGAAATAATATTATATGGTTAAATATTAAATTAAATATGAAAAGCTTAGGTAAAACACAAATATTTTATCTGAATAAAGATTGGAAGTATCTTTAAATGATGTATTGAAAAGAAAAACTGAGAAGGATTTTTTTAAAAATACGAAAGTGTAATTTTGGTTTAGATAGACGCAAAGAAAAACAGCCATAGTGAAAATATAAATTAGTATTTTGAGACCCAACTCGCATTGTTTCAACTTAATCACAAAATTTTAAATGAAACTTGTTAATATAAAAACTATCTCAAATATCCAATATGTATTTATTTCAAAATTAGTAGAAGATCACCTATGCGTTTTTGTTTATTTTTGTAACTAGCATACACGATTGATTGATTTAGAATTTTACAAAATATTTTATTTTCTCATTTATAATTATAACTATCGCAATTCATTCCAGGTTTCCATTGCAACTTGAAAATGGTCAAACAGTGGAGTGCACAGTGGCCAAATACTTTCTGGATAAGTACAAGATGAAACTGCGTTATCCGCATCTGCCCTGCTTACAAGTGGGCCAGGAACACAAGCATACATATCTTCCACTTGAAGTTTGCAATATAGTACCAGGCCAGAGGTGCATCAAGAAACTGACTGATATGCAGACATCCACTATGATCAAGGCCACGGCTAGGAGTGCACCTGATAGGTTAGTTAATTGTTGATATAATATAATAGCATTCTTTCATGTATTGTAAGTAGAAATATTACCGAAACTGAAAAGTATACCTTTAAAAATTAATTTTTTAGAAATGAATGAAAAGGGGAAAATAAAATTGTTTAAAGATAATTTGGTCAAAGTAATTTCGGTTTTATACTGTTTCAGGCATCACGCCATAGAAGCGACTGAAAATAAAACTTTTATATTGCATAATTCGAACACTGACGAAATAATTGTTAACTATTTGTTTAATTTTGACCATTACTTAAACTTTTACTGTTTATGATTTGTTTGTTCAATAAAGAAACAATAAGTTGATAGTAATGAATACTCCATATAATATGAATACCCCCATTAACCAAAAAGTGTAATGACTGTGATGAAGTGTAATGAAGTGAAATAGTACCTGAAAGTAATTATATTTCTTTTTGTAATGGACTTTTTTGACATGAAAACAATCACTTGTTTAACAAACAAAAGACAAATGGAAACAAACATAGACAATATCAATCAATAGTAGAAATGGGTGAATCAGATTAAGTGAATTAAATGAACTAATTCACTAGTATTCTTTGACCTAATATTTAAAAAAATCACAATTATATCATTTTTTAATACACTTAACCAAAAATCACACAAAATTAAAATTCTATCCTCACATGCCCCATATCCAATATATCAATTTGACGTTTACGTATTATGATGTATTTATTACACAATTACATACGTTTAAATATGGGTGTGTATACATTGGGAATTAAATCAGAAAAAGACCGTTGGTGAAGCGTGAAACAAACAATATTTGCAACATTGCTGACGTGCAGTGTTAACTTTACAAAACCTATTCCCGCACGAGAATAAGAAGGCATATAATGATTTTTTTCAAGAGAGAGTGAGATACTAAACATAGTAGATTGACCGAACTTAAAATCGTAGGTCTCTTTTCATTTCGATCTCATTCAGTCTGAAAGAATCGATTTGTCAGAAATGTATCGATCTTAAAAGATTTAAATTAATCATTTCTAATCAATAGTAGTTAGTTGAAAGATATCACCACAGCGTGAACTGTCCAGTTCCTCCCTCTTTTTCTGCCCGAAGTGTGACTTAAATGGAACGAAATAAATGCTTAGATTAAGGTTGCAATTATAATGGGTAGAGATTTGGTCCAATTAGAACACAGCAAAGTTTATAATGTTACATCCCTTAATATTCAGAATAGTTTAAATATTTAACTCTAGTTGACATCTTATTAAGTAGGATTTGAAAAGGTACCCCTTACTATTGCCACGTAATGAAAAGCCAACATTACATAATATTTTAGAATATAATAAAGTTATATATATTATATATAATTATAATATCAACATTTTTTATAAGTTGAATCTAGTTTATTTCATTCAGATGTTTGCTTCAATGCATCTAAATGTTATCCTTGTCCAATTTAGCTTATCATCGCAATGCGATGGTTTTATTTGATGGTTATGGTAAGTTAGTTAGGAAAATAAGCTGTGGAAGAGTAAAATTCCCTCAGTCTCCATCCTATAACTTTTTATATTATGCAAATTTAAAAATTTGTCTTATTAACCAATTCATAAAATATTCAGCCATACAACCTAGCCACAGTTTCTATTATCGTTTATAACAGTATATTAAATCTATATATTTTTTATTATAATTATTATATTTTACAATTGTTTGTTGATAATCTGTTTATAAGTCTAGTTTAAACATTTTGGCGTGAACTTTTACAGAGAACGTGAAATAAATAACCTGGTACGCCGAGCAGACTTCAACACAGACTCGTACGTGCAGGAATTTGGTCTGACCATTTCCAACAGCATGATGGAAGTTCGTGGCCGAGTTTTACCTCCACCAAAGTTGCAGTATGGCGGGCGTGTTTCCTCACTTGGCGGACAAGTAATGTTACTGTTCTGTGTTAAACTCTGTTGACTGATAACTATGGTTGTGTCAGAAGGTGAATATGAGAATTTTATGCCTGTGAAAGAAGCAGCCTAAGATACAGAAATGTGCAATATAGAGCATGAACAATCATCACATGTTTTGCTTTAGATAGAAGAAAATTTAATGTTACAAATAGGTAAAGGTGTTAATTTGGGTAGCGAGCCAGTTAAGGTTATGTTTCAGTGAAACAGAATCAATTGTAACTTACATATTTTCATTAAAATAAAATAAAATTACATATATAAATGGCAGACTAGATGCAACCAAATGTGGATGGTCAACACAAGAAGTTATTTTTTGTATACCCAATACTTTTTTTATACTTAATTCCTAGGCCATATTCCCGTAAGTGTTATGTATATAATAACATTTTTTCAAAATTATTCTGAGGTTTAGTAGAACCCTGTGTTTCATGCTCTGCCAAGCAACAGTTAATAGGTTTCGATCGGGGTTCACTGCTTTGTTTTGCTTTAGCCTGATCTAGCACCATTGTTTAATTTACTGTAAGCGATACAACAATTGTAAATGTAGTTAACCTGCTATGAATTTCTTTCGACGCAATTTTATTTAGTTATTCTTCTCTTGGCACTTTCTAGAATGACCTAATTTACGAGCATATGCACCAATATTACTGAACTGTTTTCATAATTTTCTGATAAACCAAACTTAAGCAAGCTTTCAATTCGAGTGACACTATGGAAATAATCTTGACACTCTCAGAAATTGAAGATGCCTTGAACTTCTGGCAGGTATAAAAACCAATCTGAAAGATCCTCAATTTTCTTTTTTCAACGAGAATAATAAACACCAAAATGCTGCACACTGCATTGTTTTCATTGTAAAAAGATCAGGTAATATTTTTACAATAATAACAATGAATGTCACAGCATAATGAGGCATGGTATTAATTATTCTCTTTATAGAAAGGTTACCTGGAAGATAGAGAGTCCACAAAGAGTGTGAAGAGATTGATGAGGCGACTGTCTATAAAAGGCAGTAATTTTGTCAATTTTAATAATTTTGGCTCATCTAGATGTAAGTCCTTAATTGTATTCACTAACAGATCAATTTTTAATCCTATTAAACAATCAGATTGAGACCTAAATTTTGGTACAAAGAAAGTGGCTGATTTTTTGAGGAAATTGTAATAAAGAAAGAAACTTAGATGTACTATATTACTCTGTAAACAAAGGAATAGTGAAAAAAATAAAAGCGTCATGATTTTATACAAATAAAAAAAGGGAAAGGTAATTCTGTTACGAGGGAAGAATGTAAAAGTTGCGACTTTTGTGTTTTGTGATTTTAAGGAGATAATTTTTGCTGACTATTTGCCCAAAGGCATGACGGTTATTAGTCAAAACTACGCTGATATATTAGATTAACTAGCTGAAAAAATTAGTTTCCTTCATATCTCTGTCATTGCAGTGACGAAGATTTAAAATGTTAGAACATGCCCTGGAATCACCAGATCTGGCACCATCTTTTTCCAAAATTCAAAAAATAATTTAACTGAGCGGAAACTTTCAACCAATGAAGATATGATAACTGTGTAGGGATAATTTTGTAAGGAGATCAAGGAAGCTGCTATTAGGAATTATGTACAATCCTCAGATTACTGATAGAATAAATACATTTAGAAATTACTCTAATAGATAATTTTATTTTATGGAAATTTTTCAAATACTAGGGCTATTTATACACGAAGAATGTGATGAGTGATTTAAAGTTTTCTTTTAAATAATAAATGTAAATAATAAGAATTAAAATTATTTAGCAATATTTATTTCTATATTTATTTCTATATTAAAAATAATTTAAAAATGAGTTAGTATTAAAAATATGTTGCTCTCTTTCTCATCGATGGTTGTAAAGATGCAATACATTTTGTTTTGTTTTATGGGTTCAGATTGTATTAAATGTTGCAGAGCAAGCAGCAAGCTCTACCAAATCAGGGCGTGTGGGACATGCGAGGCAAGCAGTTCTTCATGGGCGTCGAGATACGTGTGTGGGCTATCGCCTGCTTCGCACCACAGAGGACTGTGCGTGAAGACGCTCTCAAGTAAGATACTTTTCTAAGACAATAAGGCTTACAGCGACGAGCAAGGTGACCGAGAAAACTTCTATACTGTAGAGGGAAGCAGGGAGGAGTCACAAAAATGTATGAAATGACTTAGCAAAAAAGGGAAAAGCAAACATTATCAAATTGGCCTTGCCCTTACTTCTCCCAGGCCATGACACTTCTTCACTGTTGCCTTTTTCACTCTTGCAACGTCTCTGTCTTCAGTACATTATCGAATATAGATGTGCCATATCGAACCAAATAATTCATACTTGGATTCCTTAGTCCAAAGAACTTTTTTAAAATATTTTGACCGATCACATTAGTTTAAAGCCCACTTGAGTTGTTTCGAAAGTGAGGGTTTTAAACATCGAAATGTCCATCTAAGTTGGCAATCCATTGATGTATTTTTATTGAAGTTTGAGAAATATTTATTAGACATGATTTAATTTACGAAAAGCTTTAGTACTGTAAATTGTCTATCTTCCTTATTAGTGATGTTTATAAATTGATCACTGTCACATTAGTAGACCTTTCTGAGCCCACGAAATTGTGACGACCGGTAGGTCTTGAAGTGATGATAGTGATCCACACACATTTTACATGACTAATTGCGCTACTATAGCATTCTCGGATTTATTTTCATTATACAGGTTTAATATGGCTGAATGTATCTCCTCACTAATTTTGGGAAATTTTTCCATCTTAATGTGTGTTTATTCTGAATACTGCTAAACGAAACTGAAATGGATCATACTGTCCTAAAAGTATTTATTTTGAAGAGCCCTTTGTGGAAAATAAACAAAAGAATGTTTTATATTATGTTAAGTACATATTAGTGTTATGAAATAAAAAAATATATGTTTAATTTTGAAAAATTGGTCTTCGTTAATAACTACACAAGTTTAACTCAAATTTAATAAAAGACTTATTAATTCTAATTATCATTAATTCGTTCATTAACCACTATGGTAATGATTAATAAATACACAGCTATATGACACAAAGACTTGTGCGAAATTAAATTCTTTCATATAAAATTTCAGGAATTTTACCCAACAACTCCAGAAAATCTCAAACGATGCAGGCATGCCCATCATCGGCCAGCCCTGCTTTTGCAAATATGCCACGGGTCCTGACCAAGTTGAGCCTATGTTCAAGTATCTGAAATCCACATTCGTACAACTGCAACTAGTAGTAGTTGTATTACCTGGGAAGACGCCCGTCTATGGTGAGATCATCACATCATGTTAAAATGGCTTAACTACCAAAATTTCAATGACAAAAATTTCCAACACTATTTATCAAGTAAATGATTTTTCCAATTTCTAATCTCAGCTTAAGAATTTGCTAAATTCAATAATGTGGAGAATATGATGATAGAATATTATGCTCTAATGATGCATAATTAGGTCAAGAATTTTTTAGAAACAAAGCAAAGTATATATACAATGTATCTATATGTACAATGATTTTTTATTCGTTTTACCCCTAGTACTAAAGTTGACATCTGTCATGAATACTACCCATTCGTAGTGTTGAAGTTGTGAAATAAACTAATTAAATTAAATTTTTTTTTAAGTATTTGCAATGCTGTCCCAAAAAACATTCAGCAAATGGTCATGACGGGGTAACCATCCAGTGATGCATTCCCTCATAAATATAATTATCTATTATAGGTCTCCAGGGGCTTTTCTTTTCAATTGTGTGAATTTGGAGTCACTATACATTAAATGTGCAGCGAGTATGTTTGGATGATTGACTATCCTTTTTTGTAGGTTTTTATAGAGTATTGTATCGCATCCTTTATAGATCGGATTTTAAGATCATGCAGTTGTTGCTTGGTTACAAACCATGAAACGTTAGTAACCAGTCTGAAAATTTTGGACTGAAACCTCTGTAGAATTTCGATATTCGAGTTTGATGAGGGATTCCCCATAATTGGATGCCATAGGTCCATATTGGTTTAAGGATGCATTTGTATAGGAGTAGTTTATTCTTGAGTGAAAGCTGAGAATTGCTGTTGAGGAGCCAGTAGATTTTTCTGAGCTGCATGCCTTGGGCTATTTCCTTTGTGAAAACGTGTTTTTTTCATGTTAGACGGCAGTCCATGTAAATTCTAAGATATTTGGTTTCATCTGATTGGGGTATCTGTATCATTTGATTTAATACGCCAAGTTTTTAGCCAATTTATGTTGTTATCTTTGGAGAATTTTGCTGGCATGTGATGGGTTTTCGTGGGATGCTAAAGCTGCTGTATCGTCTGCAAAAGTATTATGGTATTATGGTTCCAGTAGTCAGGGGCAAGTCCGAGGTCAATAAGAGTTGGGCCTAGAACACTACCCTGGGCTACTCCAGCATTCATTCTATGTAGATTTGTAATTTCTTCTTCCTGTCTAACACAAAAGAGTTTTCTGAGAGGTAAGATTTAAGGAAAATTAAATAGTTGGTTGGTAGCTGGGTTTTTATCTTATACAAGAGGCCTTCGTGCCACACGCGATCAAATACTTAGGATATGTCAAGAAAGACAGTGCAACAGTATTTCTTTTTTTCAAAGCGTCTGTGGATTTCTTCTACAAGTCTATGGACCTGTTTGATGGTGCCATGTTTTTCTCTGAATCCAAATTAATGGTCAGGAATTATTGAAAATTCCTCTAAGGAAAAGATATAGGCGGGAAAAATAGATGTCACAGTCACGCCATTGTCACCCTTGTGCTGATTGGTGTAATTATCGAGCGGCTTGTATTTGAGTCTACGGTCAGTCATGTGGACCAAAATTTTATTGGTTAATTCTTACTAAGCAGGATCGTGTCGGTCTGTGTTAAGGTACGATTCGACCAAAATAGTGTGCAGCACAATTTGTTGCACACATTTTGTACAGAACTTGGGCAATGCACGTACTAAACCATCATCACTTTAGACCCAGTCTCCACCGGCAAAGCTGTGTATAACTTTTGTTAGCGAACAATGCAGCACACTTGTACACAAACATGTTCACCCGCTAACACAATGTTGTGCCTTCAGTTGTTAATATGGATGGGCGGGAAGAGGTATTGCTTTGTGTTGCAATCTGTGTTTTATAATGTAGTCTACGTAAAAAGAAACGAAAAGCAAAACCGCAATGTTGGGTGAGGCCCTTCTACAACGACTTAATGAAGAGACGAATAGATTTATAGAAGAAATAAGAAGAGATCCCTTGAGTGGATTTAAATATGTCACATCAATATCTTGGAAAGATTTTGGATTGCTGATCAATGCAATTGGTCGTTTGGTTGCCAAACAAGACACAGAATGCAGAAAGTGTGCCCCTGTTTCAATAAGGGTTGCGATAACAATAAGATATCTTGATAGTGGTGATTCTTTTGCAAGTTTAATGTATTTGTTAAAAGTTTCCAAAGAACTTATTACTCGGATTGCACCTGAGGTGTGTTCGGCATTGTTAAGTGTGTTAAAAGAAAATATTAATGTAAGAAAAAACACATTACACTTTATATATTTATATTTCTATTTATTTTCAAACTTTCTAAAGTTTTAGTTACTTTACAAGTCTTTCCAATTTGTAATTTAAATTTTAAGCCAATTCTTGAGTTGTGTCGTTTTTTCTGTTCCTATTCTGTAGTCAATATGACTAGAGCCCCATAGTACAGGACACGTTTCAATCGCTTGAATAAATTCAATAATTTTGTCATTTTTCCAATCCATACTTCACTTTATTGTGCACGAAGAAATAAATGTTTTCTCTCTAGCAGTGGAAGCAAGACTGGGTTCGCGAACAACAAGTGCTTGCAAGTCGAGAAAGGTCCACCACTTGCACGTATGCGCGCACACAAGTACGCAGCTATGCATGCACTTTGCAAGAATGTTAGCGCCCAATTTGTTGCCATTTGCTTGTGCAGGTCGATCGAAACAAACGTTTGTGTTGCACAGATCAGCACACTGGTGGAATTGTACCTTTAGAAACCGTAAAACTGCATTTATACAGTGGATTATTTTTTTGTTTCAGATTTTAGGCTTTTTGTTTAAAATTTCGTCATCGTAGATTGTGTTTGATAATTATTTTAATGGTGCTAATGGTTAGTATTCATGATAAACATGATGTAAAGCAATGAAAAAAAATCATGCCTTAAGAAATTATTTTAACACTGCAAATGTGTTAAACGAATAAAGTCACGATGTAGAGAGCAATGTATCATCAACTACCAATCAAGACAAACTAATCAAATCTTGATCAACATTGCATATTCAATATTTTATATTATAACCAATATATCTAAATAAATCATCTCATTTTAATTTTTCTGCTCATGAAAATCATATATATCCAAAATTTAAAGAAAGTGTCAATACACCAAATAACAAAAAACACATTAGAAGATGTATGTAATAATATGTAACAATTATATGAATTAGCATTATGAAAAACTTATTAAGTCCTAGTATAACTTACACTATGAGGATTCTATATATAAGCCTAAATAGTATTTCTATTAAACTATTTAGAAATGTTAATATTATTTTTCACCATGTATATATATAAATGTATTGCATAGTAAATCTTTCGCAAACACAGTAAATGTTCATTTAAAGTACATTACAAAATAACAAAGTATATGTTGGTCAACTGTGACTCATAAACTACTAGTAGAGCCTACTTAGCTGTGATAAGTTCCCTTTTTATTTCATTATATATGCTACTGTTGTGAATAATTTTGAGATATTAAAAAATAGCAGTTTCACTGGTGGGAGTAAAGACATATTTAACCTGTTCAATGATACCCTACACAATGGAGTATGCTAATAAAAAAATTTATCTCCACTTTACATGTAGCGAAGACATTACACTAAAGAAATTTTTAAAAAATTTCATTTCTTTGTGGTGTTATAAATATGTATAGCCATGCCAGCTTTATATCACTAAAAGTATAGGATTAAAATGGCTGTGACTTACAGACTGACTGAGAAATGGAGATTGTGAAACTATAAATTTGCTATGGCTATGGAAACATAAAAATGAGCTAACTAAAAAAAAATGAAATATTAAGGAGATTGAGACAAGCATGGGTAGCTAAAATAAAAGATAATCCCTCATGATTGAGATAGCATTGCGTAATTACTATTGACCCATTACTAGTTTAAAAGATATTGCGTATTGTACAATAACTAATATAAATAAAATTTTTCTAACAGCGGAAGTAAAGCGAGTAGGTGACACTGTATTGGGCATGGCCACACAGTGTGTTCAAGCCAAAAATGTAAACAAAACCTCTCCGCAAACGCTGAGTAATCTCTGCCTCAAGATCAATGTCAAACTTGGTGGCATCAATTCCATTCTTGTTCCATCGCTGCGGCCCAAAGTATTCAACGAGCCCGTCATCTTCTTAGGCGTGGATGTAACTCATCCACCTGCTGGTGATAATAAAAAACCTTCAATCGCAGCTGTCGTTGGTTCAATGGATGCTCATCCTTCAAGATATGCTGCTACAGTTAGAGTGCAGCAACACAGGTAAAATATTTTTGCTTTATGTTTATTTTTTAATGAAATAAAAATTAAAAATAGAAAATGTAAAAATGTCAGCATGGACATGACAAATGTCTACGATTGTCACTTGTAAGATGTGTAAAATATTCTTAATTACCATTAAGGGTATACACGAAGTTCGTGGACGATCTGGTTTGTTCCCAAATGCTATAAATTGATATACATCAACACTTAAAACAGCTGACTAAAATTCTAGGATTTGAAATAAAGTGGACAAGCTGAGGCAGATCGTCTGCTGGGTGTACTAGAGCTTTTACAGTGTGACGGAATCTTGCAAGTTTCTGTTATATGTTAACTATATTTGTCACATATTTTAGAGGTAGCAGATAAAATATAAACTAATATTCATAAAGGTATAATTGCTGTGGAATGTATTCAGGAACTTAATTAAACTATAAATGACGCTAATATGAAAAATTTTAATTTCAACTAATCTTAATTACCAACTTAATTATTACAGGCAAGAGATAGTACAAGAAATGAGCAGCATGGTACAGGAACTTCTGATAATGTTTTACAAGAGCACGGGTGGATTCAAACCACATCGTATCATCATGTACCGCGATGGCATCTCCGAAGGACAGTTCATTCACGTGTTGCAACATGAGCTGACAGCTGTGCGAGAGGCTTGCATCAAGCTGGAGGCCGAGTACAAACCTGGCATAACATTCATTGTGGTACAAAAAAGACACCACACAAGATTGTTCTGTGCGGATAAAAAGGAGCAATCTGGAAAATCAGGCAATATTCCTGCTGGGACCACAGTCGATGTAGGGATTACACACCCAACAGAGTTTGACTTTTATCTATGCAGTCATCAGGGTATTCAGGTTTGTATTTATTTTTATAACTTTTAAACTTGGTGAGGATTTTAAGTTTGTTTGTTAGAATCACATTCGCATCAGTTGAAGCTTTTGAATAAAACATTGCGTCCAGTCTTTTTAAGCAATGTCAGTAATTGTATTCCAAAGCTTTTGATGAAGGAGAATATGTAACTTTATATGAGAAGTATCCCAGTGTTGTATCTAAATATAGCCGGTGTAACATATTCTCTAGGCTTTCATATTGTCACGAAACAAAAAATAATATCCGAAAGCTTGCAAGTGAATGATAAAAATAATCATACATAATAATTTGAAAAAGGCAATAAATGATGTAACTTCAAAGAGTAACGTTTATATAGACATGGATATAAACGTTACTATTGACTACTTAATATAAATGTACAAAATACTGTACTAAATAAGCATTACTTAAAACCATGTGCATGCTTAATTTACAATGAGTGATGCTAGTAATGTATTTTTATCAGAAGCACTTATTCACGTCTTTGTATAGCATGTTGTGTGTGTATGTGGTAGGAAGCCGCATTATTCACAGAATTATCAGAGTCAGAAGCGGCATAATTTGCAAAATCATCAGCGAGATGTTTGGTGATTTTACTAAACATAATGTAATAAAAGAAGTAAAGTATATTTACAAATATAAAATAGTCATAATTTCCTTCCGTGTAGTGTGTTCTTGATACTGTGTAAAAAAATATGTATTAATCCTATCCTAGACCTTTGAAATTAATATATTATTTCATACAACAGTTGGGGCAAAACATGCAATTTTTTTTTTATTGTTTAGTTTTAGATTTGTTGCTGAAGTAAAGATATTTTATAAAGAAGCAGCAAATGCATGTCGAAACACACATAAAGGACGGTTTCACATATTATGTTTAAAAATGAAGAAAAATTGTTAGTGGAACCTCAATATTATTTCAATCGGTTCATATAATGTGAGTTGTCATTATATGCGACTTGAGATAAACGAAAGAAAATTGTTTCGCTCACGCTTTACATATAGGGGAAGGGATTTAAAAACAAGTTTTCTCCATAATCTGGATTTGGTCCATCAAGAATTGTTGCTTGATCTTAAAAAACCAACCTTTTTAAAAAGTTCGTGATTTTTTCATATGAAAGTTCTTGTCGTGCAGAGCTTAAGTAGATAATATAGATAGATAGAGATAGTGACAAGAATCTAAAATATTCATCAGACTTCTCAATAAGATTTAATGGCAATGATATTTGTTTGTGACTTTAATAATGCTTTGGTCTAAATGTCACAGAGTTTTATGGTAGAAATTATAAATTAACATTTATTGACTACATTTTTGGTGTTAGTTGTCCACTAAAAGGAGTATTTCCATTTCTATTAGGTCATTTTTATATTGGCTCAGTGTTGGCACTGATAAAGCAGTACTGTTAATATTTCTTTGCTTAATATTTCAAGATATTTTTCACCCACCAAACGATTTATTGGATGTTAATTTCAAAAAGTCTAAATTCGTTGACTTTAAAAGTGATTTTAGGAAAACTTGCTGAAAATGCTATCAGAAATTGTTAATTATAGTACTCACTCAGCGTACCTACACATTTGTCTATAAAAATGTCATGATGTTGACGAAATCAATCAAACCGTTCATTAGAACCAATAAAATCATTTACATGCAACTTAGAAGCCACCTCGGCCTTGCTTTGCTAAACTAGACTGAATATCAGAGTCGTCGAAACCCACTTGGAAGAAACCACTGGGGACTTTCCTGTTCGAACTTTTGATGTTTACCTCCAGCACTTTAAAACATTGTTTTCAATTATCCAACGACTTTTAAGAATCACTCAGAGAGTATAAACTGGCTTTCCCAAAGACTTATTAAATTGTTTTGTTTCCACAATCTTTCCATCACTTAAAGTCATTGATTGTCAATAAATATAATACAGATTTCTCATAATTACAAATATATAACATACAATGGTTCTTATGAACAAATATTCAATAAAAGAGAACTTGTCAAAATAACTACCAACATCTTTGTATATACGGGATGTGTTTGTTTATATAAGGAATGAATCATGGACTGCTGTTTAGAACAATCAGCTGCTGTGTGAAACACTATGGTGAAGATCTAAGATACACACAATGATTCTTATGAATAGATGTTATTCAATTTGTAAAAAGTAACTTCTACTGCCTTTGTAAACATGTCGTTTGTATATAAAACCCATAACTTTATTTGTATAACTCATAAATCAGATGCTGTTGTTTATAAACAATCACACAGCTGTGTTAAACATTAGAGTGACATTGATATAAGATTTAGATTCTTAGGAATAAATAGTATTCAATAAAATAGCATTTGCAAAATTAACATATCCTTGTACATACATTCGTATGTTTGTATGATAATTCAATACAAGCTGTTTGTTTATAAAACAAAATGCAATTCTTGTCTTTTGAAATTTATCAGTTTTGTGTATGTGATTCACAAACAACATATAGGGTATTTATTATACAACTGTCCCGCGACCCCCATCCGAAGACGAATACCAATGAATCTTTTGGTTGCATGTAGATCATTGGTGAAAACTGGAATTTGTTATCTCAAGCGGTTTAGAAATTATAGCTCGATAAAAATTACAAGAAAAACTGTCTGTACAAATCCTTACATATTTCATTACGTAGGTACATCTTACCGCCAGGTAAAATTATTATTAGTAAGTAAATAAAGAGAGAGCTATGTTGCCTTCTCATATGCAAGAGCACATTCGTGGTCAAGGTCAATTATTAATTTAGTCGATGACGAAATCTCTTTGTGTTCAGTTGTGTTGTGTCTATAAGTTTTTAATGTATTGTGTTATTATTGAGAAAGATTATGACAGTGAAAGAGAGATGCGTGCTTTTGACAAACTTAGAAGTACTATTAACCAAGACATTTCTTTGTTTAATAGAGTCCATAAACAAACAAAAAAACTGCGAAAATGTGTCAAAAACGGAGGGCAACATGTTGATAATTCTTATGTTATTTAATTTGTTCTTTAATTTTCATTGACTTGTGATTTTACAACTTAGTTTTACTTCCATCGATTGAAAAATCAATGGAATCATAATTTGATCTATCATCCTTGCACGCCCGTGGCAATTTTCATATCAAGTTAAAAATATAAATATAAAGTTAGTTCGTTTATTTGTTCTATTTACTACAGACAGTTTACAAAATGGCCCCAACAAGTGATTTTAGTAATTTATCTCACCATTTAGCCTTCACAACAAAGTAGTAAAATGAACTGATATGGTACTACATATATCCAACAATGAGCAAAAAAACACTTAGGCATCTACCACTTATTGTTTTGTTTCGTCGTTCGAGAAGTCATCACCATAGATTTGTATTCGGGCTTAATATAGGGCCCTCCTGCAATTTAAACAAACCCAATTCATTGAGAGGCAGTCTGGTGGTATTGAAAACTAAGATAGAGTGTGAGATGATAAACACAGAAAATATATGTGGCATGTCTAAATAATCTTGGATGATTTTGATAAAACAGCTCGCAACATAAATTTTTGCACGTTATAAGTGGTAGTTGTTGTCACTATTGCTGTGCTTTGACCTAGAACACGTCTTACATTTCGGAACTGGAGTGCCACGCTCAATCGGCTTGTGTCAAAAAATATATTGATTACAAAACCTTAGAATAAGGTGTGTCCAAAAAAAACTACGCATAAAATGCATAGTATCAATTCGCTGCAGTCAGTGCAATTTAAGACACGCCTCTGAACTGGTGTGTAGTTTACATGTGACAAGATCGCTTAAACTACCGGCTTATGCTATTCTCACCTGCAAAAATATCACTAGACTGCAAAAGAAACATATGGGGATTACTTTTCATACATTAATACTATTAATTTCATTTTCAATTAACTATGCAATTTTAAAGTTTCGAAGTAGATTATTATTAACAGAAGCACACCATTTTCTTTGGTGTTGTCATCTCTTAAAAATTGTTTACCCAAATTAAAACATCTTAATTGCTTTATACTGAAAAATGTAAAATTTAATTTGTTAAAAAATAGGGATTTGGCAGATGTTGTTGGGGAATTTGGTGTAATATTGGAAATTTCCGTTATTATATTCAGTTTTAGAATATTTTACCTGTTTATATATATAATCATTGTATTTAGGAGACGCGTGAAAGAAACAAGTGTTACATTCATTCATATTTGCCATCTTTAATTTCTTGAAAATGCGAACGGATATTGTATAAAATAAGTAGAAATTTCGTCACAACATTGAATGCTAATTAATATAAAAAAATTTTCTTCCTATTTTGGATTTCTTTAGTACGGGAACGATTATTTTCAAATTTTTATATCGAGCTTTTTAACCTCTTTTTTAACTTTAAGACACTATGATAATTGTTTTCTTTTTATGTTAACAAAAAAAAACAACAAAAAATTATTGGCAAAAGTACAAACATCATTTTGTAGATTAATGTGTACACACACTGGCGCACGCACACTCATACATACCCGCACGCTCGCACACACACACATATTGAATGACAATGTATTTTAATACTCATTTTAATTAATAAAATGGTAAAATGTGAGTGGTTAATAATATTAACCTAAATTTTCTGGTATAAATCTAAAATACAATCTAAAATTTGTTTCTTTCAATTAAGTTCTTATTGTTCTGCATTAATGCAAATACACTAAATTCCAATGTAATTCAACCACCAGGGCACGAGTCGTCCTTCTCACTACCATGTGCTATGGGATGATAACC
This sequence comes from Druceiella hillmani, assembly GCA_039881145.1. Taxonomy (NCBI): domain Eukaryota; kingdom Metazoa; phylum Arthropoda; class Insecta; order Lepidoptera; family Hepialidae; genus Druceiella; species Druceiella hillmani. The sequence goes on from JAYKKI010000001.1 coordinate 71,529,300, forward strand.
ACTTTGATTCGGATGAGCTGCAGTGCCTCACATACCAACTGTGCCACACGTACGTCCGATGTACACGTTCTGTATCTATCCCCGCTCCTGCATACTATGCACACCTGGTGGCTTTCCGTGCACGCTACCACCTCGTTGAAAAGGAGCACGACTCTGGCGAGGGCAGCCACCAGTCAGGATGTAGCGAGGATCGTACACCAGGTGCCATGGCGCGAGCTATCACAGTACATGCTGTCACTAAGAAGGTCATGTACTTTGCGTAAAATGCAATACGGTGGGTACCTTTTTGTTTCAATGATCCCTTTGAGCCCACTAACTCTCGCTTAAGCGATCATTGATTTAAATGAACTAGTACAAGTTTGAGTTCGTTGACTCACTCAAATAAGTAACTGTTCAGTGTAGTAGCTGGTGGGAAAGCTACAGACATATGAAAGTTATATTGGAATTAACTTGAAAATGTTGTGCTGTGACGCTTCCGTGGTTATATTTATTTTTAAGTTTACTCCATAATTTATGCAGTGACAAAGGCACGCCCCTCCGAGTGAGTCTTACTGGAATCAATGGTGTATGAAAATAAAAATGTTAGAGACTTTATAACAATGAAATTTATATGTCATTAATATATGTCGCAGCTTCCAACATGAAGGATGAATGTGTGAAGAGATTTTTAAAACAGTGTTGATAATTTAATTTTAATATAGTGGACCCGAAATGATATCAGGAACTTTCATTTTATGCAGTGTGTGAATAGTTGTTGTAAATTATGTATATTTTTTTACTATTATTGATATTTTAAATTCTACTGTAACATATTATTGTCATTGATTGACGAGCCGAATGCATTGTTGTAAGTGACATACTTACTCAACCGTGAATCTTTAATTTACAATGTGACGAGCCAGATAGGCTAAGGTTATGTACATAGGTGAGATGCATTATATAATGAATGACACTGTATAGTATTTGATTGTATAGAGACAAATGGCCTATTGATGAACATAATGAACTTGCAAATAGGTCGATTGACAAAACGACATCCGTTTTAAGAGCGAACCTACCCAAAGAAGCCTTATATTGTAGCAAAGTTGCAATCTTGACTGTTTGTGGTAGAGGACCAGTACATTATCAGACATAGCCAGGGGGTTTATTATGTTTTAAATGTTATTTAACAAGTGATAATGACTTGACAATTTTGGGCCCAATTTATTGAGCGCACACATTCTCCAAAGACATTGTTGTATCAGTTGACATGATAAGGTCATTGTTGTTAGTAAGCTTATATTTAAGTACCTAAAGTAATGAGCCGACCTATTTCTTACTTATTGTTATAATGCCGGGATTCAAACTACGGGTGAAGATATTTTTTAACAAATGAAAACGCTTCAGCGAAAGTATATTACTTATATGTGATATTTATGGATTACGCATCATTATCATCTTCTGACATTAATCAAAGATAATAGAAAATGAAACATATCCCAGATACCTGGCAGTGAAACATTTTCACGACTGGTTGACTCCTGCTGCGTGTTTGAAATGTGTAACATTTTTCATTGTCTCATATACCATAAAATAAAACTTAAGACCATATTATCGTAATAGTAATAAGATAAAAAATGGATAATGTTTTATAATTATGCCTACATTTTCATGATTGAATTTAACGATGCAACAATTGTTCATGTGACCTAGTTGCTAATGTCACAGATGTTGATCTGTGCAAAAATTACTATAAAAAAAATAGAATTAAGTTAAATTCCTCAACAAGACAGTCAGCATAAACATAGCTTATAATGTGAAATTATTTATGTTGAATAATATCAAAAATACTAAGAGTAAGATATTTTAAACTGTGTTAAAATATACAAAACAAACAGTATATGATGATATGTTTGTTCGTAGATTTATTTTCATATATTTTATTAAATTGATATACAGGTGTTGTTAAATTGGTATAGTAAGCTGGTTTATACGGATTCCTGAGTACAAAAATGGTTATAATAATTTTTTTTTCGTTTCTCATCTCTTTCTCGAGAAGCATTAATTCAACGTTACTACAAGGGTCGAGTATTCTGCAGGATGTGCACACAGTGCACCGTGACCAAAGTAAGATGACAATGCGATGGTCCATTTACTCGGCTTTGAATATTAAGAAATACAAATGTAATAAACATTAAAAGTAAAAAATATTTTTTATTATTGACAAATTATTTTTCCATAATATAAGCTCATATTAAAAAATGATTGGCAAATTACTTTCGTCTTATATTTTGGAAAGGAATCCGTAAAAAAATTCTGGATATACCAATCAGCCGATATTCTCTATAAGTTCAATGGAACAGCAAAAAAAGCAATTCAATCAATTTAATTTAAGGACACCAAGTATAAATACAAAGAAATATTTATTTCATCTGGGTGAAGTGTATCTTTAAGCCGATTATAATAATTTGTATGTAGAATTACAATATTTCAAAACAATTGAAAAAAACAATTCTAATTTATACTCTTTGAATAAATAACAAACTTTGAATAAATTTCACTGCGGCATCCAAAAAAAAAACTTTGATAATATAGGTAACTCTATAAAACCATTGGACGAGACAAGGATGCCATACTGGTATGTAGATAATTAATTGTATAATTTACCTTTTAAATTTGACTACCATTTAATCAATTTTTTTTTCAATCTAGTGCAGATTATTATTATTAATTTTATTGTAATAATAATGAGTGGCTGGAAAATTGCTAATTTTTTATGTAAATTAACTAACACAAGAAATTTATTTTAATAAGTAAACAAATGGCCAATTGCATGTTGACACACGCATAAAATAATAACCTTACTTTATGCGTGCACTGTTGTATATCTCTTGAAATTGTTGATGCGAGTTAAGTGAAATAATTCTAATCAAATTACCAGAATTTTAAAGGCGCAATCAAGTAATTAGGTAGGATCATACATTGCACGTCATATCAAAGCTTAATATTTTACAAATGGGTACTTAAAACAAAAAATAGGGAATGAAACCTCTATTCTATTTTAATGAATCCCGTCTAATTATGCTCCACTCGTAATATTTTGTTTCACTCTCAGTTTTAATTAGGAAGATAGTATATTAAAAAATTATTTCTAATATATTGCTATGTTTTCCTATCTGAAGCACCTAACTTGTAAAGTTTCATGTTAATATGTCTAAAACTGCGAGACTTCCTTATTTCTCTACTCAACTCCAAAGATTAGGGCAGCTAGATCAAACTTTATTTCATGGGAATTTTTTGTGATACCACTTTGGTGTGTGTGTATATATATATATATATATATATATATATATATATATACCTTCGGTTTTATTATATTCGGCTTTCGATTATATCTGCATTAACAATCAAGTTGAAAACTAGACAAATGCAGACGCCAGATGAAATAAGCCAGAAATTATATTTGACATATATGTCATCTTTATATAACAATGCGCAAATTATATTGTTACGCAATATGAAATTTGACATTCGAATATTAAAATCAAATTTTTTATTATCAGATTTTAGTAGTTGAATTTGTTTTCATTTTAGTATTATTTTTCTTGTCTAGTTGACACTATTACAAGAAATCCCTTGCCGTGCAAATTTAGTACCCCTGACTAGCAACTGTTTCTAACTCCAATTTTTTTAATATGAAAAAAGGCAACTCAGGAAATTCAAAGTAGAACTAATGTATCTTAAGAATGTAAATAATTGTATCATATAATTAATGCGACTTGCTTTTATGAGAAAATCGAGGTTAAAATCTAGATAACTCGCAATAAATATGAATGTAATTAAATTAGCATATAATAATAATTATTAGGCGATGCATAACTCGACCATTCTATATTTTTAAGATGGATGATTTTAAAAATTTAATAATTGCAGTAAATTTAATGCCTTCCCTAAAATTTTATACGTTGACCTATCTATAAAAGAATACAAACATTTTGGGGGGCAGTGATTATATAAGTTTCAAAAGTTAGAAAACCTTTTTTCTTAATAATGTTAAGGACAGTTGTCTTTGAAAAAAAGTAAGTAACACATCGTACTTTTTAAAATTCTTCATCTAGGTGTATATAAATTACATTTAACTTCTACAGGGACCGTGTAAAGAATATAAAACATTACCAGTGCCACGAGTGATTGAAATAAGAGCTTCTGGTTACATGTTTGTCAATAAAAGTTCAAATTTTTGTTTTTTAAAAGATAGATAAAGTACTGTTTTCAATCATTTATCATTGAATATGAAATTTTACAAGTAAAATGAAGAAATTACTTGTTGGCCATGTCGTTAATATGACAGAATAACTCTTGAATAGAAATTAAAACTTCTTTTCATAGTTGTCGATGATAAAAATTTTGTTGAAATGGAATGCCTAAACGAAGTTATTACTGATTGTGAAAATCTCAGAGAAAACTATTAATTATTTATAATTTGACAATAATGGTTTAATCTGGAAGGAAACTGCACTATTTATACTGAAATGTGGTAAAAAATATTAATGTAAAACGGTTATGTTATGAGTGAAAATGTGATTAGATATATTTGATAAACTAAACGCTATGTTGTTTTTATGAAATATTAAAACGCTTTTATACAAACACTACACTATACTTAGGCATTATAAATCATGTTGATTGATTAAAATATGTACGCACACGAGAAAATGATATTATTGTAACCAAGTATTCATTTATTTACCACCAGATGGCGCTGATAGCATGTTACACGGTCCCTATTACATTAAATAGCTTTCTTCTGGTATGGGCAAGATAATATAACCGAAGCAACAAATGAGGTATCTTGCACTTTTTGCAGGATCTGCCGAATTATCCTTGAGACTATTCCGTTTAAAACTTTTATTTACATTTTACTTGGAGTGTTTAAATTTTTATTTCAAACTCTCTCAAATAACTCGTATTATCCTTAGCTCGACACCAAATCGAAGTGCCAAGAAAGTGCAATTAATTGAATGTGTATTGCATTTACAGATAAATATTATTTTTAAATATACTTTCTTTTTTTGAAGGCCAAATTTTCTTCCTAAATTGGAACTAAAAATTAATCTTCTTTTTAAAATGTTTAGTGCTTATTTGTACAATCGGATTGTTAAGAATAAGAATCCTTCCATTTTCTTATTTGTTTTAATTTATGATTATATTATAATTACATATCAGTTTTGCTTTATTATTTGTTATAAATAAATTATTGTTTAACTAACTTCTAATTTAGATGTAGGGATCAAAACACAAGGGATACATATTATTTAATAATAACAATAATATAATTATATTTATAGATACCAAATAAGTAGCTCACATTTATATTGCGGACGGTTTATATGTGAGTAGAGTGTTGTAATGTTACATTAAGGCACGTACGCGAATGATAGCAAAGTAATGTTTAAGACTATTATTGAATACAAAGCAAGCCAAGAAGTCGCCCTAAACTAGATAACTACCGAAATACTATTAAATTATCTCTCAAAGTATGCATAGATTTAAATTAGTGATAGGTTAGCTAAAAAAGTTTTTTATTATTTTATGATGCTTCTGTACTTGACCGATATGCCTGTCATAGCATAGTCAATTGTGAAACTACATTTAAATCAAGTTTAAAAGTTGTAGAAAATACCTTGTTGCAGTCCATTTGATAGTTAACAGGAATTTCTGATGTGAAATTATTTTTTACTAATATATATATATATATATGTGTGTGTGTATATATATATTATATACGCAGAGTTTTCAAAAGTGAGCCCTACCGCTCCGCTGTAAGCACTGGACGATAATGTATAAGAGTATTTCTCAGCCCAGGACAGTAAAGATGAAGTGCTCATCAAGCAATAACTAATGGCTTACTGCTCTGAGTAAAGACTAAATGGATTTGTTTATTATCTTAAATTTTCTTTTCAATTGATGCATTTTTTGTTTCTTAATTTATTGTTTCTAAATACTACACAGATAATTTTGTTTAACAGATTAGATTACTAAAAGTATATTTATAAAAGAATAAATACTGCTCAGTTGATGCAGAGTAGAAGTGGAATTCATTGCATGTTTTCATTAATATTTAAGGTTTATAGATCTTTATTAAACTTAGAAAAATTAATTAAAAGGATTAAATTTTATATAAAATTTAATTTTTCATCTCTAATTAATATTTAAGATAAGTTTTATTATAATAAGGATTATAATTTAATACTTTTTCTTTTTTAAGATCTTGCCCTAAATAAAAAATTCCAAATTGTAATATTATAAATTTATCAGAATTTGAAATCGGTTTTTGATGGGAAAAATATGTCTTAAATATTTACATTAAACTGGGAAAGGCTTATCTAATTTTATAATGAAGAGCGCCGTGCACAGATATGAAATTAATTTATTCCAATAGATTAATTTAATATCCGTCCGCTGGAATTTATTTTAGCCACAATTATTAGCACAGAAGTTATATTTTTAATTTGTTCAAACTAATTTTATTTAATTTATGCCCTTCAATATTTGGTAATGAAACATATATTTGATTTAAAGAGGGAAAGTAATTATTTTTAATAACAAACAATATATTTATACTATGTAATAAGACAAATGTAACAAAATATAATTAAGAATGAGCCTGTCCAAATGTGAAGATTGAAATGTTTTGTGAACATTCATTCTCTTAAAAACTAAATGTTTCTTCACATTTAAAAATACAAATGAAACCAACGCAAATAACTTGATTTATACAGCATTGTCGCAAAATACATAGTGAGACGTAAGAATTAATTAATGTTGTTATGAAGACTTAAATATTTCATAGAAATGAATTGTGTAAGATTTGATTGTATTTTTTTCTATACCTAAAATGTTGTTTATCATACCCAGATCTGGAATTAATTATAAGTAAATCTTGATTCTAATTTGAATATAATGTTGCAAATGTTACCTTCGCTTTATGAAACTTATAGTGAGACTCTCTAGTGGTTAACAAAAAAGATTTATTATATCACAAGACGAGTAAGTGTGTAAGATACACTACACGTCTACCCGAACAAAACATAAAACATGAGGCTTGTGGCTAACTGTCATTTATAATTACCAACTTGGCATATCTCACTGCTCATAAATTGTTTGTGAATGATAGCGATTCACAAATTTAGTTTTTTTTAACTATACTGGTATTAAAGTGTAACAGTATAACAATAACGAACTAAACATAAAATATAAATTATGCAAGCTATGTAATAAAACTATTTGGCGAATGGGAAAAAAAATTGGTGCATCAGATCCGATTTGCGAGTGGAGTTTACTCCTTAAGTACAATTGTCTTGGAATGTATAAAATAGGTAACACTGTACATAAATATAAAAAAAGAAATTACATTCGTGCAAACAAATTAATTCTGTATTCTATTTTCATTATAAATGTGCACATTTGACTGCACACACCCTTTCATTAATAATATCACTAGCATTATATTTGTCGGAAATAGCGTCCCAAGCGTTTTTTTATCTTCACACTTACTTCGTTGGCGCATTTATTTCCAATTACTCTTTGTAAGACACCAATATCTGCAACTATAGCCTTTTCTCTGTTTCCGTGTAGTTTCTTTGTTTTTTCATTTTACTACTTTATTGTTAAACGCAATACTTCCAGCAAAAAAGAAATTACCACTTTGGTATATGATCTACTGTCAATAAATAATTCGATATGTCAACATGTGCCTGAAATTAGCTAACGATTGATGCGTACTTACTGCGCAGGCGAAATTGAATCAAAACATAAATCTCCAATCGGCTAATCTTTGAACTCAAACTCAATTAGTTAATACTGGTTTAATATGCAGCTATTGAATCGTCAAGAGACATAATATGACAATTTATATGAATCTAGATTTTAGTAATCGTGATTTAATTGGATTTATGTTTTGTCTATTATACGAACCTATGTGTGTCAAACTGTCATTGCGATTACGCTATAAGAAAATGCCAAATAAACATATTGATATCTCACTCTAAAGATGTGCAGAAAGGCCACCTAACGTTTATACTTTTTCAACGCTCTGAACTTCTGATTTTATTCCTCATAAAACTTTTTACTGGGCGCTATATATGAAAATCGATTCTTAAGGAGTAAACTCCAAAAACTTTTAGTGGAGAAATTATCTGGTAATAATTAGCTTTTTATAGTAGTATAAAATATGAAAAATAAATTATATGATGGCTCCTATTGTCAAAAATTATGTATTTCTGAAAACCAAAATTCTAAGAACATCTTTTAAATTTAATCACAATATTAACCTGCGTAACACTGCATGACAATGCCCAGATTCAGTTCTAGCATGTCTCCTGCATGTGGTAAATTTTTAACGCAACTCTGTGTGTGGAGTATGGGTTTATAGGGACGTATTAAACCATATTTGTCGAAAATAGTTTGCCCTGGAGGCAAGGAGCATGAAGTAATGAAAGATGGGACAGAGATGAAGACCTATTACCAATGACCAAAGAAGCGTTAATAACCGTGGAAACTGTTAGAAATGAAGCAGAAATGTGGCTATTGTTTTTATTTATATCCACTTGTTATAACACAGGTCTGCTTGACTGCCCCAAAATAACGAGGTTCCACTTTATTCTAAATTTCCCTGAAAAATAGCTTAGAGTTCTTTATGCCATAAAATGAAGATGTACCTTGAAAGTTTAAAAGAGAAATTGGTTAGGAATACCTTCAAAACCAACTTAGAGAAATAAAATCTTTTTTCAATTTGTACAAAATTTTTTTTAGTTTAAATAGCATTATAAATAATAATATCCATAAACCATATGACGGAAGTAATATGAAACACAAAGGGTAAATATAATAAGGATACACAATGGTATCAAGTGATACCATTGTGTACGCTAGCTTGCCAACAATTCTCAATTGAAAAAGTGATATGAATTGTTTTATTTTCTTGCAATAAAAGGCATAAAATCTATTGACATACTGCTATAAAATTTCTAGGCATTTGATTTTATAGATATTTATTACATCATAGTCATAAAATCTAATAACTGTACACTACTACGATCAGTTCTTTAATACGGTAAATATTATACTCAATTATAATAGTATTCAAATATACACAAAATTTAAGTGTGTGTTTGTTTTATAAAGTTCTGTGATAGACTTTGTTCATCTTAAATTTTCATCATTGCCATAAAAATATTATCCCATTTATACAATTACAATCGTCTCTAGACTCGTACATTAACTTGAGTTTTTAATTTGTAATGCATGCAGTTGCTTAATATTTTGAGACTAATTGCATTAATCATTAATTAGGAAATGGTGATGGTCTTAGCTAAGAAATTTATGGAATCTTAGGAAAAGTGTTAAATTAAATGTAGTGTAAATGGTATGCTGTGCAATTTTAAGCTGTTTTTGTAAAAAATTGGTTGAAAATTGTTGGGTGAATGTTACACGTCACCCCAATATACATAAATCAATTATATTTATTACAATAAAGTTCTTTACTAGATTTCTAAAATAAAAGGTATGTTATCTAAATATAAAAATTTAGGAAATCAGTTGAAATGGTTTTGCTATTGTGATGTTCTAAACTTTTATACCTTAGTTTATTTTCATACCTATCTTCAAACTATAATATATACTAGGTTTTTGGATTATTTGCGGTATAGCAATTGACAATGCCTTTCATAATTTTTACTTTTCATACTGTCTACAATACAACAATTGAATATTTTGTTAAATAACCTAGGTACAGCTACAATTATACCTGTAATTGATAATATTAGAAGACCTAAAAATGGTCCCTTATAGGTAAACCCTTAATAAGACAAGTAAATATTGTTTAAGTCAATATGTGTAATAGAATTTTAAAAAAATTTTGTATTATTTCATATGATAAAATTTCATGTTGAACTAGTAATAAATACTTGTAATATTTTCATGCTGATAAACAACTTTTAGTTTGAAATAATTTACGATCACACTTTACTGTCAGTTATACTAAAAGTTGTGAAACTAAAATAAATTAATTTGAAAATTAAACCCTATATTAAATTATAATTTAAAAAATTAAGATTTGACCACCAGCTTTAATACTATGATTTCTAAGTCTTATTACCTCTTATACTGTATGCATAATTACGAGATCTCAGACTAAAGGTCCTTTAAAAAATGAACTATCACAATGAATCAATAAAATTTTAATTGAAACTATATTTTGCTGTATCACTTTGACATTAAGTTTTGTTTCCTGCTTTGTAGTCTCACAGTTTTTAAATATGTTTCAAAAGCCAACTGAAAACCAAAACAGATTTTTAAAAATAAAAAGCTACTAGACGTCAGTACAATCCAAAATTGAACATTTTTTTGAATTTCATATATGCAATGTTAGAAAATGTTCCAATTAAAAGTCTGCTTAAATAAAACCGTGAAAGATTTATTAACTTAAACTAAAGATGGAAAATGGACATGTAAATTTCACAATCTACCTTCTCCACAATATCATTAAAACGACTAAACATTTCAAAATGTTACCAAATATTATGTGAAGGAAAATTGATATGTTCAAACTTGTGAGAAAATTAATATGTTTTACATAATTTATTACAACCCTGTAAGTATTAAAAAACTTTAAAATTAAGGTTAATAAAAAAACGCAATGATTCTTTGTAGAGGAGCTTTGTGCTGCCTTGAATATGTTTTAATTCCATTGATTGGATACGGCTTGCCATTTCGGTGTATAGTAATTTGTATTGTGGAATGTTTTCTGTGTTTTGGAATGTACGTTAGCAATATGATTCTATATAGTACTCTTTAGGGAAATAACACCAGCTCGTGGGAGTAAAACCGAATTATGTCAAAGAAATTTGTATTATTATAAGTCTTCCACTCTTGTAGTCATGTTCTGGACAGTCTATCTGCATTCCTGCGGTTAATGGTCAGTGAACTAGTGTTAACAGGGTTGGTACAGACTCATAAAATTAAGTATCAGGCAGTATTAAACACCTGGTAATGTTTGCAGTTAGAGAGAATACTCTTAAATTCAATAAATATAATCCGGGTTTTTTACTCTAAAATTGTTAGTAAAATATTAATATAACAACCAAATTACATTTGTCTTGACGGGACCATTCAAGTTTCACTAGACGAATTAAAAGAAAATTTTTGTCATTAAAATATTTTTACTATGATAGATTTTGTAAAAGTTGTGGAACCACTTAAGATTGGAAAAGGTTGAGAAACCCAGGGAATTCCAATAACTGTACCAACTCTGTTTATTATTTCGTTGGGAAATCCTCTAGTCTACAAAATTTTTAATGCATATATACATATATATATGTATATATGTATGTATGTATATTATACACACACAGGTATGTATGTATTACATGTACATGTAATTCGTTCTGTATAAATAATTACTCAACTCAACTTTTAGTTCATACAATATTTAAATTACATACATTTGATATATACATATAATTAATTTAAAAAATTCTAACATTTTTCCTAGTGTATCTACAAATCTTAAAATTACAAACTGAATGAAAGTAGTGATATACGGTAATAACAAAAAATGACTATCAAATAAATTGTAATCAATGTCTTGTTTTAGTATAGCTTCGTTATGATAAAAAATTAGGATCGTGTGAAACTTTTGTAAAACTGTTGAATCTACTGAACTTTGTTAACAAATTTAATGGCAGAAACTAATATAAGGAAAATTTTGTTAAAGCTATTTGGCGTTTACTGGAAAAAAAAGACAATTTCACAAATAGCGCTTCTAAGGAAGTAATGTGTGACTAAAATGCCTTCCACACGTTGATATAATAAAGTAAAAAACTGAGTCGGTTAATGCAAACCTACCAAATGTTTTATATTTTGATAATTTTAATAATTATATAAATTGACGTAAACAAGCAGTAAATTTCTGACGCTTTAAATAAGGGATTAAAAGACAAATGTCTATATTGTTTGATATTCTAAATGAAATAATTTTTAGTAAAATATATGAATATAATATAGATCGATAGTGGCATTTATGATTGTTATTTTTTAAAAAATATTCAAATATACATTGCGTGCATAATGCCCACTCTTACATTGTTTTTGTTTCTTAGTTTGTAGCTGTATTGTCGTTTATAATATATTTAGCTTCTCCGATGATTGTTGTATTTGTGAATGGCACAATAGCCTAGCAGTTAAAAGATCATTTCTATTAAATAATAATGCCGCCTTTCATAGTTTATAAGTTATTGTAGGTGATGTTGCTTTTGCATGAATAATAATGCTATCATCGTTAAAATCATGTTGTGTTATGAACCAATTAAAATCATATGTCGCATCATCTTTTTTACATTGGTTTGACATTATTAATTTTAATTGTGTATGACTTTCACGTGATCTTTTATACTTTCCCTGAGTAATTAAATCATGGAATAGATATCATTGGAAAACCTTTTTTTAACATTTGGTTTGTATAATATGTGTATCGTTCTTTGCACAGTATCTTAAAATAAGTGTAAAATTTTTACATATTTGTGGAAGTCCACCATTTGAATATTTTTTTACCTATTTTATTTTAACCCAATGTTAAGAATTTTAGAAGCTGATTGATATCATTTTATAAATATAGTATATAATATAATGTAGTATTTATTTTTCGTATTCGTCTTAATAATAATGTCATTACGTGCAGGGTAAACAATTGAAGCCGTAAAACAACTTCATATAAAACATTGAACAATATCGCGTAAGAAATGTAAGTTGTCGATTTGCCTAGATCTCAATGACATCGTATTGTGTAGTTTGCATTATTAATCTGTCCTCTAATGTAAGGTAATCGTCACAATCCATTGTTTTCTGTACGTGTTCAATTAGTCTCTCACTTTTTTGATTGTTGTAATACAGTTTATTCAAAAATCTATGGTCTTTCATTTACTCTCATGCATAGAAATATTAATTTCAGGTTGTGTATCGATTTTTATCTGTTACCAAAACTTGACACAATCTCACCGGCAAGTGGATTGCAGCAGTGGCACTGAGTTGTGAATACATGCTTTTGTTTTACATAGAGTAATTAGAAAATTGAGTAATATAATTGCACAAGATATAAACCGCTTTATATTTATGTCAAGGTTTCACATTTTGAAAAGTGGCTTTTGTGTGTAATTACTCTCTCCTTAGTGTTTGGTTTTGTTTATTCCAAAAATATTAATCATGGCAAGAAAAAATTAAACCACATAATGGGTTATTTTTTATATTAATTTTTAACATATTAGAAAATTTACTTAATCATTGTATTAGTCGTTCAGCATACTTCAAACCTTTACAATTACTAACATTTATTTATCAGTTGATTAAGGTTTTTCTTGCTTATACTTTTGACTATAATTTGCTTTAGTGTTACCTAAATTCTGTGTTTAATAAAACTTCTGATATAAGAGTTTTTGTCATTGTTTTAGAAATATTTAACTAAATTTCTTTAATAGTGTTTTTTTAATAAACAATCAATGCAAACTGTAATCTGACATTAAATCAAATTGTGTCGCTTGTTTTCCCGCCCGCTCAAAAAGCAATAAAAACAAAATGCAATATAATAAATTGTAATCTTATGTTTGGATCTGTGTTTTAATATCGTAGGTATAAGTGCAGTTTAGCACCAATGATATTTTGACATTTTTTGATAGGACAAAATATGCATTACATATTGATTGCAATATATATTTTAAAATACGTTGTGTATTTCAAAATATACTCATATATTATAGCTCACAATGATTTATTACAAAATATCTATTTCAAAACGTTCATCCATTTGTTTATGCGGAATTATGTCCTTTATAACCTTTCATTAATGTAATTCACTTTTTTTTTTGTAATTCACTTTTTGGATGTTTAGAATTTGTGTTTTTTATATTAATTTGTGTTTGTATTTATAAATTTTTACACGTGATCCTTTTTGCTTATTAAATTTTTGGACCGAACCCAAAATGGTTTTTTTTTTATATCAATCGGTGTTTGTATTAATATTTCTTTTTATATAAGGCCCATTCTGCGGTAATCAATACCAAAAAGTGAAAAAAAATAATATGCAAATATAGATACTAAAATAGAAAAATAACAAGCTTTATGTTTTCAATTTTCATAATTTAAAAGATATTCATCAATATTTTCTCCAATTTTCGTAATATTTTCTTCAAATTGAAAGGGTCCCAAAGTTAGCATAGTAAGGAAAAAAAATACTAAAATGGCAACACATTTTGTGATGTCAATTACATTGACAAGCCGCCATTTTCATTTGCTCTCGGTGCTGCAATTCATTATTATTTATTGTGAAAAAATTGGAATTATTCAGGTAGGTAGTAATAATTTTATTAATAAAATTATAACTGCAGGTATTTGTGTCACGTCCGTCACAAAATACAAAAGTTAATCCTACAAGAGCTATACTAAATTTTATTTTGTACTGATCTTGCGAAAGTGAGGTTATGTGATCAAACAATGAATGGATAATATTTGTGTGCCTTCAAAAGAACTTTATGTTAAAATATAGGCTGGTTTATTTGTTTAACGCCTGTCACAATTTTGTTCACTAATGTTAATATATTTAGTGCACAATAATTATGTATTATGTTCAGCAGTGAATAACAATTGTTCTTAAATTTTTATGATGATGTCCTTTAGGTGCATTATACCATAACTATGCATTATTTTGAAGCGAATATGAGCTGTTTGTAAAACGGCTTTGGAGTACTTGCAATAATTTAATTTTACAGTACAGATGTGGCTGCAAGAAAAAGGAAAATTCGAAAGAAATTAGAAAGTGACCCTGAAAAACGGTATATACAATTAGAGAAGGAGATAGAAAGTGACAAGAAAAGAAGACAGATAAAAAGAACAGTGTTATTGAAAAACAAAAGGAAATTAGAAAGCAGCAGACTTGCAATCAGGATAAGGGTACGAAAGTTGCAGGATATCTCCTTTGGGCACATACAATTGTAAGCAAACGCTCAGAAAAGGTGTTTACAAAATAAAAAAGTTTCTGCCTGAGAGCGTAACAAAAGAGCAAGTAGTTCTGTTCTTGGCAAAGGAAAGATTGCCGAAATCCTTAAGAAATAAAAACTAAAAGTTAGCTACAGCTGTTAAGAGATCTGATTTGTTGTCCAATGAGGTCATCAAAGAAGTGGTGTCCTTTTATAATAATGATGACGTCAGCCGAAACTTTCCAAACTGCAAAGATGTTATCCGAGTAGAAAATGTAGATGACGGATTCATATACAGATAGACTATTCCTAAAAAGCACTTGATAATGACAGTTTCAGAGGGATTAATTTTATTCAAAGAAAAACACCATGAAATAAAAATAATAAGCACTAAATTCTTCAATTAAGACCGTTCCGTGTTTGACCAATATCCAAGACTCCTTATAATGTATGCATTTATCACGCAAATTTCATCTTTCTCCTGAATGGCACAAATGAAATTCTATATTCTATCAGCATTCCATCTAATTTATTCATAGAAATTTGCTGTCACACTGGCAATGAAAACTGTATGATCAATAGATGCCCAAACTGTAATCAGACTTAAATTTCAGATACAGTCTCATTAAATTCTTATTTACAAGTTCAAACAAAATGGAAACAATGGGACAAGACTTAGTTACTTAACTGTCTACTTCAGGTATTAATTTTGTGATAAAAATTTCTAATTTAACTGAATTCTGGTATCATTTTTACAAGAGTACTCACAGGGCTCAAATCTATTATTGCATCTATATGCTTGAATAATTTATAATATGTTTTTGTTTTAATTAAAGAGGTTATGTTTTTGTTTAATTAAAACGCAGATACTTTTGTTCTAATTTAGGAATAATAACAGTTTAAATTGCATGTAAATGTAACACCCGTCACTGTAGAATGGGCCTTAATCTTTTTACTCACTCAATTTTGGATGTTTTGGTTTTGTTTTTTTTAATTATCCATTCGTGTTTGTATTTATAAATTTTACACACAGATAGTTGGTGGACTGGTAAAAGACATTGGCTACATTTCGTCCTGAGAAATCTCACCCTTAGTAATATTATAATACTAACTAATATTATGAATACAAGTGTGTTTGTTTGTTTCACGTCATAATGGAGCGAAAGATCAACGTGGCCAGCCAGGAAATAACAAAGGCTACTTTCCAATCTGGAAAATCTCATTATTTATCAACTAATATTAAAAATTCGAAAGTATGTTTGTTTGTCTTTCTTTCACACCACAATGGAACAACGAATCAACCTGATCTTCTGCACAGAAATACATGCTGGGCTAGGAAATGATATAAGCTTTCCAACCCGGTAAATGTCATACCAACTAAAGGAAGAATCTCGAAAATATTAAAAATTCGAAAGTGTGTTTGTTTTCCTTATTTCACATCGCAACGGAGCAACAGATCGATGTGATTTTTTGCAGAGATGATTGGCGGGCCGGTAAATGACACAGGCTACTTTCTAACCCAGTAAATATCATTCTGACTAATATGGATTATATTAATTAATACTATAATGTAAACGTGTTTGTTCTTTATTCACTTCAGAACAGAACAGCAGATTGCCATAATTTTTTGCATAAATATATTTCGCTGACCAAGAAATGTCATAGCTTATTTTTATTCTGGGAAATCTTATTCCTCCGACAAAATTCCTATTTGAAAAAAAAGGTATACAATGGGAATAACGAAGCAACAGGAGTCATGGATAGGCGTGAATTTTTGAAATGCAATATAAATTACCAAGAGAATCACGAGAAGGGTCACGAAAATAAAAGCCTAGCATTTAATTTCGTTTAATTATTTTAGATGGCGCTATAAGTTTTTAACTATAACGATGTAAAAGTTAATATTTACAGATAAACGGGTTCTTCTTTCAGACGTTTTGTGTACCAATTTTTTTTCAATAAAATAAAAATTCAATTGTTGAATAAAATAATGTTATCCTCATATGTATTCTTGGTTTAAAATTTTTATAAAAAAAAACAGAACTCGCCGTGCATTAATGAACGAAATAATTCCAATACTACGAGTTTTCTTACTAAAATGATTTACTGGAATAAATAAGTAAAATGCATTAAATAGTTGAATCAATAGCTTTAAATTGAAACTAATAATAATTAAAAGACTGAGAGATCAATATAACTACTACGGGAGGGAAACTTTAAAATTATAACATTTATATTAAATACATAGGAAGGTAGTAAAGGATGACATTATTTATGGAATAGCCAATTTGCAGGGATATCTAAAGTAAATAGGAATAAATAAATAAATATGTATATATATATATACATATACATATATCTTTCAATTGCGAAGTACTTGTTGCAACTTTTCATAGTGCCACTATTTCCCAATGCATTTTGGTAGAGTTTAATGCGTTTATTGTTACATTTCCCCTAGTCATATTCATTGGTTGACATGAAAATTTTATTTCACGTGAATTGTTGATATTCATTTTTAAAAAATTCTTACTTACGTAGCGCATTCCTTCGTCTCGCAATTAATGTTACACACTGAATATTCAGGTATATGTTTCATTCATTGATGCTATTTTCTTACTACAACTTGCTCCTTTATCGTATCTGTATATTAACTCATATATATAAAATAAATTGCATTGATAAAATTACTTCCATCCACTTTTAAATTCATAGCGGTACTGACTACTTCTTTTGTATTTATTAATGCATTGAATCTATATTATATAATCAACTTACTTGAATGTATGCAATTATAATGGTATCGAATTGGTATTTTAAGGGAATTTGAATGTTTTTAGGGTTTTGTTACATTTATTACTTCCATTTGAACCTGAATTGTCCGGGAAAATAATTAAGGGTATTAAGTATGTACAAGTGAGCATATTGTTCATGGATTAATACAAGCACTGTATTTAAATTTTCAGAATATTTATTAATTAGAGTTGAACACGTTTAATTTAAAAGGTATTACTTGTGTTTATATCAAAATAATAAGATGATTTTATACCAACTTAAATGCAATAATTAAAATGAAAATTTTATTGATATTCTCCTGGAAAATCTGGCAATTTAGTACCATTCTTTGTAGTAGCTTTATCAAAGTAAAGGTAAAATAATATCTTCCTATTTCGATTTCTGATAATTATTTGGCTATGTTCATTGTTTACATTAATGTTAATGTTACACATACCTATATTCTCATAAAAATAAGCAGATCTTACTTCTTTGACCTCCTTTTTACCTTCATTTCTTCTCACTCTCTCATATTGATACTATTATTATTTTATTATATCAGGCATATATAAAATGTAAGTCGCAAGTTCATAGATATATGTAAATTTGAGTTAGATAAGCTATACAAATTTTAAAAAAAATCATGAGTGTGTCAACCGAGACGTAAGAGAGTTTGTCTACATTGGTACTTGTTAATTTTCTATACGTATCAATGAACATGCCCTGACTGACTGGTTCATAACGCAGTGGCTAAACGGTTGATTCTAAATACATTAATTAAAATTTAGGAAGTTAGTTGTTTTTGTCGAATCACTACTGTTGACAACAAGACACAGTCATGATGGCGCGTTGCCTCGAAACCGGCCGAAGTCCGTTGCTCGAAGCCGGGCCACGCAGAGAGCACAATTTATACAAAAAACTGATTTATATTAATTAATAATTTAATTTGGCATTATATTTTTCTTTCATACTTTTTGTTTTGTTTCATATTATGTACCTATATTTAAAATAAAAATTAGACGCAACGCTTGCGGCGTACAAACCTATCTAGGAGCCGAGTTAGAGGGAGAAGGGTAAAGAGAGAGCGAGACAAAAAAACTAGAGTGGAGAGAGAGGGAAATCGAAAGCCACAACATATCGGAATAGGGCGAATAAAAGAGGCCCCCCCGGTGTAGAAATCAGTGTGTCATCAGGGAGTCTACAGTAGTCATCGGAATCAGTCGTTGGAAACAACCAGAAGAAGCCACAAAAACCTGCAGCCTTCAGGAACGAGGCAGCCACAATCGTCAGAATCAAGCAACAGGAACATGGCAGTAACGAGGCAGCCACAATCGTCAGAAGCAAGCAGCAGGAACATGGCTCCGTAAGGTGTAGCCTAAGCCCGGTCGCCCGTCGGTTACAACTACTTTGGTTTATTTATTAAAAACATCTAACTTAACTGCACTTGTGGATATTATAACCATTTTCAAAAACTGTTAGGTTTAAATAGGAAACCATAAAATGTAGTTACCCACACAATATTTTACAAATTAGTTATTCATCAGTTAATAATCAGTTAAAGTTGGTATAAACTTTACATTTAACGTAATCTTTCAAAAATATTTAGGAAAAAACATGAAAACACAAACAAAAAATGTCCTCACAGAACTAAGTATGATTGGCATGTGCAATTAAAATTGACTCGGTCATAAACTAAACTGGTTTCCTTTAAGAATCGTTAGCTGCCAACATTGAAATAAATTCAGACAAACATCATAATAAAGGTCGAAAAACGAACAGAAATAAATATTTTTCAGCTCTCCGAAAATCGTATACTTTATTTTTTTTTATAAGTATTTTGTACAAAATATGTACAAAACTTTGATTTTGATTTAGTATTTATTACTTAGCAGCTCGGAGTAGATTTCTTTCAATTTTTCATAATCAATTACTTTGGGTGGTTTATGGTTTTTATTTGAAACTTGAAAAAATTTACGACAATTTTGTTTTTGTCTACTGCCCAAGGTAATAACGTACTTTTTTTCTTTCCTAATTTTGTTTTCTGCTGTGATATCATTTCCTGTTAAGACTGAGAAAGGTTACACTGTAGACTCGATGGACCAGGCTAAGGTGAATCGTTTTCATGAAGTATTTGCTGCACGAAATCACAATTTTCTACTTGAGTTGACTCGAGATCATACTTTAGAATCTGATCATTTTCAAGCGTCGCTTCACCTAATTCTTCTTTTAAATCTAAATCAATCTCGTCTAGAGATTTTCCCTTATATGCATCTGCTTTCCCATCTTCCACAAGGATAAGGAGTTTCGAAATCTTAGCAGTTTGGTACATATCATCTGGCAACCTATAAGACTTTTTATACACTTCATTGGTATAATCGATAAACGTAGCTAATTACTCCATATCATTTTCAGACATACTGAAAATTTGCGACAATGTGAGCAAATGTTTCTTAAACCTTGTAAAAGAAACAGTTTTCGGCTTTCTACCCTTAATAATCTTATGTATCTTTCTAGTACTTTGTAGCCATATATAGTTTTTAAAACCAGGATTATCAGTTAAAATGTAAATTGATATAGAAATAAATTGGTTTCATATGGACTGCTAATGTGTTCCTGAACCTCTAAATTAAAAAAGAACCGGTACCCCAATGTCCACGCTTGCCTCTGATATCTGTTCTGACGCAGTAAGTGATCGATCGAACTCTTCATACATATCAACAATCTAAGTTGTCATGTAATTTGATTCCCTGAAGTTCTCCTGGCCTTCGTCTCTTTAGTAATAAAACTCTACAATACACTGTCTCCAATAATGACATTATGATAACCGTCTTTAATTTGAATTGCGGCTTCTTCTGACTATATTAGGGTATACCTTAAGAATTTTGAGATCATTCGCCAAGTGCACTATAGTAATTTTGTTCCATTTCTTTTTGTTGAAATCTGTTGCAGCTTGACTAGAAATATTGTATTTCCAGTTTGCGTCTACGATCTGTATGAAGGTTTTTAGGCCTGATTCGATTTCAGTAGTATTAATTTCCATGTATGTTTCTTGCTCCTTTAAAGCAAATAAATTTGTTATGTTACAACATTGCTTGATGCTAGTAGAGATGTTCATAGCAAAAGTAGATATTTCATACCTATCTTTTCCAGGTTCATATTTTCCCACAACTTTTGTTGCTTCTACTATACCACCATAACTGGTTAGCCTCAATGCACCAAACAAATTTTTTATAGAGTGGTTCTTCTTTTTTGTTTCGATTAATAACTTTGCTAGCTCTCGCATGTTTCGTGAAGCAATATTCACGAAATGCGCGTTTTTAGGTACTGGGATCCAAAACCACAGATGAGGATATCTGAATTAGCGATGATCGATATTTTATCAGTGTCTCGGTAATAACTTTTGAGCTTCAGATTGTACATTTTTAGTTATTTTACCACCTGTGATTTTTTTGTTGTTTCCACAAAATTTTATTCGAATAAAATCCCAAACATTTGGTACACGGTAAATAACTTAAGGGACTTAACAACTTCTCCTGAATAAAGACAAAAGTTTCCTTTTCACGCAGTGGTATACATTCCTTCCTCTCATGACTTTTTTAGGTTTTGATAGATTTTTTTGTACATCAATTCCATAAATATGACTTCGAAGTAAATGTCTAGCAACATTCAAAACTAAAGTCTCGCAATAAAAACTGAAGTCTTTACGTCGAATGGTAATTGTACTTTTGGGTTGTTGCTAGACTATTACGATAGCTTCATTCGAATGGTTATCTATTTTGAGATGCATTATCAATGTCGGCAGGTACATCAGGTTTCGAAAATACTACTACTGCCTTATTTTCTAATGAGGACAAAGACTTAGTATCTAATATAATAACTTAGTATTTATGGTGACAGTGATGCAGTGGGGAGTTATTTACATGAATTAAATCAATAGTTTCTATGACAAAAGTGTGCGGAGTAATGTACCTAGTTGAATCCTTCTGGCAGGTAATATATTTATCGCAACACTGAGCAACCTCATTAAATATGCAAGCTTGAATTGATTCCCCACTACTCTTCATAGAAGAGTCATCAGCAGTGGTCTGTAAAAAGAGTAACATTTGTAAATATTGTTGTAAATAGTTAGGTTTATGAAATCAGGTAAGAGATGTAGCTACTAGGTTAAGGTAGAGGAAACATCAAGTTCATAGGAGTAGTTTCTGGTTTTTACTTATTTACGTGTTTAAATTTACAAAATTAGTGAATTTTAAATACAGGTCCCTACTTATGTGTGTTTCCGGATGTTCTGCCAATCGAAATAGGGTCTTTGTATTTAGATATATCCAAAAACGGATTTCCTCTGGAGACAAAAAAGACTGACTTCGAAAAAGGAGTTGATACAACCTAGCAAAATAGTCAGAATTACCCGGGCCATCTAACGTGAAAGCAAATTCTTTTTCATTAAAATTTTCCATCTAGTGGCTTAATTTTGAATATAATTTTTTATGACATATGTAACCTAGCTGACAAGCCACCTGATGGTACACGGTCATCGTCGCCAATTTAGGGATAAGCTTGAGCACCTGAATTGATAGCAAGCAAAAGCATCACCAACATGTTGCTTACTTGAGACTTTTAGAAGTTCGGTCTTGTGTCAGTAATTGCTCTGCCTATCCCGCCCTTTTGATAAATTTAAATGGAACGTTTAAATTATTTAAACTAACTAGATATTATTATTGTGCCCGCTTTACTTTTACGTTCGTTAATCCTGAAAATTCTGGGAATTTCGCTCAATTGTTTTTATTCTTAGTAGTTACTTTTTCGAACACATACGTAAAGAAATCTTCCATTTTAATTACTGGTTATCAAATAAGTATATATAAACTACAAGCACAACAATAAACTATACCAAATGACGTAGCCTTACATCATATTTAGACGGAGTACATTTTCAAGCAGCGTCAGAAATATCGGGATTTGAATCACATACAAAAACGCACCAGTTAAAATTATTGCTTAGCAAGTACATATTTAGGTAGATATAACAAATAACAGGACATAGTAGAATAATAATAATAATACATTTCTCAAACTAACATACCGATCGTATAGCCCAAACTTAGAATAACCTATTTTATTGACCTCACACAACCGACTAGGGGGTCCTAGAAGCACCCAGGTTCGAGCCCCGTGTAGAAAAGTTCATTTCTCAAAACCTATCCGATCGGAAAACGAAATCGGGGTTTTTGATGTAAAACATCTATAGGCGCAGGTATAAACCGGATCGTTGGCGTGGCGACGCTTGCCGTAGCGAAGTGTCGCCACGCTATACTGAGGTATATATATAGTCTATATGTAGTAGAGTGTACGGTATGGCCGACTATGCGACCCCCTCCTCACTCAATTCGACGCTGTTGTTTACTACGGTACACATAACCTGTGCTTTATAATTTTTGTATTATTTGTAAATAAATGTTTATTAAATAAAGTCACCATTTTCTGTAAGAAATTCGTAATACTTAATTTTTTCATTATGCTATATTTAGTTCCTGTAATAATCTTGTGTTTTATGCATATTACTTGTACGAACACGATGTTTCACATCTGCCAGGCGTCCCGTGACGGCTCACTGTTTTTTTGCATGGAAGTTTGATACCTACTCAAACCGTGTTTGATCTAGTTAGAACTTGAAATACATAAATGAACTTGAAATACAGTGGACATAAATCGATAATTTTGCAACCAGGAATGTTACGTGACAAATATAAACACTGTAAATTAGATACGTACATACCTCATTCTTATGAAATGTAGCTGGACATGGATTTGTATTATTCTGTCGATTTTCTTTATTTTCATCTTTTCCTAAAGAAAAGCGTTTGCTCAACAATTACCTACTTTAGATAAAGACGGTCTTTTATCTTTATTGAATCTCTACCTCTTTAAAAATGAGTAATATACAATGACATTCATTCTCCCGAAAATGGTCGTAAATGAAATATTTACAAACATAATACCTGAAGAAATAACCGTGAACCAGTATTTTTAGGTCATTCATAAGTAAAACAAAATGATTTACAGAACATTTTTCGTAATCGGACCACAGTCAAAATATTGTTTTCGCAATATAAAATAAGTTGAATGCCATGGCCACACTATTTTATCTTCATAACATTTTTTTAAGATATTTTTTGTTAAAAACATTCTTTATAACAATCATGCTCAGTTATAAAAACACCACACACGACCAAATTTGGAGGTGGATTTATCTTGCGTCCAAATATCAGAAAAAATCGTAAAAACATGCAAAAATCCAAGAGAACTGGAATAAGCATTTAGAAATTCTATTCGCATTAGTATTAAAATGTCTTCATATATTGTTATTAAATGAAGTGTCTAAAATTTATTAACTATTCGCGTCTTTGTAGAAGGATGAACGTAATTCAAACGCAACCATTCAATCGTTATACAAGATCTGAAGTAACAGATATCATTTTCGTCGCTGTTGGGATATTGTCATCTGAAATAATTCATTACTAACAGAATAGAATTTCTGTGGGGTCACTTAATATTACTTATCGAAACAAATTTTTCAGAGAATATTCTTGCAGCACAGCTAAAGTTTTGTTAAAAGAATGACATATAGTTAGCATTTTGAAAACAATCTCTGTTCTATTCAAATTGTTTCCAATTTTACTAAAACAATTTTTGAAGGGTATTCTTTAAACTTGGAAAGTCGTGTCTAAAATAATTATCTTTTTTCATATATACATATGTCAAAGTATGTATAAATGAAAAAAGATAATTGTGTATGTATGTGTGTGCGTATGCGTGTACTTATAAGGTGTGTATTAAACAATAATTACATAGATTATGGTCTTGGAAAATATAAATCATTCAAGTGAAGACCTTTAAATAGTCCTGTGCAATCAATTGGAAACATTAACCGCGTCGCCGCTGCGGTCGAAGAGCGTCCGCGAAGATCAATTAGAAAACATACTGCCTCTTTGAATATCCACCATTCAAGTCTTCAAAGAATTTTAGCTTCAGACTTAAAATTATATTCCTATAAAATATGGATCATTAAAAAAATGAAACCTGAGGACTACAGCAAACGGAAAATTTACTGTCAGAAAATGTTAGAATTTTTTTCAGAGGAAAATAGGATGGACAATGTTTATTTTAGCGATGAATCACACTTCCATCTCGAAGGTTACATAAATCGTCAAAATTATCGTTACTGGTCATCCAGCAATTCAAAAGAAAAGTATAAGAAAGCATTACGTAGTCGTAAAGTTACTGTGTGGTGCACAAAAAATCATCGGGCCATTTTTCTTAGAAAATGACCGCGATGCAACGGTTAGAGTGACGAGCGAGCTGTATATCAAATTGATTTACAATTTTTTTTGTACCGGAGCAATGAGAGGAGGATGGTTGATGTTGAGTCAGATGTGTGGTTTCAGCAAGATGGGGACATTATCCACACAGCTAGGGTTCCATGGACACAATTAGAGCGCTATTTCCTGCAAAAATCATAAGTCGATTTGGAGACATAATTTGGTCACCCAGATTACTCGATTTAATCCCAGCTGACTTTTTACTTTCCCTCTTATAAATTTGAAGCAGTTGAAGGAAACAATAACGGAGGAAATGAGAGCCATCTCAGTCGACGTTCTGCGGTACGTCATTGCAAACTCGCGCTTACTCTTTGAGGAGTGCATTCACCTTGATGGGAAACATTTTATATTAATTAATTATTGTACTGATTTTTTTGAACTGAAAAAAACTGAATTATTTAAATAAATAGTTTTAAAATAGAATTGTAAAATAGCAACATATAGTCCTTAGAAAAAATATATTGAATTGATATCAGATATCGGTCATTGATATTAAAAAATTTCTTCTACTTACGAAATTTAAAATAATTTCGACCTGTATTTTGTGCACTTATTTAAATGTACAGAGTATCGAATGAACATTAAATGTGACGAGTTGTTTCCGTGGCTTTGCCGTCTATGTTACTCGCTTGCGAACGAAAAGCGGTTATTTTTTTTATAAAATACTTCTGCACACTTACTTCGCTATTGTCAGTTTGGCTTGCACAGTGGCTAGGTGGAACAAGCTTTTGGAACGAGAGATTTCGATTTAACTAACCAAAAACTATTGGTTTTTCAAATCTTTAAAATTTTTATACTTATCTTTTCATGTGCGGTACATACGTTGGGAAAGTGTAATATTGAAATTTTTGGAATTGAAACTTTTCTGAAAGAATGTAAACTCGTTAAACGTTTTCGTCGAAATAATTCACGATTACGAGTCTTATATAACTATGAAGATATTTTTTCTGAAAATAGAACTAACAGATCATTCAAGAAATGTAATAAGGATTTTTGAAACACAAACGTAATTTAAAATAACGTGACCTGTATAAATAAGTTAAAATATATAACGCCACAACTTCACAAAGTACCATTTCAGATAAAAAAATCTTCCGATAAAAAAATAACGAACTTTTAAACTGAGAAAATATTGACCCGCAAGCAAGTTAAGTGTTAATAGTATTCAAATTCATATGTTTAATTTTTCTAGAAAATAGAAAAGGAAATGCATTGTCTTCATATTAAAGACGATAACCGGATACACTATGCTCATTGTAGAATTTGTAATTCTACGATCACAAATACGTAAAAATATTGTGAGCCATCGTTAGATGTCTCCTGGTAGATGCGATACATCATTGAATTATTTTTATTTGAACGAACTAAAAACGAAAAAAGAAATACTCAGGTAGTTGTTAATAATAAAATATTAATTTTATTTTATTATTTTATTTTTATGAAATAATTTATAAATTTCAATAGATACTTCCTAACGAAGGTCAATTTAAAAGTCAGTCTTCTTTTTTTACAAATTTGGCCAAAACATATCGGATTCAGAACAAAGAGATCAAGTATTCTTAAATTTCAGCACAATTACTGATTCCGTATAATTTAGAGGTTATACATCTTAACAATTTTGTAAAGTATTTGAAGTGATTCTTAATAATGAAAACAATACAGAAAGCCTTTGTTACGAATTCAAAAGTTCTAATCCTTTTCCTAATCTAAAATTAAATAATAACTTATTTTTGACACAGTATAAAATATATTAAGACCGAGGTATTAAATACTGAGCTGTCTTTAAACGCGATGATTTTAACAATTTAACTGAAATATTAATGAAATTTTATATAATCGTTCATAAATGTTTGTTCAACGTTTAACGTTATAGTGGCGATCGATCTTAAGATCGTAATTAATTGTTTGTTGCAATTAAAATAATGTTATTAATGGTACAACACTGTCGATGTGTATCTCATAATGTCACCTCTTTCTACAGTCAATTTAAAATAATAAATAATTCAATAATCGGCATGATTGTTAAGAGCGTATGGCCGCTTGCACTTTATTGAGGTAAACTGGAAGGGATTGCACGTGCGATCATAAGAAAAACTTGTGCTTCTTGCTTTATCTACATTAAATTAATAAATGTTATTAAATTTTACAAGGTAATTTCGCGGGAAGGAACAAGTACCGGAAGCATTTCATTTTTTTACACTGCATCGCATTGAGACGCGACAGTAAGCAAGAACGACTGAGATGCTTGCGAGTACATGCAACTGTTGCAGTAACCGCGTGCTCTATTCAAGTAGATTGCGTTACAAAAAGTATCTTCGCAACAAAATTTAATTCTTTCAAATACTCCATAAATAGATGGCGCTGTCACAATCGATCATATTACTGCTCCACGGGAACGTAGTCTGGTAAAAAATAAATACGTCACTCAAAGAAATCACGTTATAAATATTTAAGAAATTAGTAAATACGGGGTTCAAT
Source organism: Druceiella hillmani (assembly GCA_039881145.1). Taxonomy (NCBI): domain Eukaryota; kingdom Metazoa; phylum Arthropoda; class Insecta; order Lepidoptera; family Hepialidae; genus Druceiella; species Druceiella hillmani. The sequence continues at coordinate 71,556,934 of JAYKKI010000001.1, forward strand.
GTTGTATCTTCTCTACACTACGTCTCGATATTTACAGAAACATTTTTCACGTTTTTGAAATCCAAAATTGAAAAATTAAGTGAACAAAAAATAAAAAAAATTAAATAGAAACTCAATTTTATTTCAATAGAACTTTTCACCAGATCCCACCCGATAAATCTATATTAATAATGAATAATTTCTATTATAAATAATTTTATTAATAAATAATTTCCATGTATGGGGAACTATATTTAAAAAAAATCCCATTTTGCTACATATTAATTTCAATTCCTACCTAAAGTATTTTGTGCATATAAACATAAAGTTGCAGAAACTCTGAGGCTGTGACGAACAGGTGGACTTAGCTAAATAATAAAAGTTTCTGTTTCTCTACGAAACCCTAAAAAGTCGTGATGGATGAAGATGCGGAGATAATGATTCTTTTAACTTGTACCTGATAAATTGTCCAGCAGAGACTGAAACCTGTAGAAAAATATTTAATGAATCATTCTAACTTGTATTTAAAAGTTTTATTAAGGTATTATGTATTGTATAAATACGGACACATATGTTTATTTAATTAATTAAGATTAATTAACAATTAACTCCACGAATGTATACTGGATTTAACTGTTAAATGTTATTCCTATTTATTTAAGATGTCCCGTCAAATTGGATATTCCATAAATGACTTCATTCTTTACTACCTTCTTATGTATTTTATATAAATGTTATAATTTTAAAGTTTCCCTCCCGTATTGATTAATCATCTCTCAATCTTTTTATTATTATTAGTTTCGATTTTAAACTACTTATTATTTGACTGTTTAACGCATTTTACTTATTAATTCCAGTAAGTTATTTTAGTAAGTAAAGTTTTAAAAAGTATTGGAATTGTTTCGTCCATTACGCCACGACGAGTCCTGTTTTTTTATAAATAATTCATACCAAGAATACATATCAAAATAACACTAATTTATTCAAAGTTGGTTCACAAACTATCTAAAAGAAATATCCATTTATCTGTAAATACTAACTCTTACCCTGGCTTTGTTCACATTGTTATACTTAAAACTGATAGGGTCATCTACAATGATTAAATAAAATAAAATAACTTTCGTGACTTTATAATACAAATGACCATGAAAACAAAAGAAGAACAAATCAAAGGGAGTGTTTCTGTTGCTAATTTACATTGCGTTTTAAAAACTCACGTCTGTCTGTGACTCCGTTGCAACGTTATGACCATCGTATACTTATTTATTTGAATGAAGAATTTTTCCGGAGGAATAAGATTTTTCGGTTAGCGAAATATATTTGTACAAAAAATTATGGCAATCTTCTATTCTGTTCTGACGTGAATAAAGAACAAACAAACACATGTTTAAATTTATAATATTAATTAGGATTATATTAGTTAGGATGATTTTGCCAGGTTAGAATGTAGCCTGTATCATTTACCGGCCCGCCAATCACTGCAAAAAATTACGTCCATCTGTTTCTCCATTACAAAATAAAATAAGGAAAACAAACACACATTTCAAATTTGTAATATTTTTGAGATTGTTATTTATTTATTTATTTATCTACTTTAATGTATGTAATTGATACATATAGCGGACTTATTGCTACGAGAGCAACCTATTACAGCCAACCATAACACCAGTCCAGCCCCGCTCGACGAGCGACCGGGAATCGAACCCGGGATCCGGGGTGCGCCGCGCCGTGCAAGGAAGTATGCCTTGTGATCAACCCAATACACCTGTTACGGCTGTTACGTTAGTTACTATAACCTATATCATTTCCTGGACCGCCATATATCTCTGTGCAGAAGACGTGGGAATGTATCATGTCAATCAGTTACACCATTGCCACCTGCAATAAAGAAAGCAAACACACTTTCTAATTTTTATTATTTTTGAGGTTGTTATATTAATTAGGATAAGAGCTTGCAGAACCGCTTTGGTTCCTAAAATTTTGATACCCGGTGCTGAGCTCAGCTTATTTTCGGTACTCGAGGTATTCCCGATACTTCCTGAAAAGCCTAAGATCACTAAGTGTTTTACGAGTTTTTTGTACCTATTCATTTATTTACGTAATAATAATACCATAAATATTAAAGAAAAATTTAATTCTGTAATCAATATAAACGTTTATTTTTAAAATATCTATTTGAAATACGCAGACCACTATATAAATACTATTTCAATAAGTTTTCCATATGGTTTAGAAATTTAATTTTAAACATACAATACAATCAACATTTTTTGCTCAAATAATCACTATTCTAGGACAATATAACAAAGTTCAAGACGTTGTTTTTTAATTATGAAAATAAAACAATATCACAATTTATTTAAGTAATAAGTTTAAGTAGCATTTGAATGGCATTAACAATATTATCAGCCTTCAAAACCATTACAAATCACATCGTAACATTAAAAATATAAAAAAGAAACTGAACGAAACTATGTTTTGAGAATTTAAGTGGTAAAATAATTTTTTATTGTTTTAAATCAGTCTTTTTTCTTTTGTCGAGGTGGTATGAACGTAGAAAACTAATGGCATCTAAGCTTTTGGTCAATGAGGTGCACAAATGTTTACAAATATACCTTGCCAAAAAAAATTCCTTCTGGCTCGACGCTTGTTGGAGGTATGGCACTAAGATATTTGTGCGCCAGCAACAAATTAGGCCCTCGATCACCACCATTCTCAAAAAGAAACATTTCGATTATAACGGTAGTGATCATATCATAATTACTTTCAAAAGTTCGAGGTCTACTTGGTAAAGTAGTAACTTGTTTTAGTTATTCGTCCCATTAATCTCTCTTTGTCAGATTGTGGGTATTCCTGATACGTTGAAGAGTCTCTATTTCCACTTCTTGATTCCCTTCTTGCTGATCTACAGATACCCACACTCGGGTAAAGTGTGTGTGCGCTGCAAAAGTTGAACAATATCATTGGACATTTCTATACAATTAGGACGGTTAAAACATAATATCTTCGTCTTCCTAATCAGTCAAATACTTACTTGGATTTATTAAATAAGGCAGAGTTTCTGCTTGTTTGAGTCGTCGTTCTGAATAAGGTTTTTTGAGATGTGTCACCATTTTCTGGCTCATATATGAGTTCATGTCTTTCAATTTCCTCAGCGCATATTTCACTGCAACATCTGCTGCGACCAGTGACTATTTTCAGTCGTAATGTACAAATACAATTTTTGGGATTTAGATATTTTGTGCCCAACTTTTTAGAAAAGTAACTTCAGGTCATCTAAATTTGACAGCATGTGAAATAATATTCCGTCTAGTGCCACCAAGCGAGAAACTATTTTTTTCCTCAGTGGTGTTTGAATCCGATTCGTAATGGTTAATTTACCCCTTTTTCTTGAAGACGTAGCCGAGGGCTCCTGTATCTCGGAACGATTTTTCTACTGCGAAGTATCTGAAGCTGAGCCTTTTTGTATTTTTGTGTAGTCCGCTAGTGGTTCCGCCCATTGATTTTAATATCTTGTTACAAATTTTATATTCCGCGCTGCTTTTAAAATTGACGCGAAGAAATTGTCGCCAAACGGATGATCTGTTATCGGAGCCAGAGCTAAACTCCTCAAAATCCATCGCAAACTCATTGTCAACTCAGACCTGTAATGTTATAAATAAACCAATCTTTACGTTCACCGTTAAAACGTAGGTACGTTTCATCATACATTGTTGATTCACTTGACATTATCTTAAGCATCGCATTTAACGATACTTATACAAGTTATACAGTAACGAAATTAATGCAATTTACAGAATTCATATCAGTATTTATTTTTTTATTATTATTTGTAGGTTCAAAATAATATTTCAAATAAGACGTGAACAGTTTTCTTTTTAATTCTGTTTATAAAGTCTTATTAACAAAAGAGTTAATTTAGTTTAAAATTTATGTTACGGGGTGTTTTAGATTTTTTTTTCAGAAGGAAAAGATATTTCATTTGGGTTTTGGAACAAGAATAACATATTTTTTCATGGCTATAAGTTTAGCAGCTTTTGCCAAATAATTTTTTAAATAAGCTCTAACTGTTGTTGTCAGCGCCTTAACATAACAACCACGTTATGGAAACGTTACGGACTATATTGAATGTGATTTACTGGTTGCTATCGGTAACGGCATTACATTGCCTTCTATTTTTATTTACTGATTTTGTAATGTTATTGCACGTATTGGAAGATCACAATAACGAGATTCGAAGATCATTTCATAAATAAGTGAATATAAAATGACAAAGAAATAAGGTTCTCTTTTTGAAATATTTAAATTTTTATGCACAAGTATATTTAATAGAAATAAAGTTTTATTTACATTTAAGTTTTACAAAGCTTTGTCGTGACGTAAAATTATTTAATAAAAAGTAAAATACAAGGAAATAAAATGGCAATAATTTTGAGATTTTGACTTAACATAAGTCGGTTATCGGTATTTGTTCAACGGTAGACTCTTTTTAAGAAAGGCAGCTTTCGGTCGCTCCAAGAATATCAAGAATACATAAATAGTCGTAAGAGCAGACATATTATATTATGATAGGCTATTTCTTTCTTATTGTATATCATAGTACCAACAAATTCAACTTTGATTAAAATTTTATGATTCGTTAACGAGAAATGTGCAAATTTTCCATATAAGCATTATATCCATATCTTGATACTACATATTATAATTTTGATCTAATTCTTATTGTGCATAAATCTTTAATATAAGGTAAGGAACTTGTCACCAAAACGCCATTTGTACTCATATCATATCATGTGTATAGTCACAAATAAATCATTAATACATTAGACAATCCGGAACAAACAGAAACCAGATAAAATTCTAAATATCACTGAAATTGTTACAATATTTCTCATACAATCTTTATTTCCTGTCGGAATCAGATAACGCAGTGGGACAGTGCCGCCTCACACTGTCCTTGTTCACTTCTCTTGATTTATGGCATTACAACTAGCTACTGCACGCCTCGCCTTGGCTCGCCTGAACTGTTAAATATGGACCGATTTCGATAGCGCCAGTAATCTTACGTGGACGTCCGGGGTTGCCATTAATCTCGTCCGTCCATGGTCATAGTAAGTACGTTATTTTGTAAACTCCTGAAGTCAACAACAAAAGTAAATACCATTTTTACCAATTTGATGATATGACATAGCTAATAATCTTAATGTGGATACAATTCAGGTACCAAAACAGGTGGAGTGATTGAAAAAGATCAACGTGTGCCATTCTTTTTTTTCTCTCCAAACATTGTAATTTGCAAAACCTCTCGGCTTGCGATCGGCAACTGGTAAATTATTCGCTACCATTTTCACCATCATATTAACGACTGCACTAACACAGAACTTTACAACATCTACAAAATTTTTTCAGTAATGATAACTGTGTAAACCCGGTTACTTGGATAATTAGCCTATATAGAATACATAGCAGAACAACAGATAACGAAGAAGGTGCTCAACTCCAAAGCGGAAGATAACCATTTAATGACAAAATACTTTGGCTCAATGATATACAAATCGCCCTTCGGAAGCTGGACTTGACATTTACCTACATGAGACACCCAAAATTGGAGGAAACTGGTAATATCAAGGGACGATTGAAGACTTTTCGTGTGTTGTAGCGCCGTCTAAAGAAGTAAAGTGGTGATAAGTGAATAGCTTCAATAAACCACACCAAAGTTCGATGATGTGAAATAAAGAAAATTCATAAAACATAGTTTGCCTTTACAAATTTGTTCTCGATACGACATAGTTAAAATTGAAACCTTAAATAATATGTATTTTTAATTTATTAGATTAAATGAAAAATTTTAATAATTTAATATCAACTGCTCGACATTCTTCCAGAGTTAATTTCACATAAACGATATAAAAAAATTATAAGTAAAATCTTCTTATAATTAAATTCCTTTGGCAGTTATGTGCTGTGGATATAAAAAGTAAGAATACAATTTTTTATTGTCGTATATCCTAAATATATTACTTATTTTAATTTTTGATCATTAGTTCTTTAGCTTTTGGGATTGCTAAACGCTACCTCATTCACATCTCCATATAAAATCTCCACAATTGTCAAAACAGAAATTATTACTCAAAATAATTAATAATAATTCAATTTTTTTCCAGTTTCCGTTCTTTTGTAATGTACTCAGCAAATAGAGATCTAAACAATTTGGAATTTATAAAAAAAAAAATTTAAATATCTTTAAAAATAACTTTCCCAGATTCCAGTCTACAACGACAACTGCCGTAAAATATTTTTGACTAACTCTCTTATTTATGGTGCTTTTTTTTTGTCCCGCTTTAAAAAACAAATTAATATCTTTGAATTTTGCTAAGACAATCAAAATGGTAACAAAAGGGGATCATAATTGCAAGAGGGTAAGAAGAAAATAATTTGGGCGCACATCGGACTTCATAATAACGTAAATATTATGTAGTTGCTCGGCTCAACTTCAGCCGCTTGTAAATTATTTTGTGACCAAATTTGAATGAAATTGTAAAAATTGTAAGCAATTGATGTGAGGAGTTACTTATTTATGGCGCTTCAGAAAGCTTTATTTTTTAAAAATTCTTTATTTTTTCCAAACTGATATCTTAAGCTCTAATATATTCTATTAGTGTGCAAATTTTGAAAAAATCAGGTAATTTTCTGAAGAGTTATTAAGTAAAAAACAAACAAACAACAACGATTTCACATTTATAACATTTGCGTGGTCAGTGTCGTAAGTTTATTTGTCCTCATTTTATTTTTACTGATAACATAATATTGATTTCAAATTTTTTTTTGATATTAATTTCTACCAGCCTTAAGAGTTAAAAAATATTGTTAGCCATATTTTTCGCCTCTAATTTATAATTACTTTATTCAAATTAACCAAGCAAACACCGCATAAAGGCATAGTCCCTGTGAAGACATTTCAGGCACAATAAAAGTACTTGCTGGGTTTACTTTTCCTTGGTCTAATATTTTATATCTAATAGTGATTTAGTATGGTAAATGATAGATATGTATATGCCAATATTTATTTATTTATTTCTACACTAAATCATAAACTCACTAAATATTTTTTGAACTCCTTAACCTATCCACTTTCTTTTCCTCTCCTATTTCCGATGGACGATACTCCCACCACCTTCCCATTCCCTTCCACCTTTCATGACAAATATTCTAATGTAAAAATTTTACGAATACTGGAGGAAACACTTTTAATAAAATAAATACTGTAATATTGTAAGAATATCATAATTTATAACATTATATATAAGGATTTTACGAATGGCAGCCAATCATTGGTAAAACCAAAAGTATACAATCCGTGTTTTTGTTTTGTTTTAAAAAAGTAAAAATATAAAAGTTAAAAATAGCAGAGAGCAAATAAAAGAGGCAAGAAGATCCGCACACAACGAAGAAAAAAGGAAGTTTTATTAAACATTTTTAGAAAAATTAAACTATTTGACAAATCACTGCAAAAAGAAAAATTAAACTATTTGACAAATCACTGCAAAAACAAAAATTAAACTATTTAACAAATCACTGCAAAAACAAAAAATTAAACTAATTGACAAATCATTTCTATTTTGATGGTTAACCAATCGATAGAAAAGGAATCAACAAAATTGATTAACAATTACGACCTTTAGCATGGCCTCCTACATACTCGTACACACGCATAAATCAATGGACGGAGATGCATGTCATTTTTCAAAGATATTTTTTAAATGATAATAAATACGTTAAAAAACTAAAAAATGGTGCGATTTTTTAGAAAATCTTTTCAGAAAGCTGTATTAAAAGCTGATATCTTATTAAATTAGCCGAGTTGTAATTCCTTCTATCGTCAAGACTCGAGTGGCGCACTAGTCAATAACAAAGCTTACACTGGCGCTGTGTCAAATAAATGTATTATAGATTTTCTTTTAAACCATGTTTTAAAAATTAATCTGGCAAAAATAAAACATAAACATATTTTTTCTGTAATAAAGCCGCGTCTCCCTGTGATTACTTTTCGGTTTTTCATTCCTTCTAAACATTGGCTTTCTCGTCAACGTAGTCTTATTTTTTACCTATTTTCATTGCTTTATAGTCATCGCTGTTACATCGTCCATTTCATCATCGCTTTTAAATGTTTTTAATTTTTTTATCATTATTAATTTTTTATAAGCTATAGCCACGGTGGGCACTGTCCCTTAATAAAATTTACTGTTTTTTCAGTTTATTAATTTTACATTTACATGTATTTTTCTATTATTATATTGTATAGGATACTTTGCTTTTTGAAGTTATACTTCTATAGGCGCGTTATGAAAAAATAATGAGAGTGAAATTTTACGATGCACGCGCAAAAATCGACAGGATGAAGTTGCCCACTAAACATGCGTGTAGTCATTGATATTATATTGATAATAGTATTCGTACAAATCTAAGTTTATCTGTGTTTTTAAATATAATGTTTTCTAATTGAAATTGAATAGCAGTACATATAATTAGAAACATTAATATATTGTGAATATTAGTGATAGAAATAGTGCTTATAAGCTATTAAAAATATAATTTAAATATATAGAGGTTAAGTTTCTGCATTATTATTTTACTTTCGTTAATTATTTGCCAAATAAATTTATTCTTGTATGCGTAATACAAGAATAAAGAACAGAGAAGTATAACTTCTAACACGCTAATATAAGTACACGCACAATTTGTTTATAATAGTATAATCTATGACACATGTAGTTCTTACTATGTCCCTGGTAATTAGTTACTTCAACTTAGCGTCATTCTGTTTCTTTTAATCTAAGTAAGCTATCTAATCTAATGTATTTGCAAATTAAACACTTATTGTACTTTATTTTTTATTTCTACTACTAATTAAGGATTACAGCTAGGATATTGACAAACCGACACGCCATAAGGGTATAAGATGTGTGATTGATGATCATTCATCAAAACACCGACAGCCTGCATTGCTTAACTTCATTAATCGAGTGAAGTCAATGAGTACAATTCGGATATTAACCTCACAAATATTTACCAAAATTCAAATTTCACAAAGCGTACCTCAAATATTTTAATATATTTGCGCTGGTGTTAGATGGAACAGATTCTTCTTCATTGCCTATATTCCCCTTTGTAAAGGCAAAAGAGTATCTATCGACCTTTGATATCGTACCAACCTTCAGTCCAAATTTGGATGACGCTGTTCACTTCCGCCCCAAGGTTCGTCGTCCCTTGAGAATTCCCTGGAGAGTTCCAATCCAAAGCCTATTTACGAATGTTAAAATCTTCCCTTTTGAACCTTTGGCCAACTCGTTGGCGTTTATTCTTTTTAGGAATGTCCTTGCAGAATTCCAACAATTCTTTGTTAGATACCGTCTTCGGACAGAACATACGGAGAATATACCCGAAGTAACATTTTTAACATTGGACTGGTTTACTTCGAGTTTTACTCGCCTTTTCAATTTCCTTAACTTGATACACAACCCATCCTATAATACTTATTGCGGCTAATCTATGAATCAATAGTCAACCAATAAAGGTTTCAATTTCACCGTTAGACCTAGGCATTCAGAAACTAATTAAATTGATGACAAATATTCTTTAACAAAACTTCAAAAATTATTAATATTACTCTTGTTATATTTCAGTTCTTCGTCTCAAAAATATCCGTACGAATGATGGTATAAACATTCAATAGTTGTAGTATTTCTTCGTCGTGTACTTCTGTTATTTGTATCCAGCTAGGGAGGGAGAAGGGAGTCATCTAGCTGAAATTTTGCGAAGATTATAAGAGCATTTCCCATTAGTTATCTTGCACTTATAATAGTCTGGCTAGAACCAAGCCCTCCACAGCGTATTCGGTTAGACCTTACAGCTTCAGTGACATGTTCCTGCAGATCATCCAGAGTTGCAGGTAATAGTGATACACACACTTTTTCCTTCACGTACGTACAAAGGAAAAAGTCACAAACAGTTATACATTGCTGTCAAGGATGCTCTACTTCAAAAAAGAGTTGATAATATGCGTTTACACATTAAAACTGCATCCAAAATCATGCTGCATAGTCGTAGCTTTGTTTGATTTAGCAAATTTCAACACATACTATTGCTTTGCTTTGAGGTCGATGAATAGTTTAATCGATGATAGATATTTTTGAATCTACCGATATTTTTATATCTATCGGTATCATTTGACGAAAATGTACAAAAAAAATTATATTAAAACTTGTGTAATAAGAATTGTGAAAACGCTTCCATTCTCATCGCCTTCTCCATCGTGATATTTATAACGCGAATATTCATCTCATGTGGTGAAAAGAATAAAAAAATATGGATTTGTAAATGATAATTGACCTATTAACACTAGATGGATCTATTCTCAAAATCTAAATGTAATGAGTTGCCGGGAACAATTATTTTCGTGATAATAAGTCGTCGATTTCAAGTTTGGCAGTAATAACCACCAAAGTTCATATCGCAACCTGTTAATACTAAAAGACATAGTATTTTTGTGAAGCAATGTTTTAGCACATCGAGTTGAAACTAGAACGTTATAAAATTAATCGAGGAATTTAAATAAATATGTGGCTAATTTACATAATTAATCATTTTTGCCATAGCAAATTATGTAAACGACAGCTAATGTTATATGAGGCCAGTATTTTTCAAGGTCACAATGCTTGCCCCATTTAAAATTAGCTGTCGTATTCAATGTGATGAGCAAGCGGATATCTGGTGTATTCAACGTGTAACTCTTTCCGCTATTGCATGGCCAGAACTCACGAAGTGACTTTCGTGCTTTGTCTTGACAGAGTTAGCTCTCCTCACTACAGATTAAAAAAAAACATATTTAAAAAATAAAAGTTAAAAAAGGAATGTCTTTCGCATACTTAATGTTAAGTTATTTTCATGTTACATGTGTGTATTTTTATAATTCATCAAACGATTTATTAATTTTTTTCAAATCTCTATAATGTTTCAAAATTAGGTTTTAATGTTTATTATATTGCATTGGCTTTTAAGAAGTTCAACTCAAAGTTTTAGCTTAAATATTATTTCTCTGCTCCATTTTTTATCGGAATAAAAATAATAAATCGTTACTAATTGTAGAAAAATGTTTAGTCTCAATTATTATAAACAATTGTACATTAGGATTTGTTCTCCAGGCACAAAAATCATTGTTGTTATAAGTATTTTCCTTTGTATTTTTGTTATAAGTATTTGATTCGATTCTTTATTTATTTTTCTTTTTTTATATATTGATATATAACCCAAAATTGTGTCATCCCACCTTCACGTAAATATAAATACCGTCCATTACAAAATAATCTTTACTACGCCTAATACCCATCGAGGTAGGATTCCCACTATGATGGAGTATCATTTATCTTCTAAAAAGAGACCTCGCAATATTTTCAGAGAATTTTTTCAGGACTCGTACTTTAAATTTTCTTTTGCAGAAATAATCAAATATTTCCCTTATTCTGACGCATCAACTACGGTAGTTTTCTTCCCAATAATCTTAAAACTCTAATCTTGTGAAAAAACCGATCAGACAAACTTGGCCAATTCGAAATATTAATCGCCATCTTGTGGACGCGAGGAGATCGATCCAAAATAATAACATTTTTAAAATCCAGATTTCTAGCGGTTAAACGTGATCAAGTGACTGCAGACTCGAATCTCCATCAGTTCGCCAAGATGTTCTGTATGCTTTAATAACATAGACTTTGATCATTTTACAGATTAGCAAGCATATTCAGAGGGTGGCGCAACGGTCAGGGGTGTGGGATAAAGAATATTTAGTACCAGTTCTGATCACCTTCTCTCGTGATCATCGAAGTTTTGAATATCTTGTGCATCAAGACATTTGTTGTAAACAAAGACCTTTGTTGTAAGAAAACACTATTAAATAAATAGTGAAAAATATTGTTACGTAAAAGATGGAAAAATTAAAATAAAAAAAACAAAATTTACATCATGATATGTAAAATTACCTTGAGCTACGTTCAATATTTGTGCATAACAATGACACGCTGTTTACTAATAGTCCACAAAACATAAATCATTAACACAATATATTAACTGAGGTTTTACTGAAATAAATAAAATAAAAAAAGTTGCCTCGAAATCATCTAAATACTGATGACTCAAGAGAAAGAAACAAAGAACGGCGGAGTCTCAGTAATTACTTCATTGCGCTCGGAGGGCATATCTCGGAAGATGAAATATACAAATACATTATTTTTACTGTATTGGAAATGGTATTGTATTATAGGTATTTATCTGAAAAATAACCGCTCAGGAGAAAAATATAGCCTCGTAAGAACAAAATATGATCTCTGGAGAGGACTGAGGAAAACGCTATTGACAATTTGACAGATCCTTTTTTTAATGTGCCAATTACATATTGCTTTTATTGTTATTGTTTTTTTTTGGGTATTACATGAAGTCAAAGAGATGAAAATTTTATATATAAACACTCACTAAGCTAATGCATTCCTTTCGCCAAACGATATCAGTCATCGGAGTCAGGGGCATCATATCGACGGAATACACGGGACGATCAGCTAACAAATAAGCCTGTCTGTCTCTATCTTTCGCCGTTTAGGCAATGTGTCCTACGCTGCTATGCCCCTAGGAATCATAGCATAATGATAAACAGTCTATTATATAATTATTTTTCTAAATAGAGGTTTCCTAATAAAAACAAATTAACTTCATGTTGTGTGTGTGTGTGTGTATATGTATAATGTTGGCGTACGTACATTCAAATATATTACTTACACAGTAATTCCCTTATTTACTACTGAATTACAACGATGTGATTATATTTCAAATTTCCCAGAGTTTTTCGCCGTTCTAATAATATAGGGAAGAGTGATTTTTAAAGAGGTAACAACTTTTGCACTCAAATGATGATTTATATGCTAGCTGCAGTTAAGTAACTTTGATTTAAATGTGTTTACGAGAAAATCGTTTTTTTCGCTTTAAATTCCAGGGTATTGGAAATTAGGTAATTACAAAAATGATTCAATTCCTCAACATTGTTTCATAAAATAAATCTACAAATGACGAAAAAGCGATCAGTTCGTGAATAAATATCGTTCTTAAGTTGACAAGCCCACAAAAACTAAACGAATTTAGTGATTTTTTCCGTCACGAACTCCTATCGACGGCATCAGCTCGTAACCTTTGAAAATAGCTCACAAAACAGTTCAGTACCTTTTTCTCCTCTGTTTGTCAACCGATTTTCTTTTGTTTTGTCTGCTAGCTATTGAATAGGTATAACGTTTATAAACAAAAAAATATGAAAAATTTATATGTTTTCCTCAAATTTTCAATAATAATTATGATCGTATGTCGACCGCTTGCGAACACTATTTTGATAAATACATCATTGCCTTGCAAGAATATGGATGATTATTTAAATAATAATGCGATGAGAAGTGAATAATTTAGAACAATTCAAAATATTCTAGAACATTCAAACTTACTTAACAATTAAGATGTTTTAAACCGACTAAGTGCGAGTCCGATTCGCGCATGAAGGAATCCGTATCTCGTTTGATGTGAAATTACTTTATTTCTAATAAGTGATCGTCAATATGAAATTCCTAACACAAAAAGACATACAGAAATATGTATATATATATATATATATATATATATATATATATATCTTCCAGAGTGATCGTTATAGTTTCCTATGCATTGAACTTTAAAAATAATTTCCCGACTGCTTAATTTGCTTTCTCTAATATTTAAATATTTTTGTAAATATTTGTGAGATTTAACTACTGAGATGTGTGAGGAAGCTTACGCCAAATTTCAAGTTCACAAGTCAAGCAGTTTCTAAGAAAAACGGCTGTAAACAGACCGACTTTCCAGCTTTCGGGCTTTTCGAACAGACTTTCGAATATGGCACCCTAATAATAGGGAAATATATAAGTTAAGGTAGATATTTTTTGAAAATAAAGGATTTTATCAGACCGGAAGTTTAAATAAGGCGATTTAGACAGTTTGTTTTTTCCCTTTACGTTTCAAATAGTGGTATATAAAATAATCTAAATCGTGGTAAAATTTAAAAAATGCATGCCGAAATTTTTTTTGGTATATTTTGCTAATCTAACCCACTGCTGAATGTGTCGTAATTAATCCGCTAATTGTATTTTAATCAGAAACGGCTGAATGTATTTTAATTAAATCTGGTTTGATTTTAATTTTTTTGCATAACTTGATTTCATGTACTGAGAAAATAGAATATTTCGTTCCAGTCAGAAGAACGCTTTCTTTCGTATCATATTTGCTTTGTCGAAATCCAAACTATCATTTGCAAGCCAGAAATGAGAGGATATCTAACCACGAAAAACATAAGTTAAAGCTAAGGTTTTTAGTATCATTATAAACCGTAGGGGACATGATCAGAGCAATGCGTATAACCGGCAAAAACTACTTCCGAATTTTCTTAAATATACCGAATTTATATTTTTATTATTTTCTACTGGAAATGTTCCCTTTTGAATCATATATTTTGTGGATATCTAAATAAAATCCCTACACATCAGAGCAAACTCTCAAATTACGCTTTTCTGAAGTTAAATATTGTGGTTCTTAAAATAAGTAGCGTTACCTATATTAAGAATTTAGCAGAAAGATGGTTGGACATAAAGACAGAAATATGAAGATATATGCAATCTATACTTTCAGTTTTAACTGAAAATTAGCCGAAAATATTGAAATTGGATTTGAAGAATGAATTTTTAACAATTTCCCTGGATAAGCAAAGCGGGAAAAAATGAGTAATAAATTAGAGCCATTGCGGGCTCCCAGTAATTTAAGCATATCATTTAAAATTGTAAAAGCCTAAACGTAGATCTTGTTTGACATAGAATGAAAGATATATCGCCTTCAAAGCATATATATAAATATAAAGCGACACGAGTTGGACGTCAGACTCGGTCGGTGCGCTGCTTTCGAAGCAGTTCCTGCGATGTTCAGTGTCAAGTTGTTTTGTTCCGCGTTAGCGTGCGCGCTGGCCGCGCAATCCGCGCTGGCCAAAACTTGCCCCGGACACGGTGACTTATTTATTTTTTATTTGTAAATTTCTATTCCTTGTTGAGTGTGTACGTGTGAGTGTGAATGTGTGAGTGTGTGTAAAGCTTTCGAAAGCTCGACAATTGCGGTAATGTGTTTTAGTTGAAATGATAAAAACAAACATGTGATTTTGAGTCAATTATACTGGCGAGCATATATACTCGTATGTTTGATAAATGGTTTTATTGAAAAAATGATTTCATAAATTGCTTTTTTAATATTTTATCCCTAATTTAAATAATATAATAATAAAATATACAATTTAAATGATAATGAGTATCGGATACAAAAACGTTTTAATTCTGTGGAACATTTTAAATAAATAAGGATTGATTTTCAGTTTCTATGTCAATATTAGATCTTACTTATATAAAAATAAAAAATAATGATATATTTCACTTAACCGGAATAAATTAATCGTTAAGATAAATAACAATAACGAAAATATGAAGCGATACTTTCCAATCATCAAAAGTTTAAGTAATTTTTATCAGTTATATGAAACTAATATTCCTTCAGCCGAAATATTGTTTCTTCTGACTGAAAAAAATTACTTAAATTATAACCTAAACTTTTAATGCGGTCGGAGCCTATTCCATATGCCACAGATAAATATCCTAATAACTGGGGTAGTTGCAAAGAAATATTTAAATAATAGAAGTATTTTCAATGGCAGAATAAATCAGATAATAGTTAAATATTATAATTTTTGTAAAAAAGAATGAAAGTATAATTAAGTCACGAAGAGGACATCACCATACAAAGAATTGTTAGATTTTGTTACGATAATGTTTTTCTCTTATGAAGGGTGACTATTTTTTCTGTTTCTTTTTTTGTTAATAAACTACTCCCACAGTCCGGGTTTTTGGTTTTGTTAATTATCAGTTTTTATAATAATAGAATTTGTATGTGTGATCCATTTATTTTATAAATTTTTTACTGGAATAAACGCTGCTTCACTTCTGAAACGCGCCACTTCAAGCTGGGAGTTCACAGACGCTAACATTCTCATCCACATGCTCTTAACTGTATTAATAAACACATAAACTAATTAAACCATGTCATAAATGGGTCTTCATCGCATCTGTTCTCCAGACTTTTTTCAGATGTCATTTTCGCCAGTAACTTGCTTCATTTATTTTGTAAATTGAGGATGTCTTGGAAAATTTATTTTAATTTTAAATTGGAACATTTATGATTGAGGAATATCATTGATTAGACACGTGGGCCCGTCTCTTTGTTCCATCACAATTAGAAAATAATTAAAAGCTTTTTAGAGTTATTTAAAATATTTAGTGAGTAATCGGAAAATATAGAAAAATTCAAATATTTTAGCGACCCGAAGACCTTAAAGTTATATTTTTTAAAAGCTTGATTTGATTAATTTAATAGTTTTTCAATTCTGTTTATTATTGTTTTCTTAATAACACAATATTTCTATCGTATTCATTGTTATTTACTAAACGTAATCCAAAATCCAATCAAATCATTTAAGTCTCATATTTGCAAGATGTATGATATTGAATCATTTTAAAAACGTTCATAAATTGATCTGCATAAGAAACAAATATGTTAGAAAATTTGGTTCATTAATTTTATACTTACAAACAAAATGAATGTCTTTGTATTGTATATAATACAATTTTTGACTTCTATATCCAAACGTGTTCCTTTTCGCTCTACACTTTTGAGCATTCCGTACTTTTGAATCGTATTTTTTTAATCCTGATAAGATCACTTTGTTATTTGTATGTCAAAACATCTTTTCTCGGGAAAGGCCAGAGATATTAAGTTGAATTAATATCATACACTAAAGTCTACCGACCCACAGTACTTTAAAAATGTAGGCTTTAAAATATCGCGTACTTTGGTACTAACTCACTCATGAAAACTACTGAGGTACTTCCGGTTGACCTAGAATCTTGAAATCTTTGTAAATATTTGCGAGTATTTTAATATCTAACAACATAGTTAATAGCGTGCGGTGTTTGCCGAGTGGAAAATACGTTTCATAGAGTTAAGGCTTACGTAGATTACAAGAACACGAACTTGTTATTTAGGATTTTGAAGATTGCATAAATGGATTTCGATAACTACGTGCAGTGATCCAAAATAAAGTCAGAGCATTAAATGAATAGCAGGACAAATTTTTAGAGGTACGTCGAAGTTCATTATTAAGCCGCCTGTGCTTGGTGCAAACTAGTTGTACTGGGTATTGACATTTGGGTGAAACTGTATTTTATTTTGTATTCAGTTTTTCATGAAAAATTAAAACTCGCCTTTCACTTTCAGCACAACTTTTAAAAACCATTGTACCCATGTTATAATTGAGTGAAAAAGCTTCCATCTACTGGAAAATATGAATTTACAGAAAAAAATGATTTATAAATATAAATAGTGCGATGAAAAGTAATTGTTTTCTACTTTAATATTACTTTTTAATGCATTTTTATAAATGTTTAATTTATATATAAATGTTTAATTTATGTTTGTATCGTTTTTTTTAAACTTTACTATTTTTTTCTCACATCTCAACCGTTTTAAATATTATTTACTATCTATACATAAACCTAATAAAATATTAAAAGTCAGAATTTGGATGCAACAAAGATATTTTGAAAAAACTGAGTTCGGGAAACTGCCTAATATAGTATTAAGAAATCGACAGTGATTGAAATTTTATCAATGTGTACCAACCACTTCCGACTGACTCCGGTAGATGGCGCTAGACATAGGTTAACTCATATTATCGTAATCAGTTCTTATATTAATGGCACAAGCGAATGACGTCACGGGGAAAAATTATTAAATAAGTATGCTATTTAAATTAGTTCATCATGGCTCTAATTTTAATTATATTCTTTCACATAAAACTAGAGTTTTTTTTTCGTATCATATATTATAATACATAGAGATTACGTAGATAGGACAGGGACATGAGCTGTGACTTTTAATATGATTCAAAAGACCGTCACATTTGTCTTTTCAGGGTTCCGTATCTCAAAAGAAAAAATAAAATCTTTGTTTAAGTATTCCGAGATTTTTGAACCGTAGTTTTGCTAACTCGCAAAAGTTGAAGTAAATCTATTTAAATTAAGGAAAAGTTGAAATAGATTAAGAAGATATTTTGGGATGCAAATACAATATTGGTATGACATTAGGTAGTAAATTGTTTTTTGAAAGAATATAGTCTTTATGTGTTTATACTATCGCGTTTTAACACTCCTATGACATCACATGAATACTAACGAAAAATATCTATAATACCATATTGGTGTAACATACTAACTTAAAAAGCTAAAGACTATTTTACTGAAGTAACAGCTATTGAGATTTTCATATTTTGCTAAGATATTTTACAGTCTTTCGGAAGAAATGGGCGACAGGCAGTAGGACATACGCGAAACCGACCGGCGCAAAATAAAATAATCTTTTTAACACTTGTTGGCGTCAAAGTGTTAAGAAAAGTAAATAAAAAATTAATGTTTATTTATGAAACAACAACTTTGAGAAAACTAACTAAGGCTGAAATACTTACACTCTGTATGGTAGTCTGTTCGATATCCTAGAATTCAGAGTATTGAATTCAGAGTGATCGTTATAGATGTTCGACCTGAGAGTCGGATATCTATAACGATCACTGAAAAAAATTTAGTGAAACAAACGTGAATATCTAATTAATATGTGTATTATTACCTTTATGGTTAACAAAAAAATATCCTATTTACTACATTAAATAATGTATAACACGTCAAATAATGAACGAAACAAAAATTTTTAATATAAAACAGGTGCTTAAATTAGAATACTGCATGGTAAGAGTGATCCAAAATATATTTTTTGCCTCCGTAATAAAAAATAAATTATAAAAAATTTAATCGAGCTTATCTATTTACCGTGCTGGAAAATTTATATCAAGGTCAAAAATCCCTTCAGATGCTCGGACGTCGTAAAAAATGTAGATAAATCTAAATGGATGGTAAAAACAACATGCTCGTGGGCAATGCCGCCGGCTAGTTGTAAGACAAATTGTATATAACACCAAAACACATTTAAAGCACAATCAATGTAATTCAAAATAATTTACGTATAATTTAATTCTTCATATACTTATTGCTTCATTTATGTTCAAAACAAAACGATCCGATTTCGATAGGGTACCGTTTTCGAGTGTAGGTCAGTAATTTCAAAGGTCGCCAATTATCGTGATCCACAGAATTCAGGGCAAATCACACAATATAGTTGCCACGATAAATCTTAAATATATGCAAACGATCTCCGAAAATTCTAATTTATAATGAGAATGAATTATGTCTAAATACGTTCAAAATAGACTGAAACATTTTGTTTCGTACTTTTGAACCAATTTGAACCATTTTACAGGTAACAAACAAATATTTTTCTAAAAATTATAATCAATCTTAACATAATAGTTTCCATTATCTTTGTACGACAATATCACACCCTTCCAAAGTAAAGTAGAATCCCTTTGAAAACTTTTGCGGATATCTGGAATATGAATTTAAATTTTGAAACAACAAAAAGAATAATTAAGAAATAAAGTTTAAGTGTATATGTACTTGGTGCTATCACTTTTCAAATGCTCTTGACTAACATTATCGTTAGGTATTTGATATAGAATAAATTATTAGCTATTTAAAAGATGGTCAAGTGCGACTCTGGCTCGCGTCTTGATTCAACACCTCGTTTGAAGTATAAATTACTTTATTTTAAAAAAATATTAATAATATGGACTTCATAGTGCAAGAAATATTTAATAATAACTAGTATAGTCGAGGGGAATATGCATATTATCATGAATATCTCAAAAACTGTGACATTCAAATTTGTTATAATTTTCCTCCTGTATTTGTTTTCATAATTTTACCTCCGGTAGTTTTAGACATAAGTTTTATCTCAGCCCGGGGACAAATATATTTTTTTGGCATTTTTCAGTATATACCTATTTTATATATATATATATATATATATATATATATATATATATAAAATTGTAAACCTAAAATTTTATTTCCCTTGTAACTCTAGCCCTTTCAAACTATATCCTAACTCATATTTGGAATATAATTTTTTTCGAGTAATGTGCTTTATTACTATGCCAAATATCTACAAAACTTTCAAAGAAATATGACTGCGTCCGGTCAGATTGAAACGTAAGTGTTCTTACATTGTTCCGTTTTTCCTTTTGATGTACGGAACCTTAAGAACAGCCCCGCACAAAGTTATGCAGTTGGAAATGTGTCATGCATAGGTTCGAATCACCAAATGAGCCAAATCTAATCACCTGCACAGTTTGTTAGGTAGAGATTTATTTACAATAAGTCATAATTACGCAGCACAACATTGTTACTAATCTGAATTTACAGCTTATCGATGTAAGATCATATCGACACGTTAAGTCCAAGAAATCATCTCCATTTTCAGATTATTTACATTCTTACAAAATTATATACGAGGAAACGATCAGTGCGCAATTAATTGCTATACATTATCAAATTATCGATTCTTCTAACGTTTCAGGTTGGTAAAGTTATGCTACGTTACACATTTTTAGGTCATAACATTTTGTACATCTGGGATGTGCCCTGGAGGGTGCTTTAGAGTCTTTTACATGGTGATAATATTGCAGTTGTTAATTTAAAAAAAAATTACTAAAAATAAAGTAAACATCGCCATATAGTGAAAATTACGAAACTAAGTTTTTTTAATGTGATAAATATGATCCATCTAATGGAGTATTATAAAACTATAACGGTTGCTCATGAAGGAAATAGACGTTGCTGCTATTTAATCTGTTTAATTGTCTGTGTCCATTATTGTTTCTTCTGTTCAACCTCCTTGATATATGCGTGCGTACAGACACGACATTGTAACCATTTTGTTATACGTATTGGCCGGGTGCGAACCACAGAGTGGGGGTAACGAAATCGACCGCAGCGCTCGTTGCAGCAAAAATGGAAATATCGGAAGGCGCCTGTCAAATATTGTCATAGATAATACAATTTACCTACGTATATTGTCGTGTTTACTTTTAGAATCAGTACAATTTATCAAAAATGCGAATTTCACTGATTTTTTAATAAAAGAATGTACATAAAAGACAACGTATTTGAAAAAATAAGTCTCGGTCGAGATTATTTATTAGGAAATTGGATTTGATAAAAAATTTACTCACAATGATACCTCTATTTTTTGTATTGCAAATTTTTGTTTCATTATTTTCTCTTTAAATTTATAATTAGTTACTTAATAAAAATAAAAATATGCATGGTAATAATAAAAGAAAAAGTTAAATAAGAAATAAATAAAAACTTACAAAATTTAAAAAAAAATGACGTCTTCTTCACTTAAAATAAACAAAAACAATCAATTCCGCCAATCTTAAAAATTTGCTATTAGGTTTTTATTTGATTTTTTTTTATAATAAATTAATAATTCTATCAACAAAGAAAATTTTACTGTTTATCAGGTCAAAAGACATTAAATTTAAAGTAAATATAGAGGATGAAAGAAATTATAATTTGAAAAATTTATATATATTAAAACGTTATAATTATTTACCTTTTTACTATTTTACACATTTTTATTATTAACATTTCTGCTTAGAAGTTTGTTGAGTGTGTAGTATATAACTATAAATTTAAATTGAAAAGAATGAAAAATACTTGAGCATAAAATATTAAAAATATTGATTGTGAGTAAATTTTTTTACTCGACTATTTTTTTAAATACGTCATATTATGTATGTACTTTAGCATAAAAAAATACTAAAATTAGCTTTTTTGCTGAACTGAATTCATATCTAACTTGTTATGCATTAAAAGCATATTTTCAAAATGTAACGCTATAGTTAGTGTGTAGTAAATTGTAAAAATATTCAAGTAATAGTGAACAGTAATTTTATAGATTTTCACAATTGAATTGGAAATTAGATAAAAAAAAAATAAATGGATAGCTGCTATAAAATGCATTCCTTCATTACATTATTTGTGGTTGGAAGGTTATGTTACGGGTAATATATTTATTATTATATTCTTTTTTTAAGCTGAAAACAAAAGAATATTATATATTATGGGTTCGGAAAACTAAAATCTTGTTATTATTCCTTAATAAAAGCATTTTCCTCCACATTACAATAAATAATAAGAGAAACAATACTTTTCTTCGAAAAAAATAACAAAGGAACAATTGATATGTAGTTAGGAACAAAATTTAAAGAAAAAAATGGATGAAATATAAGTCACTGTTGATGTCTTTCGTTATTTTTACATTATTCACGTAAAAATTTTCTAGAGCCGTTCATTTGAAGGGTAAAAATAAAATTGAAGCGCCTGTAAAACTGCGGACGCTAGGCGGCGCTGATACCTGCATCTTTCACCCAGCCAATAGAAAACGTGGAAAGTAAACGAGTATTTTATCAGTCATATATTTAATTATAGATAATTTTATATTTTACTTCTCTTAGATGCAAAATTCGATTTTAAAGTATCGGTATGTGTCAGTCAAATCTTGAAACTAAGAAAACTCGATACATATATAGTTATTAATCTGCCTAGCTTACAAATTATTATAATGCATAGGTTTTACTGATAATCTTTTAAATTTCCAACTAACTTTGCTAACTGTCATTATTATTTGACGTGATTCGCTGATAAAATGATGACATTAAAATGCTGCCGACCGCCAAAACAGCGCGATGTACGATCGTGTCAAATAAGAACGAGTGTATTTTTTGGTTTTAAATTTAAACCTGTATTATATTTCTTTTTTTTTCAAAATGCCCTTCGTATATTTAAAAAACTAGTTGGGAGTTAAATGAGACATCACAAAGTACATACATATTATAATTGTACTTTTATGAACACTGTATAAACATTGGTTCATGTATAGACTTTATTAGAACATAGAGACCGTATAATCAATTATAATAAAACATATAATTCCAATCCTTAATCTCTTCTTTTAGACTTTTTTGTCACATACGTCCCTCTGAATTTTTTTACGTTTTGTACATAAGTTAATTTCGTTTATGGATAAGATTTTGGATACATTTTTATTTTCGATACATAGCTTTGAAAAGTTTTTCTAAACGTCATTATTATTGAATATTGACGTATTTTGTCACACTTCCAAATTACTGAATGTGAAAAAAATGAATAAGAGTTCGTTCCTCAAGACCCATTGTCTATGGTAAACTGTGAAAATTAAACAAAGAGTTGTAAAATGAATGCAACATAATATTAAAAATGCAACATAATATTAATGTAAAAATGTTTTATGTAAATACATGTACATTCGCAAAGTTTTAACAGTCAAATAGCGGGAAAATATGCTTTTGTTCTTTAATGTGATATCCGAAACATGATATATAATACATTTTCGTCAATGACCATACGACAGCTATTCAGTGGGGTGTCAAAAATTTAAAACAAAATTTAGGCGAATAATTAGCGATTAAGTAAATAAGTTGAGAGCGAATTTTAAACGAATGACATAACTGACAAAATGTTTCACGTGTATAATAAATGGGTCATTTCCATTTGCAGATATGAAATGTGTCGGTAGATTTTCTTTTCGTTTTTGAGGATTTTAGGTTAAGTGATTATGTATGAGAAAAAACGATTCAACTTGGGCGTCTTTTTTATATATCTTTCAATGAAAATAGGAAATACGATAAATTTACCGTCAAAATATCGAGTAAAGCGGAGAAACTCATTTTTCGAGGTTCTTGCTTTTTATCGAAATACAATGCTGGAAAAACAACTCTGAATTAATAACTCCGAGAAAATAAACATCAGGTAAATCAGATATTTATTTTGTTAGGTTGGTAGTTTAGGTTAGTAACGCACAACATTTGGAGTAATTTTGCGCGTTTTTTCTACACACGTATCCTTCGATATATTTATGTGATTTCGTGTATATTAAACTTGGAAATACTTCTCATACATCATAATTTCTAACTGCATGAAATTATTGTTAAATTCTTATTTTATATTTGGCCACTGTTACCATATTTAACTAAAAATAACGCTATTCATCCTTATGTATCTGATAGATGTACGAGCAATATTGAACTCAAACAGGTAACATTCTAAAGACTTTTCTCTTGACTGTGAAATAAAATATGTATTGACATAGTTCGTCTGTTTGTAGAGTATCAGTAGACACAATCTGCACTTCGTTTCATCTTGCCGATTCAAAGAGTTCCACAGAAATGGCATTTAAATACCTACAAGATTTTATGAAAAATAACCTGAATCACTTTGAAATGAAAATCTACATTCTCTCTCGATATTTCACGAAAGCGTGATTGTGATTTTGCAATTGATCACCTTCTGCGTTAAAGATAGAGTCAAATTTTGATTAACGATTGATGAAATCACTTAGGAATAAATACTACAAAGTCAAGGATGAGCATACTAATAATAACCATATAATTCTTCAATATAGATATGTTTTATATGTACATAATGTTTTATACCCTAATTTGTCTTAAATATATTGCTCATGTAGTAATTCCGAATAAAAGATATTTACGTAACAGTAAGCAAAGACGCGTCGTAAGTATAAAATGTTGTTAACTCGAGGCCACCAGGAACTGCTATAATATTGTTTAAATTTCATAAATAAGTACAAAACCCAGCTGTGATTCAGGGATATTTTAATTGAGTTCTTCATTTCGCGGTTGAGCGACTTCGCGCCGGATTAGCACTTCCTTGCTGCGCGTCGTTAGCGACTGCACGCACCGACATCGACCGTGCCACGACCCCTTAAACGTTTTGTAAAAATTGCTTGCTTTCATTAGTTTTTACGCTTACAATCGATTAGTCTATCGAATCAAACATTATTAAACTTTACTTACACTGAGGTATAATAAATTTACATTTACATACGTCAGCAAAACTACTTCATATTGTATATTTATTTCCAATCACATACTAGTATACAATAACAAGTTTCAGTCTTGCAAATATTTGAAAATAATAGCGAGATGGAATCACATTTTAATTAAAGGGAATGGAAATGTAAGAGTAATATATATATATATATATATATATATATATATATATATATATATATATATATATAGTGTGCGAGTGCGTGCGTGCTTGCGTGCGTGTGTGGGTGCGTGCGTACGTGTGTATATATACAGGTTGTCCCAAAATTCAACATCAAGCTGAAAACTTGACTGTTCTTGAAAAAATTAACAAAAAATCTAGGTCATGTACTTTTAAAATTATAGGTATTTTATTATAAATCGAGAATATTGCCACCCTGTGAAGAAATTTCAAGCGCTGTGACTATGAAGTTTAATTTTTCTTGTTTCTAATTTTTGTTTATTAATTCTGAATAACCATTATATTAATCACATTCTAAAATGAAAACACTTTCTTAGATTAAACAAAAATTATGTTTTTGCCCAGTCATGCACTCAAAATTGTTCTTCACCTGACTTTGACTGCTCTTACTGAAAAAAATGTACTACGCTATTTTGGCAAGGTACTTTAAAAGTTGGCACATTTAGTCCAGATTCCAAAACGGTATCAAACTTTTTGGTTTATTTCTTTAAAGAAAATTAAAAAATGTTTTCCCAAGAATCTTGTTCAACTTAATTCTCATACTTAGTGACAATGCTACTAATGCACCCTACGCTTTCTCTAAGTTCTTAATTTTAAAGTACAAATGTGAGTTACACAGATAGTCACGCCATTTTACCAAGTGTAAGTGAGACGGATAGTGACGCCATTTCTACCAAATGTGAGTGAGACGGGTAGAAACGCCACTTTACCAAGTGTGAGTGAAACGGATGGCGATGCCACCCTAGCAGCTAATGGCCCATGCGCGTACGCTTCAACTAGTCATGTACCAACTCGGAAAAAACACAACTCGAGTTAACTCGAGTTGAAATTCACGTAACTCGAGTTTAACTCGAGTTAAGTAACTCGAGTTAACTGGATGAAACTGAGTAAATGATTTGTTTTGTTTTTACCAATTTACTAACTCAGCTTCGTAACAATATTTAAAAAATTAGAACAGATTCAGCATAAATTTGTATGGGAACCATTATAATTAATTAAAGTAGGTAGAATTTAAATAAAAAAGGAATTTATTTATCATGTATTTATGTATTTTGGATTAAATCTTCATGACATAAATAAAGTATTTATATTAATTAACAACAAAACTAGTTACGTTTAATTGTAGCAGTCGTCACCAAATAATATCAGTCTAACTTTATATCGTAGGTACATAGATATTTACTTATGTTAATGATTGTTTAATTGTTACAATCAAAGTTTAAAGCTTAAAATAGAATTTAGCTGTTTAACTATTTTATCACAAATATTATTTTGGCAGTAGGTTATTCA
Organism: Druceiella hillmani; assembly: GCA_039881145.1. Taxonomy (NCBI): domain Eukaryota; kingdom Metazoa; phylum Arthropoda; class Insecta; order Lepidoptera; family Hepialidae; genus Druceiella; species Druceiella hillmani. Next base: position 71,583,435 of record JAYKKI010000001.1, read on the forward strand.
TACTCTACTTTGACTTTTTTCCTTTGTACCCAAATTAGAAATTAATTTATTAGGTAAATCAACAAGTTACAAGACGGACCATTTACTTATAATGTATTTATTTTTACTTAATAATAAAAGAAAATATATTGTTCAAAAAACGAAAAATAATCTCTCACTACTTCTCAGTACCTATTCATAACGAAAAAGAAAAATCTTATAAAAACAACTTAAATAAACTTCTTTTAAGTTTACGTACAAATAAGTACATAAGTAATTTCAACAAAAAATAATAGCATTCTTTTCTTCTTATAATTTACATAAAAAAATTTACGAAATATTTAAGTACTTCTTGTTTATATAAAAACAAAAAAAATATCGACAATTATAGCTGTCTGTTTCATAGGAATAAAAAAAAATTATTGTATGCTATTAAGAAATAGAATTTGGTCAACTTTTTCTGGTGCTAGACGGTTTCTTCTATCATTGCACAAAATCACGGCTTTCGAAAATAAGCACTCTGAAGGGACTGTTGTTGCCTGTATACAAAGATATTTGTGGGCAATCTTATATAACACCGGACACAAACATTTCTTCTCGTTCCAAAACTCAAGTGGATCGCACTTTCTATCCAGGTATGGTAATTCAATGTATTGTTTTACCATTAAAGCTGTTGAAGTGTATGGAGTTGGCTTAGCACTGCTCTCCATGATTTTTTTATCTACAACTTCCCAAATGTCGTCTTCCCAAATGTATTAGCAATAGCAGCAAAAGTGACGGGAGGACTGGGATTACTTGTACTAGAAGGTAGATCTTGATTGCTGCTCATGTTTGATATCTCATTTAATACCCACATTTGCGCATTATTGGCATTACTTTCTAACATAAAACCTCTTTTTTTAAAACGTGGATCAATTTTGATGCTGTCCTATTAGTCTCGTATAATCCAAGTCGTTTTTCTATTATAGAAGAAAGACTACGTTTTAAACACTTGCCTAATTCTGTCACTGGCGTCTTGCTGTCTATAGCCCTTCGTAGTCCAAGTACAAGAAGAATAACAGAAGATAAAGTGGGATATTTTTCTCTTGATAAAATAGTTGTCACATTTTCGAAAGGGCGTAAAAGTGTCATGACGTCTTCTGTCAATAACCATTCATTCGAATCCAAATTTGACGGAGGTGATTCTAGTAGCGGCAAAGTAGCAGAAAGAGATATTTTAACTTTTAATAGTCGCTCGAGCATATAGAAAGTACTATTCCAGCGAGTGCGAATGTCTTGCTTGAGTTTTAATGTATCTACTTTCAATTGCACTTGCATTTTGAGTAAGGCGTAAGAAGCTTTCGTACTATATTTAAAATGCGAAACAATTGCACGACATTTCGCCAAAAGCTGTTGTAACTGACTGTTAGAAGTGACAACAGTGTTCCTGTTATCTTCCAAATCAAATTATCCTTTCTCTATACAATCTTTAACCACGAGATTAAGTGTATGAACAACACAAAAATGATTTCGCTTATTCAAATATTCACTTACTGCTTTTTTCATAGCCGCAGCGTTATCTGTGACAATAGCTACCACTTTTGTACTTATTTGCCACTGGTCCATTACTTCTTGAATAGCCATCGCAATGTTTTCAGCCGTGTGGTTCTCTTTAATTTCTGAAGTAGAAATAACGACTGATTTCAATCTCGTTTGTAATGTAAAATGTGCTGTCACGCTTATGAAGCTTTTATTACTATCTGAAGACCAGATATCAGACGTCAAAGCTAAATAGCAAACATCCTCCAACTGCTTCTTTAAAGATTCGGACTCCAATTTATACTTTTCATCTATCATCGATACTAATTTTTTTCTACTTGGAAGTTCATAATCAACATTCAATGCTTTCGTATATTGTTGAAAACCAGAGTTCTCCACTATTTGGTAAGGTTGATAACAAATAAACAAATAATTTAAACTGTGACAGATTAACCCAAATATTAATTCCATTTGCTGACGATAAAGTCTGATTTAAATTATTTGTTTCTATGACATCAACACTCGAGTGCTTCTTTTTAATATGTTTTAATAAAGTGGTCGTATTGCCACTATATTTGTAAGAATTTGAGCACTGTTTACACTTAGAGTGTCCATTCACTGGCGATTCAAATACATCCCAAACAACAGATTTCCTTTTAGGTCCCGGCATTTTTTTATACAATACTTAATAATTCGAAAAGCTAATAACAATAACAACCGGCACTCCAAATACATATAACCTCAAATCTGCAACAATGTTGTGTTGTTGTGACATTTGTAGCTAATGAATATTATATAGTCATAAATGATCGGCAAACTTCGCGCCATGTCAGTGTCATTCAAAGAGAATTCAACTCGAGTTAACTCGAGCTAAGCTCAACTCGAGTTAACTCGAGTTAGTACATCGAGTTGACACATCACTAGCTACAACACTGCAGTACGTTATGCTTCTTCGTTTACAGTGCATCTTTCCATTATCGTGTTGCTCTCGTACTAACAACTTTGGCTCTGTGTATTGAACTTGATTGCGGCATAACTTACTAGAATTTGGCTTTATGTATTGGATTTTATTGCGTTGTGACTTGGAATTGTTATGACCATTTTTTAACGAACCTGGCTTCTTCGGAACTGATTTTCAATCGTTGAACGAGTTATTCAATCAAGTCCAATAGACAAATCAAATTATATAAAGTTATGCCACAATCAATATATATATATATATATATACATATATATATATATATATATATATACACACACATATATGTGTGTGTGTGTGTGTCGGTGCAGCAGCATGCTCTCTTATGATACCTGATGGGTACTGATTATCGATGTTTTGGCTCATATTTATGGGCAGAATGCTACGACAATTATTATATTTAAATTATAACACTTCAAAATACAAGTTGCCAATTGTAACACCGGTTAAAAAGTTTGAGTCTCTAGTATGCACTACAAAACTAAATATAACAGCTAATGGCAGAGGGGGATGTATTAGCCAACATGTGGTCACGTCGAGCTTTCAAAACTCAGTGGGTGATGCATCTTCGTCGCAAAGATTTCGGCTCTAATTCGAACCTCCCGTACCCCTCTCGACACATCTCTTTCACATGGGTCCACGACCACGCTCGACGACAAAAAACTGTCATATAGCCTTTATATGAGGTAACTTATATCCTTATATTAGAAAAAATACACATAAGGTTCAGTTGATTTTTTTGCGTTAAAAGTTATGGATGTGAATATTGATGTTAGAGTTGGTATCGTTTTTTCCCAAACTTTAAATTACTGTATTCTAGCATGTATTAACATCTAATTGCGATCTCAGACAATTCGATTACGCCTGGTTCGTTTATTCTATTTATCTTTGTTGTTGTTTTTTCCAAAAAATACTAAGAAAACACTTACATACTTACCTGATAGAAAAAATACAAAGAAAACACAAGATAAGTGGAAACAGCGAGTTAGTAGTGAATCGCCATATTCCCCAAAATCATGATCAACTACGTTACACCTCGTTATATTTGAGTAGTTTTTTTGACATATTTTTAAAATTGTTGCTCTGAAACTGGTAATTACGCCATTTTTTAACCCAATTTTCAGACTGAAAACAAAGATGAATCTTAAAATCTATTTAAATTGTTTGTCCCCGGTCTTCTGAAACTGAACTGGTTTTATCGAAGTATGCTTTGTATTAGGCGAAAATTGGCCCACTTCGACTATTTTCCGAACCTAAATCCTATTTGTCAGGTGGTATTATTGTAAGAGGTCTTACACGCAAGAGGTATTTTGGAGGTATGGAAGTTCATCATATACCAAATGACTGAATTCGCTTCTTATTTACCATGAACGAGAGCCTTAATATAGCGGATATTGCAATTAAATTTAGTTGAAATATTGTATCTCTAGACCTATGTTTTATTTTAACCGAGTCATTTTTTTAATATATGAACCGTCCTTTAACCTTGTTACAATGGCGCTAACTAACAACAACAAAAAAAAATTATCATAAATTACGTTCCACCTTAGCGCCGGCGTAACGGAACGACTATCGTATCCCTTTCGCCTCGACACTACATATAGATTCGCAAATTAAATGTGCTTAACAGTTGTTTCGAGTTAATTTTAACACCCATTCGATTTAATTTTTAACCACTTAAAAGCCATAATTAAGTGCTTTGAATAATCTGCGCGAGCGTATCATCAGCTCTCTTCCGCGCTCTAAATTATTACGCGGGAATTTGATTTGACATTTATTTTAGCGGGAATATTATAATTATTTCCGGCGAAGGGCGTGCAGTTCGATGCGACCTTCGTTTTACTTTTAACAGATAAAGATTGTCAATTAAGTTATTATTTAGTAAAATTGTAAGATTGCTTGCAATTTTTTCCTCTTAACCTGGCCAAAAAGTGACTTTTTAACGAAAAATTGTGAATTAAATTGATTGAATAATCACACAAGGATTTATAATCATAAACTGGCATTGCATGAGATGTGTCACAAAATATAACAAACAGTTTGTTTCGCACAGATTCCAAACAATAAAAAAATCAGATCTTCGAGTTTTGTCGATATGCTAATACTACGAATCAGATGTAGCAACATAGTAAAAGATTCAAAACTTGAGCCAGATAGAAAATACTCCGTGTGTTTTTAAACAAATGAAGAACTTCCCCTGGTATTGAACTGATAATTATATTAATCTAATTATATTAAACACTAAATTGTCACTACGACCTCATACAACAAGATATTTATTTATATGCATGTTAAAATATTTCACGATCCACTCAAGTAGGTGCCACGCCAAAGTTCCCATGTTGGCAATTACTTTCAATTTAAGGAACGATTACATAAATAAAAAATAAACGTGTTTATTTACATGCACTTGAAAATATTTTTCGATACACTCAGTTAAGAGTTACACAGTAGTTCCCATTTAGGCAACGACCTTCAATTTATGGAATGATTACATAAATGAAAAAAATTAAATAAACGTATTTACTGATATGCTTATGAAAATACTTTTCGATCCACTCAGTTAGGAATCACACTGCAAAAACTGTGGGCCTTCAATTTAATGAATATGACCTTCAATTTAATGAATATGACCTTCAATTTAACGAATATGACCTTCAATTTAACTTACACTTATATAAAGGAAAAATAAATATATTTATTTTCGTGCATATGGAAAAATTTTTGATCCACTCGGTTAAGAATCAAATCAAAGATTTGATTTATCTATATGTAGTAATACATATAGATAAATCAAAGATTTGATTTATCTATATGTATTACTAGTTAGGAGTCATACCAGTTAGGAGCAGGATATATATTACCAGTTAAGAGTCAAATCAAATCACTGTAGTTCCCATATGGTCAGTTACCTTCAGTATAAGGACTGATTACATAAATGAAAAATAAACGTGTTTATTTCTAACAACAACATTACCATATTTAGAATGTCAAGAAAAATAATATTTTGAAAATCTAAAATCGCTTGACGTTTTAGCATATTTCGGAATCTTTCATTTCGAAGGTTGTGTTTGTTTTCCTTAATATTAAGGATATTCAGGTGTTTTAATACGAACATAGTCAGAAGCTAGCTTAGCAGAGCCTGATGGTTAAACATAACCAAAAGGTATTCCCTTAATATTTGTACATGAGACGATATGGTCTTTCTTTCTCTATTTCATACTGATTTTCAACTGGATGTGCTAGGTTGCTATTCTTTGCAGCACAGAAGAGAAATATTTTTCACTTCAATGCTCACAAAGTTCCGAGCCGCACTACCGGACTTTGCATTTTTTATACGAGGCACTTTGCAGTTATTTTAACTACTCAGTTCCGGAAAATGCTGATAACCTTCTTGTATTAACAATCAAAGTAACATAAAGAGACAATTTTGTGGTTTTGTAGATCTTAACGTGTTGCAAACGGATAGAAAAACAAAATATTATGGCAGCCAAGTTCAAGTCATAATTTTTTCCGACCACGTGATTTTTATCTTGGTATTTTAACTAGATATACCGTAATTACCTAAAAATAGGTAGGTTTTAGTTATAAGGTAATATACCGATTAGCGATCAACCTATGCTTGAACAACTACATAGCGTTCAATTCTTTTAATACACATATTTTACAATTTAATGCCACATTCTGTAATTCCAGACCATAATAAATTTGGTAATTATTATTGTGTAGTGTGTAGATCTGTTTTTGTCTGTCGGAAATAGACTAAATTATTTGTGAATGTCTTAATATTACACTAAACGTGTTTGAATATAAACATGTACATATGTTTTATGAAATATCGAACGTTCTTTCTGTTTTTTATTAATATTTCAGTTACTTTAAAAAAACATTGCATTCGATTTACACGACAACTAGCAGTTACGCGGGACCCTAAAAGCGCTTATCATCGATACAACCAATGAAAATATGCCAAATTGAGGTCCCGTTTGAAAAAAAACAATGAAAACCGTGGTCAGTTTTATAAGAAAATAAATAATGTACAAATTTTATTATTCTGGTCTTATCTAATCGTAAAATTAATGAAAATTCCACAAAAAAGATACGAAAACCATGAGAGAATTTGTGAAATACTTGAATTTGTTTTAGGTAATTACCGTATTTAAATTGATTATGCAGATATTTATTGTAATTATTTTTAATTTCAGGAACGCCATCTACATGGTCTTACAGGAGTAAGTGATTATTAAATTAGAATAATTTTAAATTTTCTTTATTTCTATAATTAACGTTCCTGCGTGAAATGCGCATTCTAATGAGAAAAAAAGGGATTTCATTTACACATTTTTTTTAGAAAAAGTCGTTCATGACTTTGTTAATTCTTCATAAGTCGGAATATTGTAATTTTTTCAATTAAATGTACAGCTGAGTTTTACTTCTAAAAATGGTATTGGTATACAATTTCATTATTAAAGTACTACTCCTACGATGAGAAGCCAATTGTTATTTAAATGTTTCCATTTTTAATACCTCGGCTATTATTTAATATATATAATATATATATATATATATATATATATATATATATATATATATATATATATTAACTATGATCTTCATTATTAATGAACTACACAGGAACGTCTTTTGTAGGAAGTATTTCATTGGAATTAATATATTCGTTCAAAAATAATGTTTGAACAAACAAAAAATTCCCGAAACATTACAACCCGTAGTTTTGAAATCACCGAAATTCTTTGCTGACCTCTTCATTAAATAGAAAAGAAGGTAAAGTCAATTCTGGCACATAATCAGTTAAAAACCACCACAAAATAAAAAAAAGAAATATGAACTAAAATCAATATTAATTTATTGCGGTACTTATGTATGTTATTTTGACTTAAGAAAAACTATTGATTTAGAACATGCAATCGTCATTCTGTATAACTTTCTTAGAATCTTTCTTATCAACCTAAAAATTTTCTCCTCAGACTAAAATTTCTTGGATTTCCTTAATTTATATTATGAAAAGTTATTCTCCTAATGTCGAATCAAGCAAATATTTGTTGGCACTTACTTTAATATAGTTGACATGGGTGGAATAAAAAAAAACTTTTTCCCGATGCTGGGGCTATCTCTCGTGAACAGATAATGGAAGTACGTAACTACTGATGAGTAAGAACATGGATTTTGACAGAACAGGAAGCGTGGCTGGGGCAGAGTTGCCGCACGGGGTTGCGCCAGTCTCCGGTGGACATCCGGTGGAACACGGTACACATAGATTGGGACGCCAGCGTGATAAAGGCGCCCCTCAATTTCAACAACTACGGTGATTTCCACGTCGCCGTAGAGAACGACGGCCACACAGGTAACTTTCAATCGTTATATCTTACCATAAGGATACAACTGTCCCGCTGGCGCACAGCGGGCTATAGTAATTTATATGGGTAGTACGAAGGCAGCTTAGAGGGGCGGTGAAGCAGCAGGGAGGGAAAAAGATAACCGTCCATTTCGCTCTCTATATTTCTATTTGTACGTGCGTGAATAAGGAAAAACTAACACGATTATCATTTAAATTTCGAATTGGTTTTATTTCGTATAGAGAAGTGCTAAAAGTATCCTTTTTACAGCCAACCGTGAAAGCTGCTTTGGCTTCTCTCTTAGACTGCATTCGTAAATGTATCTCATTTATAAACACAAATATTGATACACTTTAATCTGACATTAATACCGTTCGTAACTTAATGTTGAATAATATCGGTTATATTATTCAACATTAAGTTAAGAACGGTATTAATATCAGATTAATGTTGAATAATACGTGAAAGATTTGACTTCCATAATTTATGCAGCGTAACTGAGAAAGCTCTCAAAGAGCTAATTTTTACCCTGGATATGATGTACAGTGAAAATATACCTTGAGCAACAAGTTAGCAGTTTATCTAATTATGTTGTAATCATTCTAATTCACAACTATAATTTTTGCAAATGTATTTATCAGTCTTAATTTTAAGTGCTTTAGGCCTCCAAAATTTATTTATCTTATTTAAAACAAAATGAAATGCCTATTGCAAACGTTAATATATGAAGGCCACCTATTACTTTTGGAGTTATTTTTAAGATTTAACTATAGATATGTGTAAATAAAAAAACTATACTAAATATATTTAATTAAGATAAGTAGGCCCTACTTCAAAATGAATAAATATTTTCAGTTTATATAAATCTGTTTCAGCTTTAAAATCGAGTTTAAACTTTGTTCTCAGATACTTCTTTTCTTCGTGTATATTTTTTGCTTCTTTTCCGTCCGTACGTACGAAAAAACTCAATGTATTACAAATCTTCATGGATTCTAGTTACATTTTACTCTTTATATCTGATATGAGAATAGAAATCCAGTATTTATTACCAACATTCGTACACGACGCAGCAGAAATTTACTGGTTTAGCACGCACACATTCGGGATAAAATTAACTTTGTCGCGAATATTTTTAAGGAGATTTTAGTTACAGTTATTCAAGATTTTTATTTCTTTATTATAAATATTACTTATTGTAATAAATTTCTAACTATTTGTTATTTCGAGATTAAAACCCTCCGACTCGATAGAATAGAATATTGAGATAGAATTTATCGATAAACTTGTTTATTTCGTTCACTTTCGCTTATATTTGTTTTTGCACTTGATCTAGTTTTTTAAAGATATAAAATCTATCAAATGAATGGAAATCTGACATATTGATTTAATTTCCTTTATTATATCACAATTAGATAAATATTTTCAAAATCCGTCCTGTATACCACAACGAATTAACCAGGTATCTCTTATTATATATTCAAGTTTACCCCTTACTTTAATAAAAATAACGCCGGTTACTGATTAATTAAAAAAAACTAATAATAAAGTATTACGATTAATTCAAACATGTCGAAATTGTTAGTCTTAATATTGTCAGTCAAGTGGAGGGCACTACTCTTGAAGAATGACACTCCTTTCAACAGAAACACTTAAAGTATATTAAATACTTGTTTGACCGCGTTGTTTTCAGTGCACGTGACTTCGGTTAACAACACGCCAACTTTCGGACTGTTGAGCGGCGGTCCGCTCGGCAATCGCCGGTACAAGTTCAGCAACTTCCACGTCCACTGGTTCAGCGAACACACCTTCGACGGCAATCGGTATTATCCTATAACTGTTTTATTAAACAATAATAATAATAATAAATAAATTTATTAACTTAACTCAGGGAACTGATTTGAGATTGTGTGGTAGTTGGAAGGTAAAAAAATTTTATTGAAAAAATGTTCTAACTATTTACAATACTTGTTTATAAACAACATTTTTCAATTGGTTACCCGGGGTACATATGCACAAATAATTTGAATTTCCTACTCGAGAGCAAGCTATGTATAATTGATCGTGAGAAAAGCAGGATTCTTTGAGGTTGATACCGCAATATTTTAAAGTTTGTCCTTGCGCTTCGTCAATTGTAAAACCATAGGCTAATTTGATTGGAAATTGCAGTCTCTTAAATTATAATACTTCTTCTTAAAAACATCACTTCTGGTGAACGAGGGCTTGAAAGTAGAGCAGGATCTCCTCCACCGCTACAAAACTTTTACCTACTTTTTGGGTAAAATATTATCGATGTCCCACTGCCATTGCAACTGCATTATAGTTTAATTGTGAGTATTGTATGCAGGTGGGCAGCTTTATTCACTAAACTATAATCAAGAATTCCTTATATGCAGACTCATCTGGACAGGTGCTCATCATCATTAATGTTGCCATCGTTGTAATTAAAACTTTCATTACCAATATATGGTAAGAATATAAAGCAAAATTAAAGACGTAAATAAATTCATATTTAAAAATAATGTATAAATTTTAAAAGGACTGTTTCGAATCCCTATGTTAAGCGCCTATCAGACCGGACATAAATAAGGGTTCTGTGGTAATTTAAAAAAACATCGAAGTATGTATTTTATAAATTCTTATATCATACTGTATGTGTTTATGTCTTTATGGTGTGCCCATAAAATTATCTGATAATTGATTAAGAATTCTCACACTCCGATAGATTGACCTATAGCGATAATATTCTGTACTTTTTTAAATAAAACGTTGCAAAATATATTTTAATAATGTACATTAAATTATTGTAAATATGTACACTAGCAAACTCAGTCGTTCGATAATTTCCATCTACGTTATTTCTGGGTACTTAAGATATTTTTAATCGCAAAAGCTAATGACGTTGGAATTATCGAAATAGTTTCATTTGAAAGTACTCATGAAAATCTATTTTCGCAATTTTTTACAGATTTTTGTATAATCTTGTTTAGAAATGAGGGCGGAGGAACACGTTGTAAGCGACTTAGAAGCTTAATATTTCATAAATGTAACAAAAAAATTAAAAATGGCGAATGAAATCTAGTTTATTTCAAAAGATTGTTGACACAAATGAGGCAGGTTACAATTTGTTATTTCATCTCCACTTCTCAATAAGCTTAAACTAAAAGGAAAAATATTTCCTACATATTAATTCAGATCTTTATCTGAAGCACATACTTGTAAATTTTAATGTACTTAAATCTAAAACTGTAGAAACTACTATGGTGTGACAGACGGACGAATACGGACACAAAACACGATGAAGTTAAAAGGGTTCCGTGTTTATCTACGAAATCCTACTTGACTCTTGTGAATTTCGTTCTGAGCAGCACATTTTTTTCAACATAGTCAAAGTCGGGAGATGAAAATAATGAAATCCTGTATATTTTTAAATTTTTGTTTTTGAAAGAACCATATTAGTTATCGTACAATGATTTAATTAATTCAAAAGGCTTATTACTCAGCTGTACTTAGCTAAAAAAATTAACAATCAGTCTTAATTTGTGGCCGTGGCACAAGGGCACAACACATTATCGGACATATCTTGGAAACAGATTTAACATATATAACAGATAAGTATATATCCGTTCACGAGCTAGGGCGACGTTTTGAAAACGAGCTCAGTATCCTTTTTTCCAAACACACAACTACATTTTATGAAAAATCTTTCTCTGTGTACGCTGCAAAACTTTGGAATATACTGGATATTGACACTAGGAACTAAAAGACTTCAAATTATAATCCTTTCTTCTATCTTTCCTTGATTCAATCTTGCCCCTGTTACAGGTGATGTTAAGGTATGTAATTGTGTGTGCTGTCTGATAATTTAATTTTTTAATGTTGATTATACATCACAAAGGTATCGGAACAAGAGTAACTTATCTCTTAGCTTTGATTTCAAGCAGAATCGCTGTGACTATCTCATACTTTATTCATCGGTGCCCAAATTCCTTATGGAATGAAAGGTAGTATGGAATAAAAGATAGTATAGATTTTATCACGGATTCTAAGCAATATTCCAGGGAAAACCTTCACATGATACTCTAGTAAATTTATAAAACAAATATGATTGCATGAACAATTATTCTCATATATCATATTTTAGATATTCTTCAAATAAATTGTGAAATAAGTACATCAATGAATGCGCAGCTATTTGCTTTATGAATTACTGAAAAATCCCATTATTTTTACCATCATGTTCAAAGAAACGACTGAAAATTGTTTTTATGTATTTACCGATGAAAAGCGTAATCTTGAAGGTTTTTGTTATGGGAAGAGATACAATTAGATATTACGCATTTGCATTGAATTTAAGATAATTTGGTTTTAATCAATACATATAATAAAATTATAACAGAGTGTATTCTGTACATTGAAATTGAGTGGAAAAGTGATTTATTTAGTGAATAGAATCATATTAAAATTCAGAAAAACTTTTTTATAATTTTTGTCTGTATATTAATTTGGGCGGATATCACGGTTATATTATACACTTAGACGTAATTTATAAAAGAAAAAAAAAATTGCTCATTACACGCGAACGAAATAGTAGGCGCATCTAGTTATAAATAAACCGGAAACGGTAATGGAGGAGGACAGCTAAGGAAATACGTTTGTGGTCTCGTTTATGACGTTTCATTCTATCTTTTTGTAATGTTCGAAGGTACCATTGTAATACATTTTCTTTTCCATACATATTTCCCATCTATAGAGAATGTACTAAGTCTATGGTCCAAACATTAATATTCGATCGCAACTGTTATTAACCTATTAATTTACCGTTTACTTTTACTTATCCATTAAACGTTATATATTTCTGTTTCTGTCGCAAGATTTTTTTTAAATTGATTTATTGTATCTCATTTAAATGTATTATAAATAACATACTAAACAAACTAAAATAAAATAAATACTAATGGCATTTTATATGCAGAGCTACCGAATTGCGATTAATACTTTTTTATTATGATGCGGGTTCATTTAATGATATTTTTGACGTTGACTACCCTCAGATTCCCGCTGGAGTTACATATCGTGCACCATCGCGCGGACCTGACTGCCGAGGAAGCGCTAAACGAGCCCGACGGTTACGCGGTCATTGCAGTCTTCTTCAGGGTGAGTAGCGTCTGATGATCGTACCGTAACTTTCACACTCAGCATAATTACTTGAGACCGTACGACAATGACGTTTATTCGGGAATAATTCATATCTAAATCATTAAAAGCAAAAAAGTTGTTTTGTTTGTGGTAAATAGCAGAAACACATTCATCATCTATCATTTGTTTATGAGTTAAACTGCGAAAACTATTTTTGCGAACTTTTAAAACGCTGTAATTTTATAAATAATATTTATATGAACGCTATAATTTCATAAATAATATTTATATGAACGCTATAATTTCATAAATAATATTTATATGAACGCTATAATTTCATAAATAATATTTATATGAACGCTATAATTTCATAAATAATATTTATATGAACGCTATAATTTCATAAATAATATTTATATGAACGCTATAATTTCACAAATAATATTGTATGCGAAATATTTTAAACAAATGTTGTAAAAAAAGATGTTTCTTTTTATTGCAAAATCTCACCGTTTACGAGATATAACAAAATGTTTGTGTCTCAAAATAGCAAATTCAGCAAATGTATCGTCTTTTTCCAAAAATATTGTACCAATACCAAAAGGTGCACTATTCACTAAAGTGCACTCTGCTACATCAACTCTTGACTCTTATTTGAATGGTAATTTAATAGTTTATAAATTCTGTTACGTGCATTATAATTGCTCTATTTAAGTTTTCTTCCATTTCATATGTTGAGAAGAAGTAAATAAAATAAACTTGTAAAATGAGGACATAGAACTTCTTAGTTAATTGCCTAATCTACAAGCTTGTATATTTAGAGGCACCACCAAGGATATCCTAAGTCAGTCAAATTTTGATTATTTTTAATGGCTCCATTAATATTTCACCAAGAACTTTAAATTTATGGGAAGGATTCGATTTACAACTCATTTGTTAAGAAAGTAAATACCTTTTTTATGTATAAACTAGAGTTGTTAAAGATTAAATAAAGTTTCCACGTAACTCCAATACATTTAATCGATCGGTTCAGTCGATCTATAAATTAGTCCGCGTTATTGTTCAAAACACGTTCCTTAGATATCTGTATATAAGTCGATATACTTATTTACGTTCCTTTTCTCTTACCTACCGTGTTTCTCTTGAACTTACTAAATTTCTAATTTTTCTTAAATTATCTAATCAAATATAACTTATTCTAATGAAAAAACCATAAATTTAGTTATAAGAATTATAATTATATAAACGTCGTTTATAGCGATTCGGAAAACCTGGACAAATTTGACAATAAAAATAAGTAGGCTAAAATATATCCCTAAAATATAAAGAAATCGAATTGTAAAACAAAAATTTTTATTGCTGCGTTGTTACAAAAATCTAATATATTGTGAATATTCATCACTATCGTTATTTATTTAAACAAAAATGTAAAATTTTAGGTTAAATAAAAATTTCCCATTGACGACATTTTGGCGACAAATTGAAGTTCTACAAGTTTTAAGAAATTGCTGCTTGGGTTTCTAGCAAAATAATAAAGTTGTTTTAAAATTACAACTTTGTTATTTTACTAGAAACCAGAGTCCAATTTTGAAAATTAGAGTTTAATATTTAATGGCATAAACCTAAATGTCCTGTTCTAAAGTCTTTCAATGTAACTTGTTACCAGCTCTATGTCCTTGAAAAAATCTGATAAAAATATAGTCTTTAATATAGTTAATAACTTTGATAATAGATGACAGAACAAAATATTTTACATCACATTTTTCGGTGCGAAATTTAATTTATTACATTTCCAAGCTCATTGATTTTCTTAATAAAATTCCGACAAGAGCAGCACGACTTGTCAATGATCTAAAATATATCAATAATAAAATATTGTATCTATTCGGAATTCGGTACTTGCAACAAATAGTTCACCTCGCGAAAATGAACATCATGAATTAATGTAATTGAATTTAACAGGAAACGATCTACGGATATAGAGGCCTGAATGATCTGTTCAAGTTCGTACAGGCTGTCAGGAAACCCCTCGCCAGGGTCTGCCAGGGATTATTTGATCTCAAGTTAGTATTAAACTTACATGTTTACTTGCTTCAAACATTGTTACAATTACATTGTCACAACGTTACATTTTACACTTTTTTATAAAATAATTGCCCATTTAGTTTAGATAATGGTGGTTAATAAAAATTGTCAATGTATATTTTTAAAATATGATCTACACATGTTATCAATCGGTATTTCTTTGGTGGAAATTTCTGTTAGCAATAAATTGCCAAAACAAGTAAAGTGCCAAGCGCTGCTGACCACCTGTTTATAAAATACCATACATACAATCAAACAGGGCTAAAGAATAATAAAGAAATACCCAAATGAAAGAAGGCCAATTTCTGTACAGCTGGTTTTAGCTGAGGAAATTCTGATTTGAATAATTTAATAACCATAAAATGTAATAAAATATTGATACAAAAAAGTAGTAAGAAGAAAACTAAAAGTGATCTACTAAATCAAATGGAAAACAATATACTTTCTCACAACAGAAATAACACTCACGGAGAACCACTGAAGACGTTTTAAAAAAAAGTTTAACCAATTTGCCAGCACTATGAACCACTATGCATTCAACTATTTGTCTCGGAATGGAAACATATAATTCTCGTGATCTTCTAATTTTATGAATCCTGACATAGTCAAGCAGAAACATTGACAGTCTTGGCTCCAAAAAAAATCGTTGTTTTATTTTTTATACACGCTCAATCTCGTTGGTCAAATAATGAATTTCGGAAATATAGGGTCTCTTATCGATTAGATACTCACCATTATTGTCTCCTAGACTTTTGTTGGCCTCTTTGCCTTCAACTTCCTCCTGACTGGCTTTCTCTGCTGCCTTCTTGGCCTTACAATGACAATGTGCTCATCCCTTCTTAAATATGATAATGTGCTCAAAGTGTTTTGAAATAGGATTTCTTAAAGTTTAGTCCTTTAAATAGAGCCACATATAAGTAAATTCTTTGAAATAAATTTTAGCATCCGTGCTAGCTAAAATTACATGTTTTTTCAGACCAGTGAATAATTAAGAAAATTGCGTTTCCTGTAAAATTTTATTATATTTCCCATGATATTAATTTTCACTAGGTGAAATATTTGGAGCAATTATAGAATCCAACTACACAATATTTTCTTTTTATTCTGGTGAACATTTAATTTGTTAAATGTATTTGAGGTATAAATATGATTACATATGGATTAATGTTGATATCCACACTTTTAAGTAGTTTTTTTTACTTAAATCTTTCGCTATTTAACCAATTTATATTTTGTGTGTTACACTTAATGGTTTTTAAATATGTCCAAATGTTTTACCATTTTATTACACTGTTAACTAATAATAATGTCAATTAAACGTTTCTTAAAAATTACCACGTTCTTTCAGATCTCTTTTGCCCGATCGCCGTGACAGCTATTTGACTTATAAAGGCTCACTGACCACTCCAAACTGTAACGAAGTTGTAACCTGGATCCTACTGGAACATCCGCGCGGAATTTCCAAAAAGCAGGTAAACATCTGTTTCTAATTTATATTATTTGTCAAGGATCCTCATAAAACAGGCAAAATATTACGATAACCGAGGGTTAATTTCAACATATTTGAGTCAGAAAATTATATAATTAATACTAACATGTACACTCGAATTCGTCCGCGTGAATTTTCTATTTAGACGGAGAGATTTTTATGCAGGTTTCGGTCTCTCGAAACATTCCTGAAAAAGCAACATACAATCGGAAATCTATCTGTTGCAATAATAAATCATTACTGGATAAGAAAGCCAGAAATAATTCTTACTGTTTAGGCATAACTGAATAACATATTTCTAAACACACTTTCGTGGTAATATTACTACACACGAGTAAAATTACCTGTAATAGCCTGTGTATAACATCGCAAACAAGCCAACGAAGTAAACTAAATTTCCAATTTACAATATTAGTAGGGATAAAAAACAGTAGTTTACTTGTTTGTTTGCATATAAATTGTAATCAAAATTAATTGTAATAAAAGTGGTTTCTAACCACTATATCGATTTTAATAAATCTATATAAGTTAAAGCAGCATCAAACATCATCTATCATACAGACTAGCAGAAGCGCCACTATAAGAAAAATCGAGGAAAGTTTATGCTGTATGTCTATTCTACTCTCCTCTATAGCAGCTTCTCTCTTTCTGCTGGTCGTGCAAGATGAATGGTGTACAAAACGCTTTATGTAGGTACGCGACCGCATGTTGGACATTTCTCCGTCGAGTTTCCCTCCATCAACTACACCAGGTGCTCGAGTGTATATATATTACATTTAACAAATAACAGTTTCACACTTTGATGTCTCTAAAATAACGAGCGGTACTCATCTTTGCGAGTCTTATGATGAGTAGGAAGATGGTAACAAAAGCTTAGCAACGGAAATTAGATGCTTCGGTTCACTGTACCCAGAACTTGAATTTCGTTCAGCGGCTGCCGTGAACTATTAATAAAGAAAAATTTAATAACCATGTAAGAGAAAATATTAACGTATTAAAAGAATTTTTTTTCAGCAGTCCCCGATCATTCACGTTTACAAGAACGAAAACTAAGATATTATAAAAAAAAGTGGATGTAAATAAAAAAGTTTACTCCTGTATGGAAATGAAAGTGATTCGTTTTTAAATCAATAAAATTCTATGTTATTTCCTTCTCTTTAAAGTTTTGGTTTGTTTCATTTTTTAAATTTGTAATTTAATTTATTTGAATCTAGTTTTCATTGTCATATTTTCTATTAATTGCCATATTCTTCTCGCTGTGTCTTCTCTTCAATACTTTGAAGAATCTTAGTCCTTCTTATCTCAGTTCTAGATTTAAGTTCCTAGGGCCTCATGTCCTTGAATTATTCTTAAACATGCCACTACTTTCTAGAAGTACTCCTTCACTGGACATCCTGCAAACTCTAGAAAAGGCTTGATGTTAAATTTTTTTCAGTGTTAAAAAGTCGTCTGAAAAACATATTCCGATCGTGGTTCCCCGTTACTACCTAATTTCATCTCCTCCCATTCTGTCCCTTTTCCTTATTCTTATTCATACCTAAATTATTTGTGAATATAGTTACTATTAGGTTAATATTTATTATATAGTTATATTATTCGTTTTTATAATTAGTAGTTAATTTTGTAATATCACTAACAGACAATTGCAGTTTTCCACAATATTGAGTCCTCAACTACTGATGTTTTGGTTGACTGGGTGAGATAACTTATGTAGCAACAAGTTCACCAAATATATAAACACGTTGTAGTCTAAAAAAATTGTTCCAATCTTATTCTCAATATATATGTTACATACCCTTGGGTTCATGATTGCGGCTATAGTTGGAATTTACATACTAGTATTCCAATAAATATTAAAAATAATTATCACAAATTAATAAAAATAAAATAATAATAAAAATTCGGTATTAAAATTCAAAGGTAAAATTCATTATAAACATTTTTCAAATTTCTGGTCATCAACATAAACCTAAATCTCTGTTATTCAATCTATATTGATATAAAACGATGCAAGTTTATTTGTTTGTGTAAAAATAATAATCTTCAACCACTAGATCGACACTATTTTACATAGTCTTTTATTTTTTTGTTAACTTCTGAAGTTAATTTTATATTAACAAAACACCTCAAAAATGGGTGTAACAGTAAGCATTTATGGGAAGTGTGCCTCACTTCCCATTTATGTGGAAAAGAGTGTGTGAGTGCATTTGGTGTAAATACAATTTTAAATATTGATACAATTATCAAAATACACTGCAAAATGTGCATGTGCAAAATATATATCAAAATATTAACATGAACCTAATACAAGACAGAAACAAATTTCACAAGTACAAACCGTAAACTGATGTTATCTTAAAGGTTTTAGCGCAAATTGGAAACATTATAAATAATTACCGCTTAAATTAATTGATATACCTCATTTAATGTGCTATTCGTTATTAAATTTTACAGCTGGCCAACTTCTTCAAGGTGGATATAGGTTCGCGCTACAACTACAGGCGGCTGCAGCCACTCAACGGTCGCACCATTTACGCCGCGAGACCTTTATCCAATATATGGCCATCCAGCAACAGCATAACCAATAATTACTACAAATATAATAGCTTTGTAAGTTACTAATTAAGAATTCGATTATTTAGGATTGTTGTACTCTTTCATAAACCATAAATCACCAAAACCCATTATCCATACAAACGATTTTTGCATGTGTATGTATTCACCATACAAACTTACAACTTGTACACAATTTACACGCGAATCCATTCAACATTTTTATTTTGAAAGACTGATAACAGTTTACTTTCTTACATTGAATTACATTTTTATTTTGAAAAACTGACTTTCTTACATTTTTTCTTAAAGGACTTGTAAAAAGTCAATAAACTTTAACTTTCGATCAAGTGTGATTTCTTTATGATAATTATACATTGAATAAATGTTTTAATTAGGACTTCGCATAAATTCGATGATAAAATAGTAGGCAAATAGGTATGGTATACATGCAATGAGTAGTTACAGGTAACACGAGGGTGGATATTTTAAAGAAATTTAATCCTTAGGGACGTTATTATATTGTTTTTGATAATTGAAAGGAAATAAGGTAGTATTGGGCCAACAATAGTGATGTATACATAGCATGTATAGTATAAACTGTTTTAACTGGCATAGTTCACATTTTTATTTTTAGACAAACACAATACCACTATCGTGTTTGTCTTTAAATAATATATTTAAGAAGGTAGAATGTATGAAAATTGTCTGAAATAAAATATGTCGGTCGCCTTTTAGATATATTCCTAACGACAATACAGTTTCCGATTTGAATCCTATCAATATTATAAACTATATAATAGTAATTAAGAACTTAATAATGAAATATCTTTTAATTGCATTTCATACAAGCATAAGATCTATCATAATAACATATGTTTTTTGTAATTTATTATCACAAATGTGTGTACATTTTTTATGCAAATGTTTTTTTTTAATTTATATTCTCAAAATCTGTAAATATTATATTCTTTATACTAAACTTTTATATTTTACTTCTATATAAACAGCGTCTCTCTTATATTTGTTTATTATTTCGAAGCATCCATTGTAAATTCGACGCATGAAGCGCATTATACACGATAAACTAATTAAGATAAAATAATAACAAAATTAAATATATACAGATCAGTTTCAATAGCGATTTCAATATATTTAAATATCATTTATTCCAGAAAATTTTGACTATGATTTAAGAAAATATTCTTCGAAGCTAAAATTATAAGGAAAAAGTTTATACGTTTATATATATATAGTACATATATACAAGTGGCAGATTTCAATGTTTGAAAAATTGAAAAAAAAAACTACACCTCTAATACAAAGTATGTTTATTTTAACTTTATAATAACAAATGCGGATTTCATTTTTTAAAAACCACGTTTTCCAAATGGCGGTCATCGAGTCTGACACACTCTTCGAGTCTAGCACGCATGTTTTCAAAAACGCGTTTGCAGAGCGACTGGGATATCCTACTGACTTCGGCTCGAATATTTTCTTTAAGTTGTGTCACAGTGCTCGGATTTGTTTTGTAAACAACGGATTTTAAGTAGCCCCATAAGAAAAAGTCACATGGGCTTAAATCGAGTGACCTAGGTGGCCACGGTACGGTACCGTTTCGGGATATGTTTTTTTCTGGAAATAACTGCCGCACTGCATTCTTGGACACATTAGCAGTGTGAGCTGTGGCCCCGTCCTGCTGGAACCATGTGTTTTGGTTGAAGGATGGACTATTCTGTAGTTATACTCTGAAAGAGTCATTTAACATCTGGGCATATCTCTCCGAATTCACAGTTACAGTTTGGAAACGTTGATTTTCAAAGAAATAAAGCCCTATGATTGCAGATGCAGACATGGCACACCAGACTGTTACTTTGGGCTTATGTAAAGGCTCTTGATGCATTTGTCTTGGGTTGTGGACAACCCAGTAACGAAAGTTCTGCTTATTCACATATCCTCCAATGTGAAAGTGAGCTTCGTCACTAAAGAATATGTTGCCCATCCGGGTAGCAGTACGAAATCTCAACAACATCACCTCCGCGTAAGTTTTTCTTAATTCAAAGTCAGAATCGTGTAAATCTTGAACGATTTGAATTTTATATGGATGGAACTTGACCTTTTTTCACATTATTACCTGTAAAGTTGATTTCGGAATTCCCAATATCGATGAACGTGTACGCAGTGATAAACGGGGATTTTCAACGACAGAAACCTTAACACGCTCGACATTTTCATCCGTGGCTACCAATGGTGTAGGTCCTGGCCTGGGCCTATTTAATGTTGATCCTGTAGCTCTGAACCTTGCTACCCATGACTGAATAAGGTTGATCGATGGTCCATCACGTAATCGACGAATACTGTAACGATTATTAAATCGACGGCGTGCCACAGACAGCGAAAATCGACTCGAAATGTACGCCTCGACGGCAAAAACGCGGTGCTCTCCACTCCACTGTTCTATGGCTACTAAAACATCCGCACCGCTTGCGCTTCTAACGACGCCCCCCGCGCCCCTCTTATGTGTTGCGTTCAGAAACTATGTTTGTTTAAACTTTGAACAACCATGTATACATATACATATATATATATATATATATATATATATATATATATATATATATAACTGTCACCGAAGAACTATTGATCCGATTATAATGAAATTGAAATTTAAGAATATTTTAACGGCGCACTGATAATATCACGCTTTATTCAAAAGCAATGTTAGTAAAAATTTTAATTGAAACAACTGTTCGTACATTTTTTTAATCAGGGTCTAAATGCTTACAGATAAAAAGAATATTGTTTCTTTTAAATAAGTAAAAATATTTATGATTATACTTTTGTTATAATTGCCAAAATTTTCCAATGGTGTACAAAAATATTTTGAAAACTTAAAGTATAACATTAAGGAAAAGGCAGAAAAGAAATGATGGATGATAAAAAAAATAATTTTGTTTTAAATAAATATTCAAGAAAAAATGAAATATAATGTTTAAGGAAATTGAATAAATATATTAAGAGCTAATATGAGTGTAGGGTATTTGCACTACCAAGTTCCGGGAAACACTGCTAGAAACAACTGACTTTGATCAAAGCGCTACCCAGCCGTTTTGGCAACCTCGTAACTCAGATCTAGCAAATGTAGGAAGTCTGATTTTTTTAGGCGGAAGGATCTGATTATAATTTATAGGAATACCTGATTATAACATATCCTGAGTTTCAAGTACTACAGTAGTTTTTGAGATTTTTGACATAAAAACGTCAATTCCATAGCTCATTCACTTACTATCCCACTTATTGACAGATCATCAAGGTTACTTAGTTTGTAATACTAAAAATCTGAAAATCCTTGGCTAGAAACAAAG
The DNA here is from genome assembly GCA_039881145.1 of Druceiella hillmani. NCBI lineage: Eukaryota > Metazoa > Arthropoda > Insecta > Lepidoptera > Hepialidae > Druceiella > Druceiella hillmani. The sequence continues at coordinate 71,605,896 of JAYKKI010000001.1, forward strand.
ATAAGTTTATGTTAGCGTATCATAAATCTACATTTATACATAAGTAATAGGCTTCTTAAGCTCTATTTTAAATAACAGTTGTTGTTGCTGGCTTCTACAGCACTACTGTAATAACAGTTGTTTTTTTGGGACACTATTATAATAATAACTGGTTTTCTTTGCTTCTATGATACTATTTTAATAACATTTATTGTTATTTACTTTTAGGACACTAGTATAATAACAGTTGTTATTCTTCACTTCTATGTCAATATTATAATAACATTTGCTGTTGTTTATTCTAGGATACTATGATAACAAAAATTGTTGTCCTTCGCTTCTATGATACTATTGCAAAAACAATTGTTGTTCTTTGCTTCTAGGACACTATTATAATAACAATTGTTGTTCTTTGCTTCTAAGACACTATTGTAATAGCAGTTGTTGTTCTTTGCTTCTTTTACATTATTGTAATAACAATTGTTGTTCTTCATATCTAAGATAGTAATATGTAAACGTACTTATTCAGTACTATTCTAGAACACTATTCTAATATCGATTGTTATTATTTGCTTCTAAGATATTATTGTAAAAATAGCTGTTATTCTTTGCTTTTATGACACTATTGTAATAACAATTTGTTGTTCCTTGTTTCAAGGGACACTATTGTAGTAACAGTTATTGTTCTTTATTTCTAGGACACTATTGTACTAACTGTTGTTGTTTTTTGCTTCTAGGACACTATTATTATTTATTATTATTATTATTATATTTAGTATTAACAATTGTTAAGCAAAGAGCTTGTAAGATAATATTATAATAAAATTTTTCGTTTTTTTACTTTTAAGGCATATTTAATAATAGTTATTGTTCTATCGGAAGACATTGAATAAATCAATAATATACTTTGACTTTGAAAAACTTTTTTTTTGTTTTTGCAAGTAATTGCAATATTAATGACGTTATATGAATTGATTTGAAATACTAAAAAAACTACTTTAGTTACGTTGAACGGAATTTTGTCTTCAAAAAAACAATTGATTCAAATTTTAAACTGCGAAAGTGAAACAAAAAAAAGATCAAGAAGTTAAATAAAAAAAAATGCTTACCAACTATAAATATAAATTATTATAGAAGAAACTCAGTCTTTAGACCATGGCGGTGTTAAACTCTATGCCCCTATAATAGGCGATAATTCACGTTTATTTCGTACTATTTTTGATAGTATTAACGTTATCCAGCATGTAGTAGATCATTGCAAGCAGCTGAAAATTTACATTTGCTACTAAAATTATCCTAATACCGAAGTTTACGCCAGCGTCAAGCTCCAGATCTAGTTATGTTTCAAAATGGAATTTGAGGGCGAATACTTTCTTCCCATACAACTTTGAAGTATATGAGACGCGTACTACGAAGTAATTAGATGGTGTTACTGGTAATCCATAAATATATTTCTCGAGGGTGACATTATTGTGTATTATGATGTTTATTTACCAGGGCAAGTCAATTTAAAAAAAAAATATTAAATCCGAGTTGGAAACTAATCGTTAAATATAACCACGGCTTGGTGCATAATTTCGAACTACGGAACACATTTCTCTATATGTGTGACATATGCTATAACTGTACATAAGGGCTAGGGACCTTGTCACAATGATGCTCCAATTGACATCGCACCCCCTCTTACTTTATATTTCCATATTTACCTCGCAGTATCTAGGATGATAATCATTTATTTAATTTCAAACCCAATTATTTTATGGTGCAAGAATCTACTATTATCCAAGACAATCGATTAGGAAGGAATGCAGACACAATTTTCCTTTCATAGAATTTAAAAATAATTGTCTAAAAAAGATTACACACCGTAAATGCGTTTGGTTACCAAATTTATTAGAATATAATAAGCAGAAAAAAAGAAAATGAAAAAGTGGACAAAAAGTAAAGTTAAAATCTGTATGACAATATGAGAATCCAATGTGTGATATGACATGAGAATCCAATGTGTGATATGACATGAGAATCCAATGTATGTGTCCTTTGCTCCAAATTTTGAACTATTCTTGTGAGAAATCTACAAAGTCGATATCGACATGAAAAACTTAAATCGCGTCAAAAACCTTAGAGATTTTGTAGATTTCTCACACGAATAGTTCAAAATTTGGAGCAAAGGACACACACATTGGATTCTCATATCTCGCGAAAGAGACATCATATAAAGAAAAGCACGTAAAAAAATGTTAAATGACGAATTGGGATCAAATCCTGTGTCAACTTCGTAACACGTTATATTAGTGTACAAAATTGACACTAATATAACTCTTAATAATAAAAGCAAAAATTCTTTCATGTTTATAATATTGAAATTATATATATTTAAAACTACATTCTGCCAGCCACTTTACTCGTATCAAGTACGGTAGCTTTATTTATATATACTACAATATCATAAAATATGGATTCAATCCCTCAGAAACGACCACGTATTTCGGCCTAAAGTTCATATATTAACGTAGGCTCTACTATCTACTCGTTTGCCAAATTTTGTTTATATTTGTTTAGAAATGAAGGTCTTATAGAGTAACAAACATACATCCATCCATTTAACCATTCAAAATTTTACATTTATAATTTTAGATAGTTTTCGTGTTTTATTTTCCGAAATGTTTCAGAAATTAATCAGAGCGATGAAAAAAACAAAACATTTCTTCCATAATCTACGTAGCTATGCGTGTCTGAGATTATTTTCTTCGTTCCTCATATGAATTGACTTCCTCCAAAATCTATTCTTTATTTATTAATTGCTTCATAAGCTGTCATCTCTGTTATATCTTCCATTTAATATTCACGCCAATTTTTTTATTTGTTTCCGCTTAAATACATCATTAAATCTTCTATCATTGGCATTGAAACCACGGATAGGCACTAGATATACTCAAGCTATGGATAGGTACTAACTATTGATAAATCTCCCGATTCTTTTTCTTTTAATCCGCATTGACCGGTATTTCTTTGAATTTTTTTATTATTTTGTACAGGACTTACATCTTTATATAATATTTAGGACCGAGGTGGTTGTTGTTTTTCAAGGTGGAATTAATAAAATTTAAATTTCACATAATATGCCAAATATTACAAAAGATGCCCGTGACGAATGAAACAGAGTGTCATACATTTCCTACGTCCTTTTAATGAGACAAGGCTGTCTACGGTGCTTTACCATGCTGATCGATCCTGCGTATCACGTTTCTTTTTCTTACAAGTTACACCGATACTCTTCACTAGTATCATTATGAGCTATTGCCAGATTTACTTCAGATTTACACGCTCCTTCTTCTTTTATTTCCAATCTAAAACCTGTGCAGGAATGTGAACCGTTTCCTTTATAAGCGTATGATCAATCCAATGTCACTTGTGATGATTCATAGATCCTATTCAGAACAATATTTGACTAATACTTGGAATCGTTAAGTGAGGTGATTAATAAATTTCCATATCTCACACCAAATCGGTTTTGAAGTTGGACCATAATATTTCGAGTTTCACCTCGCGTTCAGTCAGACAGGAGGAATTTCGCGAAAATAGCCCTAGTATGATACTAAAAAGTTTCATATTTGCAATCCTGGAAACAAATTTAATGGATATCGAATATAATTTAATAAACAATTAATTAACATTTTTTTGACCGTCAAAATATCAGAATTTAAAAAAAATTAACAAATGATAACGGTATGCGTGGTAATGACAACGCAAGCATTCAGTGGATGTAACTGTTTACTGTCATAGCTTTCTGTTCGTTCAATCCTGCTGCAGTTAACAAGAATAAATACTTTTGTATCTATTGATTTATCGGTATATTGTGAGGAAGAAACATATTAAGCTTTGTGTGTCGAAAATCACGAAATATGGACTTCTATTTTTATCGCCATTTCCATTGTGATCTTGATAACGCGATTCATCTCACTTAGAGTCACAGCATGTTAGCATTAAACGGTAATTTGGAAACAAAAAAAATTACGCACATGCAAATGATAATTTTTGTTTTGAAGCTAGATAAAGCTATTTTTCAAATATAACAAATTGCCGTGATCAATTATTTTCACGGTAATAATATGTCATCGCTATAATAAGTACGTTGGTAATTTTCAATAAAGGTAGTAAGTTCGTATTCCAAATTCAGTATTTTTTAGTTTTTTTTTGTCTTGTAGTGTAATAGCATATAGAATTAAAACAAGTTTAAATTATTAATAATTTTTGCCATAACAAAATACAACATCGTCGAGGACAATATATATATATATATATATATATATATATATATATATATATATATATATATATGAATATATATATATATATATATATATATATATATACACCCCTCTTTACATTTATTTTTATGCAACACTCCTATCTTCTTAACGAAGTGAGCTCCTGATTATAGATAACAAGGAACTAAAATTATACCATTTATGTTATAACAGGAAAACTATAGTTATGTAAAAAACAGTAAGTTAATTATATCTATAGATCCAAAGAAAAAAAGACATCACTAAAACAAGTTACTGAAAAGAAATCAAAATTTTTTTTATTTTTTTACAGTTTATTTAAACTTGCATCAAGAAAAAAATTACTAAGCGGATTTTAACGAGTTTTTACATTCGTATGTTATAGCTTCTTTGAACGTGAATAAAATGTGTTTTATTACAATACAGCATTTTTATGTGTAAGAGTTTGAAGTCATGCAAAATAGTGGAAAAATCAGACATTTCCTTTCATTTGCTACATAGTATTCGTTTAGAATATTTAATCTTTATAGTTAAATATAATGTGTGTTAGTCTGTCAGTCTGTTTGTTAGACCATTACCCAAAATTTTCTTGAAATAAAGACTTGAGAGATATTGAATACAAAACTGTCAAGACTATCACAGCGATTCCATTCAAGGTTCAATCTAGGATAGAAGTTACTTTTATCTTGGTCGAGGATATTCTTGAGATACGAACGTAATTATTTTACAAAGGCCCCACTGTATTAACAAAAACTTTGATGCAATCGAAGCTGCGGATATAAAGTAATTAAATGATATAATGACGAAGTACATCACCATTTGGAATTTTAACGGATTTACCTGATTTTTCTTTTATTTCATTTGTAATTAGAATAGATTGGTATCAAATCATTATTCACTATGATAAATCTTTTAATCATAGTGAATAATGATTTGATACCGTTTTTCTTCGTCCAATTAATTTTTATTAATTAAAACCTGTGTTATTCGGTTCAGCTCTTAATATTTTTGCTGATGTACAACTCAAAATTATATCATGACATCGTCCGATCAATATCGTCCACTGCGAATGGCATTTTCGATCTCCCATCGAGGTGGGATTCCCACGATTATGAAATGTCACATAGACCCCAAAGATTTTATCTCTTAATTTCTTTGGAACTACCCACCTTTGCAGGATATACAATTTCTCATCGAATATTTCCGACATTCTGTGGCTTTAATACTATAAGTCGTTGGCTGGATAAACTTCAAAATCTAAACATACACTAATTTTAAAAGAAAAATAAGAATAAATGACGATCGGAAAAAAATTATAAATTCAGGGGCGGCAAAATTTAAAGTAAAACATCAATCCCCATTTTGTGAAGACGAAGAAACCAAACGAAATTAATAACATTTCTAAAATACAAATTCTAGTGGCATGATTAATCAAAATGTGACCAAATAACTGCAGATTCAAACCTTCAGTAGGTCGCAAAGATATTTTATGTGTTATAACAGCTGGAAAAATGTACACTTCGTTCATTGAAGCGTTCGATTATTAAAATATGGTCTAAAATTTGACAACACCAGAAATAGCAACTTCACGTGTACAATTTTCTTGAGACATGTCGAGTTTATTAATTATTTATTAGATTTTCATTCGATGCTTTACATCGAATGAAAATCTAAACAAATAACACTCAGGTCTCTAATAGTCCATAAAACATAATCGCAATTTATTTACCTGCTCTTAGACTCTGAATAAGTTAAATAGCAAAAGCAGCCATAAAATCGTCTGTTTTCTGTTGAATTGGGATAAATGGAACAATGAATGATGAAACTGATAACTCATCGTATTCAGACGGCATATACATAAAATTCAAATAGGTAGACAATTGTGTGATAAATGATCTTTGAAGAGAAAAATATGACGTCGGTATAGGACAATGAAAGACACAATCTCCTACTTTTGTCATGACTGTTTACATGAGGTGAAAGGGGAATCCTACGGGGATTGAATTATGATTTTTGAAATTCACTCCACGATGGAGTAAAATTAGGATTCAAAAATTTGTGTGGAGATAAAATTTTGGGTGATCCTATTAACTCGATACCACACTAAAATATTCCAGAAAATAAACGATACCTAGGTGGTTTCTAAAAATTTATAAAACTTGTAATTTAGTTTTATAAATTTTTAGAAACCACCTAGGGTACGAAATGGTATTTCAACATTTTTAATGAAGTAAAATTTGTACACAAGTCTATTAATTAGAAAGAAAAATTTCTAAATAATATAAGCACTCACCCAAGCGGAGGAATCAAGAAAATTTCTAATATAATTAGAAAAGAGATTTTTGAAATGTCAACCCCTGAAATGCGCTATTCAAAATGTGTGTGGAGAAAAAATATTGGATGATCCTATGAAATCAAAACTTCACAAAACTGCCCTCGAATGGATGGAGGAAGTGATATTTAATTTAGTTATCTAATTTTTTAGCTTTAAATTAAAATGTGGAATTGACGAGAAACTCTAAATAAGAAAAACGAAATTTCTATTTCCTTGCTGGCTCTTACACTGCATGTAGACGTGTATGTAATTTTGCTCGGAAATTTGAAGCTGCTGAAACTTTTAATAGCACCAGGTCACAAGTTGAGTCTCTAGATCATAAGTAATAAATGATACTATTTCAAATTTTCTTAACCACCGTATTTGACTTGAGACAAGTGTGTTTTACCCACGATCAGTTTTATGTATCACGCTCAATCTGATTCATTTGGAGCCACCCTTAAAAATGGTAAATGACATTGTTTACAAATAATTATTTTAAAAAAATCGTATGTAATATTAATCTCTCAAAGCCATCTTACGTCTACGCATACTCAAATAAATTGGCATCCATATACCTGTATTATATATATATATATACATATATATATATATATATACATATACATATATATCAACAGTCTATTAAAAAACTATCAAATTACCTTAAATGTGATCTAAGTCATGAATATACCTATATAAATATTGACCAATAACTCATTAAGCCCTTGCTTTAAATCGATGGAGGATTTTTTAATGTTTTTCTCTTGACGTGAAACGAAATGTTTGTCATCCAATTGATAGCTCGATTTGGATCTATATGTTGGCCTCCACATTCACCAGACATCACCACATTGGAATTCTTCATGTGTTTATTAAAGATTTAGTATTTAACAAAGATTGTGACAATGAAATAGAGATGCGTGCGGGTATTATTGTTGCTTTTTTGTAAATCTTAAAAGAACCGTTAACCAAGACATTTCTTTATTTAATAGAGTTGACAAACAAACAAAAAACTTGTGCAAAAATTTGCCAAAAACGGGAGACAACATGTTGAAAACGTTTATGTCATTTAATTTGTTCCTTAATTTTCATTAACTTGTTATTTTTCAACTTATTTTTACTTCAATCGATTGAAAAATCAATGCAATCATAATCTGATCTATTATCCGCGCATGCCCGTGGTAATCATAAGTGATTTATTATTGATTTTATTCTTAGGTAATTAGGCTCGCCACTTACCGGTATGTACTTATATACATATTACTACTGTAAATAGATTAATAATATTATATTACAAAATACTATTTTTAAATATAATGTGATATATATTACGATATTTAAAATCACCAAGCACCCTTCATTACGAAATCATAGTTGCTAGCGTAACTCATATATACTGCACACAACCATACGCAATTGTCAAAACTCATACATACATAATACCTAATTTAGGCGTTCGTTTCGCCCCTCTTTGATTTTGTTCAAAAAACCGCCATCTATTCGAGGGTCGCAAGTGACAAGGTGAGTCACGTGACGAATGGCGAGCGCTCCGCAACGCGAAGCGGCGCGAGCGTTATAAGTTTAGGCTATGTTCACATTACACCTTTTATTATTTATTAAAAATCTAACATGTCAATATTTTTCTGAAATATTGGTGTTTTGCAACCTTCAGGTGGACCATAACTCAAGATTGTTTTTTTTCGCATAGGGGTCACTGACACCCTGTGTGTGTATATATATATATATAAATATATATATATATATATATATATATATATATTACATAAAACACAAACATGTAAATAAAAGAACTTGCACGTCAAAAGTAACTCTCAATTTATCTTACTTTTTAATTTAAATTTAGTCATTCTTGATGCATGTGTGACTTAAGTAATGAATATATAGAAATATAGACCAGCAAGTTAAGGATTTGCTTTAAATCGGTGGTGAAATTTGTTATCTTTTCCGTCGAGCAAAAATTTTGCGCCATCGCGACTCCTTGAATTTTAAACAGATAATTTATAACAAAAAAGACTAAACAAAGGAAATCGTCTAACATCGATCTTGTAGTTGTTATTGATCTTGAAATTGTCGCGTTCAAAACATATATAAGTGCTGTGCGCAGCGTGCGAGCAGTTCCTGCGATGTTCAGCTTCAGGTTGTTTTGTTCTTCGTTAGCGTGCGTGCTGGCCGCTCAGTCCGCGCTTACCGAAACCTGCCATGGACACGGTGATATATTTATTTATTATATTCGTAAACAATTGAATGGTGTCTGATTAAAATATAATCCTTAATGTCGATCGTTGTTGACGAAGGCCAATCTGTCTTTCGTGTCGTAAATACAAGAGCTTATATTTTTATCGAAGTTATCTGTGCTTAGGGCGGAAAAAAATATTTTACGAGAATACTGAATAATTTTCAGTTCTCATATCAGAAAGTACCATATTTATATAAAGTAAATCAAAAAATTTAATCATTAAGGTAACGAAACTACGTGATGTAGTATTATTTCTACTTTCTTTAAGTTCTTTACCACGACCTAGGTTTCGTTGTATTACAACATATTCAGGTAAAAAAAAAAATCAAATACTCATCAATATCTTCAGGTGGGCTATTAGCAAATATCTTTGCTAATAGCCCACCTGAAGATATTGATGAGTATTTGATTTTTACCGTTTTTATTTAACACTTCCTTAATTCGATTTTTATATTTATATAAGAAATATTTATCATGCAATTATTTTCGCCTAACATTTCCATTATTTTTATTATTCTTTTCCAAATGTAATAAAAAAGATAATAAAAATGTTCAACCTTTGCAATAATAATTTGCAAACTCCAAGTCAGACAGACATTTTGCGAAACTGCACAAATTGACATGCATAAGAAAAACTACCTCTAATTTCGGTAACTGTGTTACCGAATTAGTTCAATATTTTTATGCAAATAAATGAAACAAACATTATACGGGGACCAAAAAAGATGCTGTTAACGCCATCTGGCGATAAATCAATAAACTTTTGGTTACGCTACTGACATATGATAAAAAAATCATCCCTTAGAATGATGTTGAATTAAGAAACAGCAAAAACAGAGTGAAATTTGTAAAGAACTTGACAGTTAAAATATTTTTTTACAATATGGAAATCGTATTAATGAGCTAGTAATATCAATTATATCTGCTTACATACATATAATCTTACAGCTATGACAAATAGATATGATCTAGGGTTAAAATATATATTATTTTATATTACTTTTTGATGAAACTGGCAAAGATCTGGTATGTATTTCCATCATCATTAACATGTACCATTCTAGAAATTGTTTTCTGCTTTGAACTTCCCCACATAATATTTCTACACTGACTACATATTTAAATATAGTATTTAGTAGGATTTTTACGAGAGAAGTAGAAATCTTCTACTTTTAAATAACAAATACAAAGAAATTAAAGCTACAATACATAGGTAAGAGATAGATAAAGGTAACTATATATTTCTGATAATGAGAAGGATTTTCGAATTTTTCTAAATATTTTCCAAAATTGTCACTATGAATGCTAGCTTGCAAGAAAAAGTCAATATTATTATCACTAAGTTAAAGATGGTAAATGAGATAGTTTTATTAATTATTGACCTTTCACAAGTCTTCTTGAATTAAGTTAAAGTTACAAATTAATTAGTTAGGCATATAATTATAATTTGAACTGGAAAACTGTAAAGTTTTATAAAATACCTTGCAATTTTTAGGCAGTTGAATTATTTCGGAACCAATTAATATTTCATCATAATTATAAGGATCAGAATCAAAAATAATATGTAACGTACTAGGTTCAGATTAAATAAATATTCATCTATTATTACTCATTGTATGAAATAAATCGATAGAGCCATATAATAGTTTATTTTCACAAAACTTTGTTAATAACTTCGGTTAATATTGTTATTTCAAATGTAGGATTAGCTATTGTAGAATAAACATTGTTTAATGCACACATCAAACACTTCTTGCGTATCACGTTGTAATTACTAATGTCCTTGAACTGTGAATAAAATATGCCATCAGCTATTATCGCCAGGTATGGTGAGGAAGTGGTGATAAGAGCATAGGTATCAGGTTTCGTCATATCATATGGGACCGGTAAAGGAACAATATTGTAAAGAGTGCAAACGTAGAAATTAATATCTATAATTACTTTATTAGTAATTACTTTATTTGGAATGGTAGTAACATATCGAGGTGGATAAATCAAATAACTCATGCATATTTGGGGGGGGGGGGGCAATAGAAATTTGGTAAATAATATTATTTAGGTAAGTTAATTTTATATTATTCTAATTCTTTTATATTCTTCATTTTATTAAATAAAAAAGCATTATTCACAGCATTGATATCGACAGATAAGCTAATTATTTTACTTTGAAGAGAACTAAGTAAAGAATTTAATTGCGACTTAACTTCTAACTTATCGTTAGGCGAGTTGAGTTATACATTGTCTTTATTAATAATAAATAAAATGTTTGTTTAATATTAATTCTTTATTAGTTATTATTGACATAGAATTATTAAAATTAGAAGTAGTACTTTTAATTATATGAATATTATGTTTCATTAACTCTGCGCTGGTTGTTATTTATGGGACTGTACTTGTTAGCGTGATCAGAGTCTAAAGTTCCGAATAATGTTTCGTGAATAGAACTGCCAGCATCGAATAATCCACGTTTTATGAGTTTTAATAAATTACTAGAGATAAGATGTGATATAGAAGATACATTTTGAATATAATTTTCATGCTGACTTTATAAAGGGTTTAGAGAATTAGCACAATCGATTTTAATTTGGGGAAAAGTGTGACAGTTTCAAAAAAATATGTATTTTATTGATATAATAATATATGTTATCTAAATGTGGTTAGATGTGCTCGATATTGAGTTACGTTATCACATTTAAATTATTGTTAATGGACTTAACATCCAGTAGTTGATTGAAAGTCATGTTTTAATTGCGGGTTTGATTTCATCGTCCGGTGGCCTACATGTTGTCTGATTACGAGTACTGTCACAGTATGATTATCTTTTAGTTTAACGATTGTGTATCGACCCTTCCATATTTGAGACAATTCTGTGTTTTGTTTATGATGGTAACGTATAGACTGTAAAAATATACAGCTTTTTGTCTGCTATAATATAATATATGATTCAATGCGCAAATATAATACGTATAAGCAGTTTGTTCGAGCGTATCGATAGGTTTAGGAATGCATGGTTTGAAACCAAATGTAAGTTCAAACGGATAATAACCCATTGTTAAAAGAACTTTTGAATTTTATGTTAACATAGCAATATTTATTTATAGGTCTCAAACTTTAATTTATTAAACCTTAGGCATCTTCAAGAGATGCATGGCATGGTTTCTTTCCAGAGCTCCACAAGTTTTTGGGGATGGAAGGGACTTGCGAATATGTGTTTAATACCGAATAATAACTTTAATACCGAATAATAACTAAGTCATCTTGAAACCTAGAATGAATTTTTCTGGATATTGACCGACAAGATACAGAAATAAATTTTAAGTGGGCCTAGAAGCAGAGCATGTTATGATCATAGGAGCTAGGTTTGTTTGACGATGTGGTTCGTTGATTCGGCCATATTTAAAATTTTTTACATAAAATTATATGTTCTGGCGCATGTTTTTCCACCAATACATAGATTTTGGACGTGATACATTCGAGATATTCCTTGGTGACTAACACTTGGTGAGTCATGATTTTCTTTGAGAATTCTTTTGACTTCGTCGGAGCTAGGTTAGGATATAGAATTATGATAAATATTTATGTTAATACCTGAATTGTGAATTTAGCATATTGTATATTTTCGTGAATGAAATTTTATTATAAGGGTCAGTGAAATTGGAAATAGCTAAATCCTTGTCTTCCATACAATAATATTGCACCATGTCTCTGTGGTCTCTTAAGATATAAAAATACATCTTTACAATTTCGTCAAAACCATAAGGTACTCGTATGTAAATGAATGTAAAAAACGTGTGTAAATAAATGTTTTTCGTTCGAGAAGGAATAGTAAATGTTCACTTTCAATGTCACGAATGTTGGATTAATTAGTAGAGGCTTCTAACATATCATGACAATATACATGTCGGATAGGCTATACGTTTACATGCTATTAATAAGGATTCATCGTATTCTTTAATTTGTGTATCATATGAGATGAGAGAATGTCTTGAGATTTGTAGATATTGCTCATATGTTTCTAATAAAGACGGTAATCTTTCTGGCGGATTAGGCTAATTATTGTTTACAAAATGAGACGGATCGGATACAAAAGAAATAGAATCATTGTTGAAGTCGATGTATTGGGTATTAATGTTTAAGAGAAATAAAACGGCGCATCTGCATTAAAGTTAATTTTACCCTCTTTGTCCACAATTTTTTAAAATAAACTCTTAAAGTTTATATTCAATTGTAGAATAGTTTCTTTCGACTTTACTTAGAGTTTGGGATGCACAGGCGATCGGTTTGACTTTACCGATTTCGCCTACCGATAATACAGCATAGTTTAAGGCATCTTTATTTAGTATGAAGGGTTTAGTAAAATCGGGATAGTGGAGAAGAGGCACAGTGGTTAATCTAGTTTTAAGGAAATTAAAAGATTCTAAATGATATAAATTTTTAATGAACAAATTTCTATTATGTTTAAAGAAACTAAATTTTGTTGAAAAGTTTCCTTTGAGTTTATTTAATTTAATTATAATGTTGCTATTAATATTAAAATGTTTATCGATACTCGAATTATATACAAAACGTACTTACCAATGATATGTAACTATAGCATTCCTTATGTTTTTACTCCCACTGTTATCTTTGCATGTTTCCTTGTGTTTTTACTCCCACTGTAATCTTTGCATAAAAAGCAATTCAATTTAATTCTTACCATCTTTAATGTCATAAATAAGTGCTTTTATTAATTACCGTTTCATCAACTCTATTCCGCGTTCTTGATTTTTATTTGATATAATTTGGATTAAATTGTCCAAATGGATTACGTAGTATCAAATTTATCTTTAATAAATAGACAAATTCATAGACATCAAAAAATATCCTTTAAGTTTCAACCTAGTCTCCATTTTAACCTAAACTTAAATTTATCGAAAAACATAGAAAGTCTATAAGAGAGTTTTTGAAAATCTTGTATAATTTATACGGTAGGTAATTACCTACCATGCTAAACACGTTCAGGGTGACATCTGTCGCATGAAAGAAACACCTTACATCTATATTCGCACTGACTTTGTTAAATTAAGTAAACATGTATTCATCGCACTTTTTTATTTCAGCAAAGCCGCCTACGTGGTTACATAAAAGTAAGTACCATTTAAATAATAATTGTTTTAATTTTATATAATTTAATATTTCATCCATCTAATTAAAGACATTTCTACTTGAGATCCCAATAGACACGAAACGTATTATTAGGACAAAATTTTCCTTTTTCGTTCTTTACACTTACACTTTTTCCTTTGACATTTTCATTTAATTTCCTCTATGAAACATTTCGTGAATGAAAAATATTAATTATTTCAAAACTTATATCTGAAAAATTACATTTTGCAATGGACATATTTATGTACAGGTCATTATAGACATATTTCTATACATTTCATTGAACAAACGCGACAAAATATATTTACTATGAACCAAATATCCCATATTCTCTATGAATACATTTTTTTTAATTTTTATAACATCTATTTTCTAAGCCACAAAATTATTTGTCTTTTTGAAAAATTACAGAAGATAAACTTTATTCTGGTTCAACATCAATTTAAAGTCAACACAAACGAAAAAAATAATAAAAGTTAAACTTTAAATTATTACTGATTCATTACGGCACTTACGCGTGTCATTTCAAACTAAAAGAAATATTAATTCAGAAAACATTATTATTGTTCCCAACATAACATGAATAGAATCTTTCATTATCAATCTATTGATTTTTTCCCAGAACTTATATTTTCTATACTTCTAATATTAATATCGATGAAAAGTTATTCCCCAAACGTCGTTGGGTCAAGTTAATATCAATAAATGTCTACCTACTTATATATTGGTGTAATATAGTGAACAAGAAAACAACTTTTCATGATTTGCAATAAATCTCTCATGCAATATATTAAGTATCAATAAATATATGATCACTAACTAAATAATGAGGAAATACATGGATTTCTGCAGACCAGGAAGCGTGGCCGGAACAGAACTGCCGCGCGGGGAAGAGCCAGTCGCCGGTTAATATCCGATGGCATAAGGACGTAGAAGTCGATTGGGATCGCAAAGTCATAAAGTCACCCCTTAAGTTCGAGAACTACGGCAAGTTCGAAGCCGTCGTCGAGAACGACGCCCACACAGGTAGCTTTCAATCGTTACATCTCGCTTTGGTGCCTTCCATTGAATCGTTTCATTGATATCGTTCATAACTTAAAGTTGGATATTATACTGGCTACAGCGCGCTCCTTCGTAAATTCTTCGAAGAAAAATAAATCGTTCGCGTGGAAATATTACATTTAACGTTTATTGTCCTTATTTTAATTCGCCACTTTTATGTATTTTTGTTCAATCTTAGGCATTTTAAACCTCTGAATATATACTTATTTTATTTAAAAATAACCAACATTACTCCCAGGGACGTTGTTTGCAGTTACCTGTATATATATATATATATATATATATATATATATATATATATATATATATATATATATATATATATATAATGAAATAAATAACGGTGATCAATTATAATAATTAATACTTTATATATCTATATAGTGTTTAATACACATATAGATACTTAAAATATTAAAATATAAATGTAAGTGAACCTGTATAATAAATACGAACAACACATGCATTAAAGGAGAGGAAGTAAAATAGAACAGGGAAAAAGATATCAAGTTAATGTATTTAAAGCATTGCAAGATATATTTAGCAGGGTACTCCATTACCAAAAGATAATAATCTTTTTCGTCTATATAGTAGGACTGATTAATATTTCGTACATAATAATAGGACTGATTAATATATCGAGGAAAAGAAACCAAGTTAATATATTTAAAGTAACGCAAGATATATAGAGCAGGGTACTCCATTACCAAAAGATGACAATCTTTGGTAATGGAATAATGGACAAAAAACAGCCGCAGTTAAAGATGACATTTACAGTCACGAATAACTGAATAAAATATAATGCACTCTTAGGATTATTAAAGAAGGAAGGGAATATGTAAATTAAACCGGACAAAGTACTTAAAAAAGTTTTCAAAATACTACGACTAATAACATATCGATTTTTTTTAAATTATACAAGTAAAAATATCTACAAGAACTTTTTTTTGATAGGCCCGCAATATTCTGTATGAGTCTATATACTTCTTAGCTACTTGTCAATACGAGATGACGACTAGTGAAACAGTTAGTGTAATAATTGATTACAAGCATCTTAAGGATCTCATTTTCATATATCTTCCCCTATTTTTATATGATGTATTGAGTATTATGTAATTTTTCAGTCTCGTAACGATGTATGTCCTATATGCTGTGACATAGAGCTACTTCAGCCATTATTGTGAGAAGAGTTCGTAGTTTGTAATGACTAAACATTTTCAGTTTTTAAATTTTATATTTAGTTTTAAAATTAGAGCCAAAAATCATTATTAGATATCTTCATTTCTTCGTGTACCCGCGGTATATATGGTTTATAGTTCTGCTTTATTTTCTATTTTTTCTCATTGGAATAATACTTCGAAATTTATAGCAAACCTTACAATTTATTTGTTATAAGAAATTATCTACCAACACCCGCTCTCGATACAATAGGAACTTTTGCTATATATTGTATACTACTTTTCCGCAAACAGTTTTAGCCATTTGACTCATTTGATTATAGAAAAATTTATGCAAATTATAAATTTTCTTTATATTAGTAAGGTTAATTATTATAACTCATCTTAACTATTTGTATTTTCGAGATTGATATTTTTTTAATTTGTAAGAAAATATAACTATTAGACAGATACCAGGAATTATTTATTCGATAAATTACACTTGCTTTTTGTTTTTGAACTTTGCCAAGTTTTTCAAAGTCTAGTAATTATTTCGCAACCAGGCACATTGATATAATATCTTTTGTTATATTTTAATTATCAAAATACATTCAAAATAAGATATATATGCGTTTGGTAAGCCTTAATGCCATCCTTATTGTAGATTAAATTTTATTCGCTGTTTCATTCGTAGCGAAATTAATGTTTTAAGCCAGTGCGGCTAATAATAACGACTGTCAAAAAACTAATAAAGCGAAATAATTTTATCACTTGAAATTTTACACATCTGCTTGAAATATCCAAAAACTAATCTGTCCTAATGAATTATGGTAGTATTTTATTTTAATTTAATATTTAATTTAATTATTCTAGTAAATAATAATCGATCGCCCTGTTCTAGAATTTAGAGCTAATCAATAATAGTCATGTTAAATTTCTCCATATGTTGATATTTCCATATTAACAGCTATCTCTCGGTAATAAGACTCGTAAAAGCTATTAAATGATTGTTTGAATATTTCGTTTTCAGTGCACGTGAGTTCGGTGAACAACGTATCCACTTTCGGCCTGCTGAGTGGCGGTCCCCTCGGCGACCGCGTATACAAATTCAGCAACTTCCACTTCCATTGGCAAAGCGAGCACGTTCTCGATGGCTATAGGTATTATTGTGTAACTGTTCTCTTGAGATATTTGCATCTCTTCATCATCTTCTATTGTGATAATACCAGCATTATTATCTAGAAAGCTTGTTTACTTGCCTCTTCTTATACACAGCTCTATATGACAATTACCATAATTCGTTGAGGTTATTCCTTTCTTAGTGCGTGATAACTGATAATATTCATAGCGAATAAAAGTTTTAGCGCGTATTTTGTAGGAACAAAAGGAAGGTTATATTATAATTTGGACTCCAGGCATAATCTCAGGGAAATTTAAATTGAAATATTTATCGGTATATTTTAGCAAACCGACTATCAAATAACAGTTCTAAAATAATATGTTTTGGCTTATACTCAAACCCAGACATGCGTACAATTTCACCTTCGTTTCCCTCCCAAAGAATTTTATATTGTAATACAAGGTTACTAAATACAACCCTCAATAAGATCACTGATAGCACAGTGTTGGCGCTGGGTCGATTACGACTGGCTGGCTTGACTATGCCTTTACAATTCATATGTCAAAGAAACTAAAACAAATAAAAAATACGTAAATACAATAAGCTACTTTGCACAATAATTGTGACAATGATTACTACCTGTAGATACCCGCTGGAGTTGCATTTAGTGCATTACCGCGCCGACCTGACTCCTGAGGCGGCGCTTAACGAGACGGACGGTTACGCTGTCCTCGCGATCTTCTTCACGGTAGGTGGCGTTTAACAACCGTTTCAGCACATTAGCACTTGGCATAATAGTTCATTACACGAAAATGAAGATTATGAGAAATATAATTGAATTTAACAGGAATCGTTCTTTGGTCATAATGCTCTGGACAATCTGTTCAAGTCCGTGCAGGGTATCAGGAAGCCCCTCACCAGCGTCTGCCAGAGATTTGACCTCGAGTTAGTATTAAAGTTACATTGTTGTGATTTAATTATTGTTACAGGAACATTGTTACATCGTTACAATATTTAGTTTTAAAAATTATGTTTCGCTTACGCGGCGTTTAATAAAAAGTGTCAATTTTCAAAAGATCCTTTATGATACACAGCACCAATGATGCCTTTTGACATTTCTTTGGTAAAATTTTCTTTTAAAAAGTAGTTCAAATTTTGTTATTTATAATATTCATCAGATTTAATTTAATATTTAAATAAAAATGTAAAAAAAAACGATTAAAATATTGTCTACCGATGTTAAATGGAAAACAATAAACTTCCAACAACTAAATGAGTAGTCGAATTTTCGGGCGTTCATCTTTCTGTCGTTAGTGAGTGTACCACGACATCGTTCTGTTGTTATGAAGGAGGAATCTATTAAGAAGGGTTGCTCTCGAAATTCTTCAAACTTTTCGCCCTTTTTTCACCTCTGTGGACAACTCTTCTCAAGGAAATACCCACTGCGCAAACTGTCTCTTAGTTTCAGATTCGTAACGGTATATCCAGCTTTCGTCACCCGTGATAATTTCGAATAGAACATTTGAGTAACCTCCGTCCAATTTTTTAAATCTTTCGCGACACCAATCAACGCGATAGCGTTTTTAAGCTTCGGTCAATTTATGGGCTATCCGCCTAGCACAAAAATTCCTTACGCTTATGGTAAATTTCCGTGTGAAATGTTCTTTCCTTGACTCATACCAAATCTTTAACTTGCCCCAATATTCTGACAAGTCTCTCTCTATAGTCAGTCATGAATCGCACACAGCTTTGTTATCTTCAGTTATCTTTCTATCATTTCCTAAGGGACTGAGCTCCCGAGCTGTAAAACAAATGAGGCTGAGTTTTTGCTACCAATTTTCTGAACACTGACGTAATCAAACAGGAAGAATGAAAGTTCTCAAACCTTAAAAATCGCTCTCTCAATTCTTATACACACTCAATCTCGTAATTCGTTGTCTCCCGGTCTTCTTTTCTGCCCTCTTATTCCTGTCGGGCATTCTCTGCTTTCTTCGCTTTGCGTTTCTTCTTCTTAAAGTTAAGAAGCCTGACAATGTTCTCGAATGATTCTATAATTTTTACTTCCTTATGATTTGATGCTGATCGGTGCACAGCCAGTTTTATTGCAATTTCGTCTACTAAAATTGAAATGTTCCACGCGCCAACAACGATTTTTCAAATTTTCTTTTTTTCAATTTGTATATTTATAAATAACTTTAAGGTGAGTTGCGAATTAATAAATATGTTTTGAGTGTTCCTGTCATGTCCCTTGTGTTATCACATTTCTTATTGATAATGTACTATTTACACAGATAATCGTTTCAACGAGACACGAAACAATAGTAACAAAATGTGAAATTGCCATTTAGAATCTGAGATACGTTTACAATTTTTAACAGAAACTAATTTGAAAAACTAAACTACCAAGTATCCATTTAAAAGATACATTTCACACAAATATCGACAGCTATATTCTGTGGGAATATCTATCTGCTTTTTAAATAATATTCAGGACAAAACTAACACTTCAAGCACCAAGTGTCACTTCAATCAACAAGAATAGCATTTTACGCATATTAAGAATAAGTGAATTCGTACCATGAGAATGATGTACACAGTCAGGTACTTAAAAATATTTAAGAGTACATTACATATTACATATATATATATATATATATATATATATAATATGTAATGTACTCTTACATATTTTTAAGTACCTGACTGTGTACATCATTCTCATGGTACGAGTTCACTTATTCTTAATATATTTCACTTAGTCTTATTCTTAATATATGATGATATATATATATATATATATATATATATATATATATATATATATATTATCTACATATTAAACTATTTACAAACATTAATTATTAAGAAGTTAAACAAATTACATACTATATCTTTCCCAGGCTTAAAAAATATGATATGCGCCATTTCAAAATTTTTAACATCTAGAAAAATCGATAGAATTTTTCTCTAATTTTCTAGTCAAATTTTATCATCTCTGTTTTTTCATGATTTTTAGTTCAAAAGTTTTGAAAATAAGAGGGGCATATTTCTGCTCCATCTTTGCATATTTTTAAAATATGCAATTTAGAATTGCGAAATAAAACATTTTTTATTCCAAATTATTATTTAAAATATAAAATAATATAAATCTAATAAAAAATTTTTGTAAGGACTTTATTTAACCTCTTTTTAATAATTATATGAATATTTAAAAAAGGTAGCTAATGTAAAATATGTGTGTTGATAAGATGCAATACTATGCCAAATTTCAAGTTTATAGGTCACATGATTTCTGAAAAAATCGACCATGGCAGACAGAGAGATAGGTGAGCAATCTTATGAGGATTCCGTTTCTCATTATGAGATACAGAACTTTAAAAATTAACTCATTTTTTAGGACTCTTCTACCCTACCTACGTGACAGCTATTACACTTACAAAGGTTCGCTGACCCATCCGAACTGCAATGAAGTCGTAACCTGGATCCTACTGGCACGTCCGCACGGAGTTACCAGAGAACAGGTAAACGTTTGTTTATTTGTTAGGGAGCTACATGAAGCCAAATATTATCATAACCTTGAGTGAAGTTTAATGTGTTCTAATCAGAAGAATTTTATTCTTATTCTCGCCATGTTTGATAAATAAACATCCAAACACACAGACAAAGCTGGCATTAGTATCTCACGCGAGTGGAGTCTCGGGTAACAGCCTGTGTGTTACTCCGCTAGAGAACATTAGCTGCAGTCATGTTTATGTAATGCCTATGAGAAGTAACACTTATACAATTACTTTCCTCTAAAAAGATGTGCTGTTGTAATACTATTAATTTTTTTTATTTATTTACTTCTGTAAATACGTTTATCGAAATTATTGGCTACAGGATCGATCTCTTTCAGTCAACCAAAATTACAAGGCATTTATACCGGAGAGGTAATTAAAAGATATGATGATAACGAAATAAAATGACTACATTGTTGAGAAAAAGCAGAAATATTCTAATTTTCATATGTCAGGAAGGACTTTCAAGATTGAGAGGTCGGAAAAAAGTTGGACAATTAAGAAAAAGGGATATGAAATGAAATGGAAAATAAATTTAGGATAGGTATGATATATATATGGCTATTAGAATGGAAAAATTATGTCGGTCTTTTGGTTTTCGTAGGGCTGATGACCAGGAAAATACTCACTCAATCTCAGTGAAAGTAATAGATACAGACTTTGAGTTTAGGACTTAAATGGTTCTGTCCATGGTACTTTGATCTTGAGTCTTGGTCGGAGACTATCATGAAAGGTCAGTAAATAAAAATCGATTAGGCATACATAGATTAAAGAATTAAAGAGCAATATTTATCAACAGCCCGCGACCCACTCGCGTATAAAAAAATACAAAAATGTGGATACAAATAACAAAAACGCGTCCCTGTATGGAATTAAAAGTAACAACGAAAAACAACATGCAATCAAATTTACTTTTAAATTATTAAAATTCGATGTTATTTCATAATTTTTGAAGTTTTTCTTTTCTTTTAGACGTTTTTTTTCAATTTCAAATTTAATTTAAAATTTTGTTGAGATTTCGGTACGTCAACAATTACTTCAAAATATGAATATGAAATCAATATAAGTCAAAGTATTTGTATACTTTGACTTATATTGATTTCATATTAAAAAGAGATATACAGAAATATTTTAGCGCTAATTATAAACATTTTCAATAATTACCATTTTAATTATTTTAACCATCTATTTCATATGTTATTTATTATCACATTTTACAGCTGAACAACTTCTCCAAGGTGGACGTAGGTTCGCAATTCAACTACCGGCAGCTGCAGCCTCTCAACGGCCGCACTATTTACTCCTCAAGACCTTTCGCAAATATATGGTAGAAATGAAATCGAATGACGTCGATGGATTTGAAATTACAAATTGATGAAGATTTTTGATTTAACTCCCGTAGGATAATTACACGTCTTTGCAAACCATAATTTAAAGGTACGTGTTCACAAAAAAAGCACAACTCGTATGTGACTTAAATCCGAACGGAATGTTTCTTTTAAAAGACTGTTATAAGTATTTCAAAACAAACATTTCGTTCGATGGGTTCGGATTTAAGTCTCGTACGAGTTGTGTCTTTTTTTTAACACGTATCTTCTTATTCAACATGAATAAATTAAATAAAGAAATCAATCGTTTTATTAACAAAAATACCATAAAGTAAACTGCTATCGCACTTAATTCTTAACTTCTTCTTTATGACAATTATACATTGAATAAATGTTTCACCTAAGAATTCGTACAGATTTTATTACTATTTAGGTAATCAAGTGACTGAGAGGCAATGGAAAAGCGGATATTTGAAAAAAAAAAAAATAATAATAATATATATATATATATATATATATGTATATATATATATATATATATATATATATATATACACATACACACCCACATCTATATACTAATACACGAATATCAAAAACTGTCGTAACTTTTTAGAAATGAAAGCATTTTGATCATATTCATGGCTGTAGCTTAGATCATTTTACCTTCCCTGCTCGGCAAAGATATTACAAAAAAAGTTATACAAACAAATACATAAAGTTGGGTCCATCTCTTTCTTTATCTTTATTTACTTATTATACTATTCTTCCGTTTAATTGTTCAGTTATTTACTTGTGAAGAATTTTATATGTATACTTAATTTTTGTTATTAATTACCACATACTCCCTTCTCTCATTCCTCATGTTTCCTCTTTGTCCTTTCCCACTCTTTCCGAAGTTTTAAGACATCAGTAATGTCTTTAAAATCCAACAACATAAAAGACAAAAGAATGGGATAATCACAGGAGAAGTACTTTTAGACTCATTTAAATAGTTCATACTATGAGCCATAAGGAAACCACAAACGACTGAATCCTGCTCTCCCGTGACCCCCGTTAAAAGAGGTCTCGCTTATATGTAAAGCAAATTAAAAAACGAAAAAAACATTATATGAACTCGTGAATAGAAACATTATGTTACTTTAATAATTAAAAATCATGAAAAATACTAATTATTAAATATACCACTTTTCCTTGTAAAGCTTTTTCATTCTCACCATGACATGTATAATGTCATGTTCAGCTCCAAAACAAGTAAAGTTTGAGTCAGTTCCCCCAAATGGTTTGCATGATGAGGCGGGAAATTTTCTAATTAAAATTAAATTTATGTACCGAAATTTATTTTCAAAAGACTATATTTTATATTTGTGTTTGATAAAATAAAACCTTTTTATTTAGTACTCACTTTGAGTGAGAATCATCAGTAGTTTTTTTTCATTTTGAAAATATAAATTTTAAGAAGAAATGGTTATAAATGTGTCGGGGCTCAGAGGACAAAGTTTTATTTTGATCATCTTTAGTTTCTCTCTTTCAAAATCTTAGCTCTAATGTGATGAATGATATCCTAATTTCACTGATCTCGATAGTCGAGAAGCCATCAAATTTCCACGTTATCTTTCCAGAATGGGCCTTTCTTCTGCAAACAAGCAGACGTTGTGACCCGTAATAGGAAGCTGACCTTGTATTTAATAAAACCAAGGATGCTTTTTATTGACATAAATTTTAACACAACCGTATTTCCAAAACTCAATTGTTTTGTTTTACTGCTTCATCTGGATGCAAGCTAGATAAAAGTCACTTAATTTATATAACGCCGTCTACTTACTGGTCGTCGGGAGTGGCTGCCAGAAAAGAAAATTAATTATGAATGAATAAACCGCACCTTTACATATCCTCAATGTTGATATGTAAAAGTGTTGCTAATTCTTTGAGTACAGTGTATTCTTAGTTTTTTTCATGTTTTATTGATGGCATATGATTTAAATTATTCGCGTATAAAATACGTTTAAACTAATGAGGTGCAATTTGTATTTGCATGTGTCTTAGACACTTTGGCAAACAAAGCTGTTAATGCTGCCGCCTGTATTCTAACCAAAGTAGACTAGCACTTTATTGGACTGTAATGCTCTCTAGATTATGTCGCTGTTCAGGGGTCAATACCAATTCTGTTAGGGACTGTTTTTTTGCATCTTCGTATACTCCGTCAATCATATCCGGCATCTCGCAATCCTCATCATAGTAAGAACCTTTTTTAAAAGCTTGTTTTTTATTCCATTAAAATTTCTACCATCACTAAGATTTTTATGAAATGCTTTTAATTTCTTTATTTTAAAACAAGCGTCTGTTTTGAAAATTAATTTATGCACAAAATATTGCAAACATCCTTTATTAAAAAAATAGTGTAGCAGCTGCATATCGCCCACTATAAGAACCTCGGAGAGAAAAGTTAACTCTCTTTCCTCCTATATATTTGGCAACGAACGAATTAAAACTTTCTGCCAAATCATTCGTTTCATTATGAACTAAGCTATAAACATCTAAAGATAATCTACGAGCACTGCCAGTTATTTTGTGGAAAACACCACAGATTGGTAATTGGGTAACTAAATTCTCATTATTATGCATATTTGCGGTATAAAAATAAGACGAACAGTTTTATAGAATGATAGCCAAATATATAATAAGGCCTATTAATAATATCTCCTTGTATGTTGCCAACTTTTTCAACACATGGTATATTTGGACTGTTCTAATGGTTCACGGACGATTCTACACACCAGTACAATCTCAAGTCCTTGATTAGCCTTCGTTCTCTCAATGAATTAGCCATGTTTGGTGCAATTGCCAAAAAGGATTACAATAATTACGCAAAGGGCGGTTTTTACATTCTATTTTATCTATAGTGGCATTTTTATAAGGCCAGACATTTCTTACACTCGAAAAAGGCTTGAGTCTCCATGGACAATCAATTGTGAATAAATGAGACTATTTTCTGCAACAGATTTTTCAAATTCACTCGTAATAATGGCTGCCTCCATTTTAGTTGAACTGCCGGTAGTTTTTAAAACTAGTATATGATGGAAGCTCAATGCCTTTGTTGCACGACTGAGAACAAGTGAGACCGTCCTTATTTTTTACTCCTAAATGGATAATTTTTTTCTATGAAGGAACGTATAATTGTTGTAGCACCCGCAGAAGCGTTATAATTGGCTCCATAGAACCGTTTAGACCAAGAATTTTGCATATCAGCTTTTTCTCGTGCCGCCTCAGACATAATGCTATGCTGCTTGTTCCCACCATTTGGAAATGGTATAATTACAAGAGTTGCATAATAGAGACATGGGTGGAATATCGTCATGGTATAAAAGTGTATTTAACTGCGTAAAACCACTACCAACATACACTATACCGACAACAGACGTATTTTCGTCTGACGTTTCCGCGTTGTTTCTAAATCAAAATTGCCAGGGCATATATCGTAAATAAGAGTAAAATTTGAATATAAACCTGCTCTCTTCTATTTTAATGTATGTGAGATACAACGCAATCGAAGAAAGAATTACGTCTACTAATAATTGAAAATTGTTCTAATAAATTACTAACATCTACTACTCTTTCGCCTTTTAACTTGAACATTATCTCATTAGTTCCGTCCTATAAATTAAAAATACGGCGTATAAAAAGTATATGACAACTGAAATGGGAACGAAAATTTAATAGATCTAAAAAAGTGACTTCTCTAACACTTTCTAAGGTTGCTAAGGCGCTTGTTTCCTGGACCTCTGTCCCTAATGCATGTAATCTGGAAATAAACAATAAAGGATATATTCAATCTTAATAATTAAATATAATAAAATTTATAACCATCTCTCGACAAACTTTCGAATAATGCAGCATCGCAAATCGAATGTTAGAAAATATCATTGTACTATAGAAATTAGATTCAAATATTAAACAGTTCCATAATATATGTGTGTGTGTGTGTGCGTGCGGGCATTTTTGCGTACGTGCGCGTGCGCGAACGCATGCGTGTGCGTGTGTGAGTGTGTATGTAATATTCTATTCCTTGACCATGAGTGAGATCACGAGGGTCGAGCCTTTTCAAACTTAAGAAACTGCAGACAAAACAAAGTGCATAATAATTTATTTCCTAATAAAAAACATTCTTTTATCAGAACAAAACAGGACTCGTCGTGGCGTTTCATTCATTTGCTCATGTTAGAAATTCAAATCTAACTAACAAAAAATATGGGCGAAATGATAAAATATGGAAGAATTAATTTTAGTTGCTAAAATAACTTATTAGAACGAATAAGTGAAATGAAATCGAAACTAACTATAATAAGATTGAGAAGTGATTAATTTGATTTGGATCAATATAACGCTAGAAAGACGACGGTAAAGGCACTTTCAAATCATAAACTTTAGACGTATTTAAACAAAAACCGAGTGAAAATCGTACTACGAAGGTTCCGTACATAGGCATTTACAAACACTTAAAAGTACATAGTATTTCTATTAAACTTTTTACAAATACTTATTTTTCATAAGGTAAATATATTACCTAATGACGTAAAACAAAAGTATACGATCTACTGTAACAGCCATAGTTTTTTTCTGTAATCTCCTGGTCAGATTTTTACCGACGTTACTTTTTTTCATGATTTTTGGTTTAATAATTTTAAATATAAGAAGGGGAAAGCTAAATTTTTGCATATTTTTGAAATATCTTATTAAATATCGAATTCAAAACTACAAAAAATTTAGTTTATTAAAAATTTTATTTTATTCGTGATAATCAAATGATACCCACATGATACATAAAATTTGAAAAAATAAACCCTTTATTTACTCTTCTGTCATGTTTACATGAATATTTAAAAAAAAAATAGCGAGTACAAAACATGGAGGTTTATTAGGATATATTACTTTGCCAATTTCAAGTTTCTACGTTGCATGGTTTCTGAGAAAATCGTAAAAATGGGAAAACGTAAATAAGTTTCATAGGGGTAAAAAATGGTGTAGGTATATTTTAAAAGTTATGATAAATAGAACCATCGGTATAGTTTTCCAACAATATTTATTTGGGCTTCTAAAAGTCCTATTTAACATCATTTTAGGTTCGGCAATCTTGGAGTTGAAAGTGGGGCACATTTTTTGCATATTTTTCAGCATGTCTTCGAAAACATGAAACCTAAAATTAAGGAAAAACATTACAACTAATCCCTTCAAACGATAACTTACACAATATATGTAAATTATTAAAAAAGTTTCGAGTGATTGACTTTCCCCCACGGAAATATCACAATTTGTTTCCCTTTTAATCTGCATTAACCTGTTTTTCTTTATATTCTTTTATTATTTTGTAAAGGATTTATATTTTTATAATATTTGTGACCGAGGTATTTCTTGTTAGCTCTCAAAGAATTACCAAAATTTTAAATTTCACAGAATACACCAAATATTTAAAAAGATGCCTGTGACCAATGAAACAGATTCTCGTTCATTTCCTACTTCCCTTTGATAGGACAAAGGCTATCCACGATGCTTTACCGTGCTGATCGATCCCGCGCATCACGTTTCTTTTCCTTACAAGTTATACCGATACTCTTCAATACCATCATTACGGGCAGCCGCCAGATTTACTTCAGATCGCCACGCTTCCTCTTTTCTTATGGATCTTAATCTAGCCTGTTCAGGAACATAAACGATTTCCTTTTTGAACGTATGATGAATCCAATGGTACTTGTAAGGTTTAGAAAATATATTAAGGAAAATGTTTGACAAATGCTTCAAGTCACCGAGCGAGGCGGTTTATTACTTTCCATGTCTCACACCAGACCAGTTTCGAAAATGAACTGGAATATTTCGAGTTTCACTCTCCTGATTAGTTTCAATTAATGTCATATAAGAGAAATTTCGCGAAAGTAGTCCTAGTATAATACTAAAAAGTTTCATCTTCGCAATACTGGAAACTTTATAAAATTAAACGGTTATCGAAAATACTTTAATAAAAAATTAAATAAAATGTTTAATATTTTTAATCCCTTTTGTGGAAAATACCATAATTTAAATAAATTCAACAAATATTAATCGTTTGCACGGTAATGATGATGCCAGCATTCAGTGGATGCAGCTTTCTTCTGTCGTGCATTGCTGCTGGTTTTAACAGTTGCTGTTAACAACAGTCAAACATATTAAGCCTTATGTAGCAAAAAGTATGAAATATGGACTTCATAACTACTTCCATTTTTATTGCCTTCCCATTGTGATCTTGTTAACGCGATTCATCTCAATTATTGTCATTGTGTGTGGGCATCAAACGTTCATTCCCAACAAAAAAAAATGCGCATATGCAAATTATAATTGGCGTGTTGACGCTAAATGATACTATTCTTTAAATGTAACAAATTGTGGTGATCAATTATTTTCGCAGTATTAACGTATTTTCATGATAATAAGATTGCTGTTAATAGCTACTAAAGACAGCAAGATCGTTTCCTAAGCTAATTGCTTTTCAGTATAATTGTCATGTGATATTTCATCATATTTGGTTGAAACAAGTTTAATTTATCAATCATTTTTACAATAGCGATATATAGCACGGTTAAGAACACTATTATATGTATGCATTACCATATATACCATTCTAAGCGTTTTTATAAATATTCAAATTCTTGTGTGTACAATATATGACTGGATTCTGATTCGGATTCGCGAAGTGAGATGGAACATTTATTATCGTCCAACGCGCTTATCTTCTTAACAAAATAAGCTTTCCAGAATATGGATACCAAGCAACTAATATTAAATAATTTATCATTTGACAGGAAAACTATAATGTGTTAAAATAGTGAGTTACTATAGATCGAAAAAAAAAACAAAATTTATGACTAAAAAAAGCTACTGAAAAGAAATTAGGTATTTCTGGAATTTTTTGCAGTGTGACCATCAATTATAAAAAAAAACTGCCAAACGGATTTTAATGAGTCTTTCGTATACTGGTAGCGTCTTAAAAAGGGAATAAGGTATATTTTATTACAACACAACGTGTTTCTGTGTAAGAGTCTGACGTGACACAAAATCGTGTAAAAATCAGATATTTCCTTTCATTTTTTATATAGTATTCGCCTACTATAATTGATCTTTATTTTCCCCATATTGAACAAATAGAGAGTATAGTTTTTTACCTGTCCGTCTGTCGATCTGTTTGAATACAAAACTGTCAAGATTATTACAGCAATTTACAGCAGCGATTTATGTTCAAGCTAAGATA
Organism: Druceiella hillmani; assembly: GCA_039881145.1. Classification (NCBI taxonomy): domain Eukaryota; kingdom Metazoa; phylum Arthropoda; class Insecta; order Lepidoptera; family Hepialidae; genus Druceiella; species Druceiella hillmani. Next base: position 71,635,383 of record JAYKKI010000001.1, read on the forward strand.
ATACAGCAAATACAGCAGCGGTTTAAAGTTCAAACTAAGATAAATACGGCAGCGGTTTAAAGTTCAAGCTAAGAGTAATGCAGCAGCGGTTTAAAGTTCAAGCAAATACAGCAACGATTTAAAGTTCAAGCTAAGGTAAATACAGCAGCGTTTTAAAGTTCAAGCTAAGATAAATATAGCAGCGGTTTAAAGTGCAAGAAAATACAGCAGCGGTTTAAAATTTAAGCAAATACAGCAGCGGTTTAAAGTTCAAGCTAAGATCAATACAGCAGCAGTTTAAAGTTCAAACTAAGAGTAATGCAGCAGCGATTTAAAGTTTAAGCAAATACAGCAGCGGTTTAAAGTTCAAGCTAAGATAAATACAGCAGCGGTTTAAAGTTCAAGCAAATAAAGCAGCGGTTTAAAGTTCAAGCTAAGATAAATACAGCAGCGGTTTAAAGTTCAGGCTAAGATAAATACAGCAGCGGTTTAAAGTTTAAGCAAATACAGCAGCGATTTAAAGTTCAAGCTAAGATAAATACAGCAGCGATTTAAAGTTCAAGCTAAGAGTAATGCAGCAGCGGTTTAAAGTTTAAACAAATACAGCAGCGGTTTAAAGTTCAAGCTGAGATAGAAGCTACTTTCATCTCGGTCAACGATATTCTTGAGATCCGTATGTAATTAGTGTTGAAAAATTCCACTGTATTAATAAAACTCGATGTGATCGAAGTCGCGGGTAAAAGGTATTTAATAATATAATAACTTGAAAAACATTACATTATATAATGTTTAACGTTATATTATTTTAAGGTTGCTAGATATATATATATGTATATAAATATATATACATAAAACTTTAATTAGTCTGTTGCCACAGTTTTTTGAAGGCGAAGAAGCCAAATGAAATTAATAACATTTCTAAAATACAAATTCTAGTGGTACGATTAATCAAAATGTGACCAAGAGACCACAGATTCAAGTCTCCAACAAATCGCAAATTTTGTTTATCGTAATAATTGCAACAATTAACATTTCTTTTATCGAAGCGCTAGATTATTAAAATACGGACGATGAAATATGAAAAAGGCATGAAAGACATCATCATGTATTTTCTTGAGCTACCTTAATTTTTTAAAAATATTTACCATATTTTCGTTCGCAACTTCGCACAAAGAATCCGCAGACTATTAATTCTCCATAAAACATGATCGAAATTTATCTCTGCGCTTGGACTCTGTATAAATTAAATAACAAAAGTTGCCGCGAAATCATCTCTATGCAGATGAATTGGGACGACGGAATAATGAACGATGAAACCGATGAATCATAGCGCTCACGTGACATATTTTAGAACCCACTTTGAATATAGAAAAAATAAGATACAAATTACAATACGTAGGCAATTGTGTTGTAAATGATCTCCGAAGAGAAAAATATAACCTCGGAATAGGGCTGAGGAAAACACAATTTCCTGTTTGATAAATAATTTTTCTAATTTACCAATTACCAGTTATGTGTGTGTTTATGTAGAAAAAGCAGTGCCGAAACTATTGAAAGGGTAGATTAATTTTATAACTCATTAAAAAAATATTTTTCAGAATTCAACCTCTAAGGGGTAAAACTGGGTTTCAAAAATTTGTATAGAGAAAACATTTTGCTTGATCATATTACCAAATTTGTATGGGGAAAACATTTTGCGTGATCATATTTAAATAGTTAAAAAATAAATGACTAAATACAAAATTTGCATATTCTAGACACAAACCCTTAGGGGATGAAATTCACAACAATCATGCGCATACCTACACAATTCCGATGATATTACAAGCAAAAAAATGACAAGCACGGACAGACACTCAATTTCCGTCGTGGTTTCAACTAGAGTTAAGGTATTATTAGTCTGGTAATTATTAGCGATTAAAATTTGTGCATTTTTGTAACACAAGAAACTTCGACCACATACTCAACATCACATACTCAACGAGCGAATAAACATTGTCACGTCAATGTAAGTTGCAATGACGTACTCTTAAATTCGCCGAATTTGAGTTGAGACGGAATTGCTTTTACCGCGGTCAGTTTTATGCGGTGTGCTCAATCCGCAGCCTGGTTCATTTGGTGCCACACTCAAAAATGGTAAATAATATTATTTACAAAGCAGTGTTGTAAAAAAATCGTACTTACATGTAATATTAATCAGCCCAAAGCGATACATACCTGTACGTACTTGCCATTTTTCCACCGTCGTTAATGCCAACACACGCGGCCTAACCTGACTTAAAGCTATATTTACCTACATCTGCTTACCGTTTTATAGTCGGCGCATCGTAGCTGCGGAAGTTTAATGGATTTATCCGTGCTATAATGTACTAATTATTAGATGAATAGGTAAAGCTCCATGGGAATTGATGGCTTTAATATTAGTGCTCTTAAACCAATAATAGATATCGTGGCTCCGGTCATCGCTGATACTTATAATACCTCTTTGAAAACTGCTGTCTTCCCTTTGGAATGGAAAAAGCCTATATTGTGCCCGTACCTAAAATTTTATTACCTACGCAACCCAAGGATTTTCGGTCCATATCTATCCTATCGCTTCTATCTAAAGTCTTTGAACGTATTGTTCATGGTCAACTCGTTACTTTCTTCAATGCTCATAAGTCTCTAAATCCACTTCAACCTGGCTTTAAAGCTGGCCACAGTACCTCAACTGCCCTTGTTAAGGTTACTGATGATATACGCTTGGCTATGGACAATACACAAGTCACTGTCCTTGTGCTTCTTGAATTCAGCAGTGCGTTCAACTCTGTTGACTTCGATATTCTTCTTGCCCGCTTGAAATATCTTAATATATCCCAACATTCACTTGAGTGGTTTAGTTCATATCTTCATGGACGCAGGCAATGTGATAAGTTGTCAGATACATATTCTGAGTGGACTCATCTTACAGCTGGTGTACCTGAAGGTGGAGTTCTATCTCTTCTCCTCTTCTCAGTATTTATTGATGATGTTGTTAAAAAAATTTCTAGAAATTATCATCTCTATGCTGATGACCTACAAATCTATACACACTGGAACCTCCATTCCTTACCAAAAACCACCGACATCCTTAATGGAGATCTCGCTTCAATTGGTCAGTGGACTCATGAAGTGGGTCTTTTGGTTAACCTAAGTAAATCACAAGCTATCATCATCGGTAGTCAAAGACTGACTTCTAAAGTAAACCTACCTAGTTTACCGAAATTAGTGCTAAATAGTATAATAATACCATACACATCAACTGGTCAAAATCTTAATTGACGGCCTCAAGTCAGTAATGTTAGTCGCCGTGTTTTAAACAGGATACACTCTTTGAAACGCCTTCAAAATTTTCTACCGACTCCAAACGAAAATCTACCTTTGTCAAACGCTTTTATTACCACTAATTGATTATGGAGACGTGTGCTATCCTGACCTTAATGAAGAATATTTGTGCAAGTTGGAACGCCTTCAAAATTTATGCATCCGGTATATCTTCGGCCTCAGAAAATACGATCACATTTCGGAATACAGGTCACTTCTCAAATGTCTGAAGATCCGTGATTGACGCCAACTTCACATACTTGCACTTCTTTTTAACATATTAAAAAATCCTTATAGCCCAAATTATCTTAGTGGCAAATTTCAAGATTTGTCTGCTCACGGCCTTGGGCTACGATCTGAAAGTTCACTCACCCTACTTATTCCTAAACATACCTCTACCACTTACGAAAAATCCTCCACTGTCCAAGTAGCAAAAATTTAGAATCGCCTGGATCCTGACATCAGGAAAATCACGTCTCTAAATATTTTCAAAGATCGAGTGAAAAAGTCCTGCATCTCCTGAAACCTTTTCCTTTGTGTCCTTGCCCTTTCCTGTCTTTCCCATCCCAAATCATATCAATATTTTGTTTTCTTTTTTAATTTACTTTTGTATTTTTTGTCTAATGTGCTATGAAGAATTTTCATTGTAAAATCTCTTTCAGTCTACCAACTAAATTTCAATACAAATTGTTATGCATATATACAGTAGTTGGTAATGCAACACTCTATTGACGTTGTGTTGCCCATGTTACAACAGCTCCGTTCTTAATAAAGACATATCCAGTCATTGACTTGAGTGTTCATATATCTTTAGCATAATCTGCATCGCTATATGCTTGAACTTCGTTCGATTGTGATGCTGTATAATAGAGACCATAATTCTTAGTTTCTTTTAAGTATTTCATTATTCTCTTGATAACATTCCAGTGAGTGTGATTATATCCGGTCTGCTTACTATGGCTAGATCCATTAGCGAACCGACTGCCTCTCTGTACTGAATGTTCTTATCAGGTACCCTGGAACTCGGTTCCAGAACAGTATGAGCGTCAACTGGAATATTGCTATGTAGTAAATAAATAAATACTTTACTACTGAAGTCGTCAATCAAGGTTACAAAATAGAGGCCTCCTCCTAGGGACGGTACCTCCATTGGTCCGCATACATATAAATGAAGCAGTTCCAATTTTTCTGTCGTCCGTGTACCTTCTGAAGAAAACGGATTTCTTGTTTGTTTTCCTTCTTGACATGTTATGCAGATTACTTTGTTTGCATTTTTCAGTTCAACACCTGTATTTTCTGAGAGTTTATTCATTTCTTTAAAGTTCAATCAATATAAATCTACATTTTAGAGTTGAAATAATAATGTCAGGAACTTCGTTCCTGACGGGGGTCCCCCGACCGAACAGTTTTTTTTTAATGTCATGGCTTAATTATTCTGCTAGCTTTTATAAAATTTGGCATGCATATAAACTAAATATATATATATATATAATATATATATATATATATATATATATATATATATATATATATAAATGTAAATACTTATAACATGATTATAACCCCACTTTGGCTATATCCACATTTAAAAAAATCAACAAAAGAAATTGCAAACGAATATTTCAATGTAAATTAACATGTTGTGAAGTTTTCGGAAAACCAGTTACGGGTATGAAAATAAATTTCCAACTGCGTTTCTTTATGTCTTAGAATGGCAAAAGATAAACCCGCCCTGTCAGTTGGGCAGGGTTTGCTCATGTGGTAGCCAAAGAGAATATTTATATTTCTTGCACAGAGCGTGGAGTTTTTTATTACATATAATATAGGTCTGTCAGATAACGCAAACTTAATCTGCAAACAGAGAAATATTACAAAAAATTTGTTTTTGTGTTCTGTTACTTTAATTATGTCCCTCTTAGTCATTTTTTTCGTAATTATCTTTAATGTACAGAGACGCCAATTCAACAATTTTATTATATGCATAGATTGGAAAACTTTTCTTCGTTTTCTTAAATATACAGAGTATAAATTCAATTTTAGAGATATCTCAATAAAACCATTTGAATATCAAAAATAACTTTTAGATAACTTTTTTACTTTAAATTTAGTGGATCTTGATGTGAACACTTGACCAAAGTTAAGAATACGTAGAAACTCCATCGCAACTCCCTGCATTCGAAGCACATAATTTGTTACAAAAAGGCTAAACAAAAGGACTCATTTAACATCGAATCTTGAAGGTGTCACCTTCAAAGCATTTATAAGTGAAACGACAACAGTTAAGCGTTAAACTTGGTCGGTACGCAGGGTGCGAGCAATCCCTGCGATGTTCAGCGCCAAGTTGTTTTGCTCCGCGTTAGCGTTCGGCCTGGTCGCGCAATCCGCGCTAGCTCAGCAGCCCGCGCCGGCCAATACCTGCCGTGGAAATGGTGATATATTTTATATTTTACTTATAAAAAATTGTACCTAATTAAAATATATATCATTGATGATACCATTAATGATACCATGATGATACCATTAATGATACCATTAATGATCATGATACCATTAATGTCGACCATTCTTCGCGAAAGCAAACCAGTAGTAAGTTAATTAAATATAAGAAAAACGCATCTGTCAGATATGTTGCTACCAGCGCAGATCTGTTTAATGACATTTTTTTTAATTCCATAATTTAGATCGATTAAAATCGAGATCGAGAAAAATGGAATACGTGCGAATTTAATTAGTGTAGGAAACAGATTTTATTAAATAATTAATTATTTAATAATATTATTACGACATATTTTTCTTATATGGAAATACAATAATATTTCTTTTTCCTTCTTGTTAGTTCATAAAAATTCTCTCGTGGTCAGGTTTCTGGTTTGTACTTTCACCAATAAAAATATTCCGGTAGCATCCAAGAGAAAGGCAATGGAAGCAATGGAAGAAGGGTGAATTCAAAATAAATGTTCTTGAATAAATAGAAATCACATCGCATTCTCTTTTATAGATGTCTGTATGAGCACGTATATTCAAAGGCAAAAAATATTAAAGAGATAAACCGATTGACCTTAAACTTTTTTGAAGTTATACTTCTTTAGGCGCGTTATGAAAAAATGATGAGAGTGAAATTTTAAGATTCGTCACAGAAAAGTTACAGTATGAAGTTGCAGCGGTTGCAGTCTCGAAACAAAAGCTATTGGCACCATCGTCGCCTCTGTTCACTGTTTTCATATTCATAGTATTTATCCACATGTTTCTTGTGTCTACATTCACACACGTGTTTTAGTTTCATATAAGTGCGATTTATATGTGTGCTGATAAATTATATTCAGTAGTGATTTAAATTCAATATTTTGATTAATATATTTACTATTCGTAAATATTAGTGAAAAAATTGTGTTTATAGACTTTTTCAAGTGCTCCAATATAATTGAGGTTATCTATCCGTATGTATTATTTAATGATGCCAAAGAAGTATAACTTCTCACGCGCGTACATAAGTACACGCACCCTTTTTATTTGATATTGCTTAGTAGAACAAGCAAAACTAAAAGTTTTCGAGTTCAGAAATCTATTCCGTGCTTAAGTTATGCCACCGAAATGATTAAACCTATAGCTCACAAAGCCTTAAGAAAAATTAATCGAGTTTTAACCTGATAAATTGCAGACTATTAGTATTGGTTCATAGATGGTAATTATTATTTTTATTTATAAATAAAAAAGTAAAAAAACTTAATTTTTCGAGTTGAGATAATTCAAGTTGATCAACTCATTGATCTAAATATCAAAATATAGTGAAATTTACATTTACTCAAATAGAAATAACGACGCCCATATTACGCCAATATATATGCGCCACTATTACAATTAAACGAAACTACGTCGTCAGTCACACAGCCATCTGTGTTCTACCTTTGTCGTGACGTATTTTATATCCTATTTTACCACGTATACCATTACAATTAAACGTAACTACGTTGTCAGTCACATAGCCATCTGTGTTCTACCGTGGAGGTACCTTTGTCGTGACGTATTTTATATCCTATTTTACCACATTTTTAACCAAATTGAAAAAAAAAACTAATTTTCAATATTTATATGACAATGCTTAAATTATTTGAAATTTACGCAAAATGACTTTGAACTCAATGTAATATTTTCGTTATTAAAAAATTTAATAGCAATTAAAATAGTAAAATGTCACTATACCATAAAATGTATCGCCAACGATGCAAAATTAAGGTAACTTAATTATATTAACTTATTCCCTGCATCGGGAGACCGTCTCTCAATCACTTTGTTTGACTGTGTTTAATATTACACGAACACGTCAAAATGCCATCTTGCGTGATGTGAAAATCTCTACATTCTACCTCTGCTACTAGTATAAATAAAAGAAATAACATTGCACAGACGCGCTTTCAAATATTATAATTTTTTTATAGTTGGAACAATAATAAGTGTATTTTTAATTAAAAATATGACATATTTTTAGAATACCAGGGAAACAAAGATATCTGATATTCAGATACGGATCTTTTTTATTCAGATCGGAACAATGAAAGTGGAATAAATTTAATTTTATTTCATTTTCCCGCAAAGATTTACAAGTTCTCATAATTCTTGGCACTAGTATGATGATTATCTTAAAAAAAACGTTAAAAATGATCTTAAAAAAAAATAAACTTTATAATGTTATAATACTCTCCTTCTACATGTTCATATCTATGGCATGTTTTCGATAATCATTTACCTTGTCATTACATTTTTTATTATTTTAGTTTAAGACATTTGTTTATCACTTCAGTGTAAAATAAAAAATATATAAAAACCGATTCAATTAAGAACACATTGATATTACATTTGTCCACATAAGAAACCGCGAGTTTTCAGCAAGAAACCTGTCGCAATTTAATTTAAAGGTTGTAATAATATTAAATCACCTGGAATTACGGTATGCTTTCGTGTTTTATTTATCTTTAGAACTATTTACCTAAACGCTTTCTTATTGCTTTTCCATCGTTTTAAAAATAATCAAACAATTTACAGAATAAAGATGGGCATATTGCCTATAAAGAGTTTTCGATGCTCTCATCATAACAAATTGGAAAACCGTGGCGCCCAGAGCGAAGTTTCGGAGCAGTCTGCTTGAGAAGGCCAGGGTCCATCGAGGACCGTTGAGTCACTGAGGAAGATGATAATTTGTTATTTAATCTGTGAACTCACAAATTAATCATACTCAGCATTTTTTTTAGTTTATTTTGAAAGTAATTCGTTTTAATTTTTAAACCACTTTAATGTCATAATTCAGCGCTTTAAATAATCAGCGTTTCATCAGTTCTCTTCCGCGCTCTAGGCTGTTATTGTATAAATCGAATTAAACTGTCCCAATCGATTAAGTAGTTAAAGAGCTTATCTCCTGCAAAGAAACAAATTCATGAACATAGTAATTAATATAAAAAAATCTTTACTTCTAGTGTAAATGAGAATGTAATGTGGTGGTGGATGAAAATGTGGAAATCTTTTTTATATAAACCTGTTAAAAAGCACTTACGATGGACATAAAACTATTTAACATTTAACCTAGTTTCCGTTTTATTCTGAACTTCACTTTATCGAAAAATATACGAAATACATAAGAGAGTTTTTGAAAATCTTGTATTTATTTTGCAGTAGGTATCTGTCACATTCTTATCACATTCCCACTGAACGTTTGATACTTTTGACACATTAATTAAATAGATATTCATTGTATTTTTTTCATTTCAGCAAAGCCGCCTACGTGGTCATATAAAAGTAAGTACCATTTAAATTATTATTATTTTAATTTTATAATTCATCCAACTAATTAAAGATATTCCAAGTCGAAATCGTAATAGGCACGAAATCAATTGTTGGAATAAAATTTCCGTTCCTCGTTTTTTTCAAATACACTTTATTCCTTTGCCGTGAAAATTATTTGATTTTGATTTCAGAAGGTTTCGTAAATAGAAAATATTAATTATTTTAAAAGTTAAGAGTGAAAAATTAAAATTTGCTATTTAAACATTCTCACAGGGACATTACACATACATTTCTATGTGTTCCATTGAAATTCATTTATTCTTTCAAAATCAATATATATACAAAGTAGACAAAATATAAAAACGACGAATTTTTTAATGAGCAATACTCTATCAATATAGTTTATTTTAATATTTATAATGCCAATTTTCTAAGCTTCCTGAAAAATGAAAGAGGATAAGTTTTATTCTGACTTATCATCAGTTTAAAATTGTCACAAAATCAAAAATGATAAAAGCAACAGTTAAAATCATTATAGATTTATTACGCCACTTATAAGAGCAATTTGAAATGGAAGAATTTTTTTTATTTTTGTAGACGTGATTACAGTTCAATGTGGAATCCCCACACGTGTGGAATCTTTCATTATCGCCCTATTGGTTTTTTTCCCAAGATTTTGAATTTCTTATACTTCTTTTATTAATATCGATGAAAAGTTATTCCCTGAGTGTCGTCGAGTCATGTAATTATAAATAGTTATTTACTTTAATATTGTCATATTAGAGTAAACAAAAAAAGACTTTTCTTTGTTTTGCAATCGACCTCTCGTGCAATATATTATGTCAGAAAATAAACGATTCGTAAACGTATATAACGAGGAAGTACGTGGATTTTGGCAGACCAGACAGAATGGCCAGCGCAGAGCTGCCGCACGGGGAAGCAGCAGTCACCGGTGGACGTCCAGACGTACTTCAACGTAGTACCCGATTTGTTTAACAAGGTTGCGACATCGCGCCTCGACTTCGAGAACTATGGCAAATTCGACGCCGTCATCGAGAACGACGGACGCACAGGTAGCTTCCAATGGGTTCATCTCTTACATTGCTACATTTTAATCACTCATTGATATCGTTCGTAATATATATATATATATATATATATATATATATATATATGTATATATATATATATATATGTATATATATATATGTATATATATATATATATATATATATATATATATATATATATATATATATGTCACGAACTCTTTAAAGAGTTCTAGGAGAGGTCATTGGCAATTAAATGACGCCTAAGTACATTATACCAAAATGGACCGTAATCGAGATATTTCTGTTTTTATAAATTTTTCAGAAAATCTGGGTAGACAGTTTTAAACATTAATTAAACAGAAAACAATGGAATTTCATGGTATTTACTTTCTGGTTTGTACACATTCTGATACGTAATAAACAGTAATTACATTTAAATAATTTGTACAATTGTTTTAATAAGAGCTCCGTAACTTAACAAGTTTTATAATATTTATCAGATTCTTGAAAGAAAAAAATTTATTTCTGCAAAAGTCACTGATGTATATCCTGATATTTACAGTTGATTTTCAAGATGTGAACTTCTTTTCCATAATTGACTTTTTACTACAGAACTTGGTAAATTGATTCTTATTTCACTTGCTGCCTTTATTATTCGGTCTGTTATAGATAAATTATTGAAGGCGCAGGCGATACGTCGTACACCAAACTCTTCATTTGACTTTAGGCATAGTAGTCCATGGGTATCTTGCCGGCCAAGGGATGGGTCCTCCTCTGCCCATCCACCGACCGGGAAATTCATTATCCAACCACCGCCTTACAGTAATTATAAAATGTGCAGGACATTCGTCATGTTTATAAAACATTCCCCATCTTATTTCCAAAGGCAAGTCTTCAAGCAGTCCAGACATATATTTCCTTAAAAACTGTTGGTACGCTTCTGCATTTAAATTATGGAGAAGAAAGCATGTACGGATGTCGAAAAGGATTTCCTTCTGCAGCCATGACAGTCCATTAATAGCGCCAAGTCGTCGGGAGAGTAACCGCTCATAGTCCAGTACACAAGCCGAGTCTCAAAAAAAATAAAGAAACAGTCCAATAAGCAAAGCCAAGCCTAATAATTTCGAAATAAAACTCAATGTGCATTTAGGATGCATCCGCAAGGTAAAAGTGGTGCAAGCAGATTGACTACTTGTAGTCTCAATTTAAGGAGGAAAACTTCCCGTCTTATCTAATAATGAATAATATCATAAATAGGAACAGGTACTGTTTTCCGAAACCTTTCTTCTTACTGTCAAACAAACAATACCAAAATTCAAACATTACAATAGCACTGCACTCTCGGAACCTTTCTAATGAATTTGATGACACGTACTTGCTATCTACAAGCCTATGTTCATATATAGCTTAACCACTTGAATTTCTTTTGTCTAAATGCAAGTAATTGTTTACTAAAACTCCGAAGAATTCTAGAAATCTCCGACTTAATTTTTTTGTAATAAGATTATTTCTTTAAATTGTGATAGTCATGACGATTTTTATACCATATTGGATAGTTAATAATAAGTAGACGTTTTTAAAATGTTTCGCCGATTATGTACAGATTTTTTGCAGAAATAAATCACTTTTGTATCAAATAAATACAAATTATAAAATTTATTAACTTACGAAGCACTTATTACAAAAAGTGTACAGATTGATAACTAAAATGTAATACTGTTTATTATGTATCGGAATGTATACAAACCAGAAAATAAAAGCCAATACCATACAAAACCATTGTGTTTTTATTAATTTTTAAAAATCTCGATAACGGCCCACTTTGGCATAATGTAATCCAGGGTCATTTGGTTGTTAATGACCTCGCCTGCAATTCCTTAAAGGGATCGTAACAACATGAAGAGGGAAAAGAAATTTATAAACAGAAGGACCTATATAATGGAATTAGGAGCAAAGCAATACTTAAGGAAGTCATTACAAGCCAATAATAACTGCTCAAAACATAATGATCTGTTGGGATTATTCATTATATTAAAAAGAAAAAAAGTTTTAAGCGGACGAAAGCCTTAAATTTAAAAAAGTTTTCAAATAACAGGACTAATAATATACAGATTTGATTCAAATTAGATTTGAAAAATTGTAAAAACTTTTATTGTAGGGACCCATCTATTACGGATCCATCTATAAGAAATCTCATTGATGGGTCCGCAATGTTCTGTAAAACCAAACAGTTACCTATGTACTCTTTAGCTACGTGCCAACACGAGGTTATATTTCATTAATGAATATTTTATACCTCAAATAGTTCAAGAAACTTTTAGTGATTTCGTAATGTTAAGGATCTCAACATTATCCTTTTTGTGTTTATTGATTATCATATAATTTTTCTTTTTCATAGCGTCATATTCGCTACTATGGCGCAGAGCTATTTCCGTCTTAAATCTTACAAACTATACATAATAAATAAATGCTATCATTGATAAGAGTATGCAGTTTATAGGGACTACATATTTTCTTTTTAAAGAAAATAATGTTCAGTTTCAAAATTGAAGCTGATCTTATGAACACCCGCTCTCGATACGACAGGACCTTTTGCTTGTTCGGCAAGCACGTTGTCGTATAATTGATACAAACTAGAATAGACGGTAGACTAATTGATACAAATTATAAATCTTCTTCATATTATTGAGATTAATTATTATAAATATTCTTAGTTATTTGTATTTGCGAGGTTAACATTTTTCACATTCGAAAGAAAATATTGTTATCAAACAGATACCGGGAATTATTTATTCGATAACTTCAAGTTGAATTTTGCCATTTTTTTAAATTCTGTCTATTATTTTGTAATCAACTACATCGATATAATAATTGCTTAACGAAACTCCTTACTTATATTTTAATTATAAAAATACATTCAAAGAAACATCTATGAGCGATATTCCCAAATCAGCCACCATCTCTAAGTAATAGAAACTCATAAAAACTATTAAATAATTGTTTAAATATTTCGTTTTCAGTACGCGTGAGTCCAGTGAAAATGATCCCGGGTTTCGGTCTACTGAGTGGCGGTCCACTCGGCCACAGCATATACAAGTTCAGCCATTTCAACTTCCACTGGGGCAGCGAGCATGTGTTCGATGGCTATAGGTATTATAGTATAACTGTTTTGTTAAGATATTTGCATTTCCCCATCATCTTCTATTATGTTAAGACCGGTATTATTATCAGAGAAAGCTTTTTTACTTGTTCCTTCTTCCACACAGTTTGATATGAAAGAATAACAACAAGATCCTCGAGAAGTTCATTCAGTACTTGCTGCTTGAGAATATTTTCTTACTCACTTTATTCCCTCTCCCGAAAAATGTTATATCATAGTATAAGGTCACTGTAAACAACCCTTGGATCACTGATATCGATTATGCCTTTATAATTCAAATGTCAAACAAACTATAATAAAATAAAAAAGCTTGAAATATAATAAGCTAATTTGTACAATAATTATGACAATTTGTGATAATAACCCACAGATACCCGCTGGAGTTACAGATCGTGCATCACCGCGGAAACCTGTCTCCCGAAGCAGCTCTGAATGAACCGGACGGTTACGCGATCATCGCAGTCTTCTTCAGGGTAGGTGGCGTTCAAGAACGCTTTCATCACTTTTGCACTTGGCATAATATTGAGTATATTTCAATGAAGATTATGAGATATATAACTCTGAATTTAACAGGATTCGATCATCAGAAGTAGCAATATGAACTATCTGTTCGAGTTAGTGCAAGCTGTCAGGAAGCCCTTCGCCAGCGTCTGCCACAGATTCGACCTCAAGTTGGTATTAAACTTACTGCGTTACGCTTTAAGTTTTGTTAAATTAACTTTTCTAAATCATTAGATTTCAAACGTTTTGTTAAACTAATTGCATATTACTCGTATGTTTCAGTTACGTGGCGTTTAATAAAAACTACCAATTTTAATACATCGTTTATGATACACAGCACTCTAGCAAAGAATATTAATTATTACTACGTAAAGAAGCGACATTCACCCCCCCCCCCCCCCCCAGTTTAACATCACCCGCAAATAACGGGTACGATCAAGAGTACGCGATCCCACGTTGCCGTTTGTTGCGCGCGCGTGTTACTTGTTTGATTTTGCGATGTTTGATTGAGTTTAACTTGTATAATTCAGTCATAATTGATAAATATTTATAATAATTCAATATAACGGTCCGTTTTTGCGCTATGTACGATTTCTTAGAAAGCAATAAAATTAATAAGGATAGCAGATTGTTTTGTCTCCCTTTTTTTGTTTGTTGTAAATAATTTTGTTTTGTATCACCAATTTATTTGGTTAATACCTATAATTTTATGTCTCTAATTTTATGTAAGCTTCAAAATACAAACTGTTCTTAAAACTCAATGTTCTGTTTGAACGCGATGTGGTTGAAAAACGTATCCTTGTCGGGGGTGTGACTCTGGTATCTCTCGACATTTCTTTGGTAAACATTTCTTTTAAAAAGTAGTTCTGATTTTAATATTTATTATAGCCATTAGATTTATTTTAACATTTGAACAAAAATAATAAAAGGGGAATTAAAAAATCGTCTACCTATATTAAACGGAAAAAACAAACTAAGTGATAGTCGAGGAGAATCCCTAAAAATATTTTTTAAATCAATTTGTTTTTTTTAAATATTGGACTACGAGAGGTGACATATAATGCTTCTGTAATATAAAACATGGAGCCAATTAGCAAGTTTGTAAGTTATTTACTATCTTTATATTATTTTCCTTAGCAACCTATGCATCTTTTCATTTGAAAGAACCACTAAATGATGCAAACTACTCATTCTGGCTTATACGTCTCTTACACGTTCTTTTCGAAGGCATTCACCGCTTCTTCGACGTCCAGGAATCGTATGCCTTATCTTATATTCTTGAGAATCGATGTGGATCTTGGGACCTGGATGGCGGATGACCCACAATTTCTACACCGGGCGCAGTAGAATTTTCGGTCGCTCGTCTGACTGAGTATATCAAGACGTTGTCGTGATGAAGGAGGATTCTATAACGAGAGCGTTGCTCTCAAATTTCTTCCAAAATAACACTTCGTCCATTTGTTCACCTTTGTGGGTGTACTCTTTAAAAGAAAAATCCACTACGCAGACTGGTACTTAGCTTCGGGTTCGTAAAGTATATCCAGCTTTCGTCATCCATGACGATTTCTAAAACAGCATTTGAGTAACATCCATCGAATTTTTGAAACACTTCGCGACTCCAATCAACGCTATGGCGTGTTTGAGCTTTGATCAAATCATGGACTATCCGCCTAGCACAAAACTTTTCTCATATAAAATTTTCTATGCTTGACTCATTCCACTTGCCTGAATCTTCTCATAAGTCTCCCTCTTCTCAGTCTATATCATGAACCGCACAGCTTTTATGCTATCTTCAATTATCCATTTATCACTTCCTAAATGACTACGTACCTGGGCATTAAAATTAAAGAGGCTAAGCTTTTGGTACACATTCACTGAATTCACAGGTAATCAAACAGACATAATAACATTCTTCTATCCTTGAAAATCGCTCTCTCGATTTGTAAACGCACTCAATATCGTAGATCAAATCAATCCTCCAATCACAACATACCTTGACGCATTATCTCCTGGTTTTCTTTCCGCTTTCTTACTCCAGTCAAAACTTCTCCTCTGCTTTCATAGCTTTATGTTTCTTCTCTTTAAACTTAAGAAGCTTGGCAATGTTCTCGGTGCATCTGGAACAGCTTCATTTTGACATTTAGTGCTATAAATGAAGCTACTCTTACTGAATTTTTTTATATAAATTGTAATATGTGCACATTGTTATAGTAGTTATGATTTGTTTAAGATTCCTAATAACCATCAATTCCTGATAATTATTATACAACTTTTAATTCCCTGTAATTTAATGCTGTTCAGTGCACAGTCAGCCTTCAAATTTTTTTGCGGCTCCGTTTTCTAAATATTGAAATATTCGTGCGTCTATTGCAATTTTTCAAATTTTTGTTCAGCCAACGAATGTATGCATCGCTTTAAGTTAAGTTGCGAATTAGTAAATATTAATACAAGGCTATTCATCTCGGAAGGAATACTTTCACGCTTTGGATGTTAGGGTCTTATCACATTTTGTTTTGACAATGTAATATTTATACAGGTAATTTCAAATCGTCGACACGATACAAAAATAACCAAATGTGAAATTAGCATTTAGAATCTGAAATTCGTTCACAGTTTTTAACAGAAACTCATTTGAAAAAACTAAACATCGAAATGTCCATTTAAAAGACACATTTTACAAAAATATCCTAACCTAACCTAACCTAAACCTAACCTAACCTAAAAATAACCTAACCTAAACCACAACTTGATGGTCGTGACACAGCAAATAAAAATAATAACATTTTATAAAATAATATATTAAGTGTAATAAGCAAAATAACATTAAGTATAAATTAAAGACCAAATGTTACTGTCAAGTAGGAGTAGAATTGACATTATACGAGTTCCGTTCTCATTCAGGCACTTATAATCATTTTAAAGCTATATAATATTCATATTATATATTAGTATTTACAAATTCTAATTTCTCACAACATAAAATAAGATATAGGATAATCACTATAGTTTTCTTGTAACCTTCTAGTCATATTCTATGATCTCTGTTTCTTTCATGAATTTTGCATCCGAAGTTTCCGAAATAAGAGGGAAGAATGCTCTATTTTTGCATATTTTTAGAATATGTTTATAATGTTATTATAGAATATGTTGTATATATAATAGAATATGTTTATAAGGGGGAAGAATGCTCTATTTTTGTATATTTTTTAGAATATGTTTTAAACCTGCAATTTAAATTTACGAAAATAATAATTTTGTATTCCTCACAACAAGCCCTTGTAAATAATTATACTAAAATATAAAACCGAGAAATTGCTTCGAGTTCGTTATTTACCTCAACTATAAGAATACTTATACCAATATTTTGAAAAAGTTAACTAATGCAAAATGGGATTGCATGCATTTCTGACATGCATTTCTATAGCAAATTTCAAGTTTATGAGCTACATGTTTTCTGAAAATCGGCCATGGCAGACACGTGATCCATCTTGTAAGGGTTCATTTGTTCACTTTAAGTCACAGAAACTTAAAAATGACCGAATTCTTTCAGATCTCTTCTGCCTGACAGCCTTGAAAAATATTACACTTACAAGGGCTCGCTGACCTCCCCGAATTGCAATGAAGCTGTAACCTGGATCCTAATGGCAGAACCGATTGTAGTTTCTGATGAACAGGTGAGCGTTTGTTTTTTAATAATTTTACTTGCCAGGGTTCCATAAAACTAAATATTATATCCTTAGGTGAAATTTAATATGTTCCAATCAAAAGAATATATAATGATAGTAATTTAAAATGTGACTAACATAGTAATTTGAATAAAGTATTTTGATTATGCCAACACTATTGAAAGTCTGTTTCGCTGTTCAGGCGTGATTTAATAACAAACATCCAAACACACAAACAAAATTGGCATTAATATTTCACGCAAGTGAAGTCTCAGGTAAAAATCTTGTGTTACTCCTCTAGAATATATTAGCAGCTAGAATGTTTATGTAAAGCCCACGAGAAGCGGTACTTATACAGTTTTCTTACCTTTAAAATAATGTGCAGTTTCGGTATTATTCAGTTTTCTTACCTTTAAAATAATGTGCAGCTTCGGTATTATTCAGTTTTCTTACTTTTAAAATAATGTGCAGTTTCGGTATTATTCAGTTTTCTTATACAGTTTTCTTACCTTTAAAAAAATGTGCAGTTTCGGTATTATTCATTAAATAATTTATTTATTTACTTTAGTGAATGAGTATGTCTGGCGAAATTGTTGACTACAGCATCGATCTCTTTCAGTCGAATAAACTTGCAGTGCATTTATGAAGTTACAGGTCAGGTAGTTAAGAAAATATGATGATGATAACGTAATAAGATAAATACATTTTTGAAAAAAAAACAAAAAAGCAAAAATATACTGATTTCCATATGTCGGAAGAGGCTTAGGACTAGGATTGAAGAGTCGAAGAAGAAAGTTGGATGATTAAGGGAAAACGAAATAGAAAAATAATTTAAGGGAGTTTGATTGAATTCTCGAATGGAAAAAATTGGTTGCTATTCTTACTTTATTGGGATGACCAGGAAAACACTGAGTCGATCTCGATAAAGGTAATAGCTACGAACTTTGAGGTCAGGACTTAAATGCTTCTGTTCACGGTAACACGGGACTTGATTTTGGAAAGGAGACTCTCGTGAAAGGTCAGAAAACAATAATCAATTAGACTGGTAAGTACATAGATTAAAAAACTAAAGATTAATCTTTATTAGCAAACCCCGATGCAATCACACGTAAAAAACAGAAACATGTGGACACAAATAATAAAATTTCGCCCCTGTTTGAAATTGAAGTTAACGATGAAGTAACAAGTAACAACCAAATTCGTGTTCAAATCAATAATGTTTTTATTCCATTTTTTTATGTAAAATTTAATTTAGAAATAACTTTGAGATTTTCTTAATAATTGCAAAATATTAATATGGATTTAATATAAGTGAAGATTTACAAGAGTGCAAATGTTTTTAACGTTAATCATAAATATATTCAGTAATTATCGTTTTAATTATCCTAACCACCTCATTTAATGTGTTGTTCTTTATTTCACAGCTGGAACACTTTTCCCAAGTGGACGTAGGTTCGAAATTCAACTACCGGCAACTGCAACCGATCAACGACCGCGACATTTACCGCACGGTATCACAGATGTAAAAGGTTTTAACTCTACCAACAATATCGAATATTTAGCAGAATGAGAAACAAAAATCAAATGACTCGATGGATTTTAATTAATAACTTTTTAAAATTCACAAAAATTTTAATTTTCATTCCCATAGGATAATTGCACGTGTTTCTAAACCATTAGTTAAAAATACGTGTTAAAAGTATGTAAACAAAAATGCAAAACTCATGTTTCTTACATGATTTTTGTGTTTTATTCAACCTTAATTGACTTTAACTCCTAATTTTTAACTTCTTCTTCTAACGATTATACATTGAATAAACGTTGTACCTAAGACATGGCACAGATTTTATGATTCTAATTAAAATTTTGGGCAATCGAGGCGATCTAACAGGCCACGAAAGAGTATTTAAACAAATTTTTGAAAGTGATGAATACGTAGTGCGTGTTGTATAAACTGTTTTAAATGCAACAGTTTACGTTATTACGTTTAGAAAAAAAGTGATATCGCTACAGGCTAATTAAACATTCACAGAAGGTGAATTTTTTGAAAATTGATTAGAATAAAATATATCTGCCGCCATTTCGGTAAACTTTCAGTGCAAACTGTTTTATTACAATAATCTAACTCGCGTAAAAAATCACATAAAAATAAATATTTTCTGAACGTTATTCCATACAAATATACAAGATCTGTCATGATAACATTTTTTTTTTTCATAATTTAATATCACAAATGTATGTTTGTTTTCATTACAATAAAGTTTTATGAAATCTGGAAGTGTTGTATTCTTTGATTAATACGATTTTATATTCTGATGTTAATTATAAAGGTAACATGTAAAAACCCTCGGTTTAACTCAAAAAAAAATTTAAATAAGAAAAATTTTATTTAAAACGTTTTTTGTCCAAAAATTTAACTTAAAAGTCTTTGAAAAGAGTTACAATTATTGAACAGCTACAAATTTATAAAGCAATTTCATTTCTAATTATAATTAAGTAAACTGTAAACACAAGACACTACTAAATTAATTCCTTGTAAATAACGGACAATATTACACTATGCCATCAGAGACGCTACTTGACAAGTTTAAACGCGCTTTTCCTTCACACATTTTCGTGTAACTGCCACCGTCCACATCTTATTTATACCCTACTGAAAGAAAATAGATTTTACTCGAAAATGTAATATTTAAGTAATAAATACCGCACATTCTTTTTTAATCTCAGTAATCACATGTATCCACACACATAAAGAAACTAATAACTCATTATCTAATTCCTCTAATAAACTATTTCTAACTAACACTTTTGTTTCTGAAGCTATCTTTCAAGCGGGATGGTTTAAAAAAAATTGTTCAACAACATTGTTCAAAATTTATACCATAAGACGTTTATAACTGAAATACGTTAAGAGGAAAACTGGTTAGGTGAGTCTAATTGTTCATAGAAGTTTCACGGAGATGCCATTTATTATCATCCAGAGTCTCACCAAGGATTTAAATTTGTCAAGGGTACTGTTGCAGGAAGTCTTTTAAAAAAACAAATATTTATTTAACTATTATAATTATTACAAAAGACGAGATAAGAGAATTGTCTCCACTACGAATTTCAAACGCGGTCTAAAATTACTCAGGTCAGGTTTGTATTTAGCATGAGAATAACACAAGTCGTATGGAATTGCATTTCTCTTATGATCATCATATTGCAAGATATTAACCAAATTATTATTAACAAATGGTAAATGAGATAGTGTCTTTTTAATCTTTAATCTTCACTAAAATGGTCATCAATGAAGTGATATATAATTAAATTAATTTAATTACATTTGAAATAAAATTAAAAAAACTTACCATCATAATTCGAACTAGAAAATTGTAAACTCATAAAATACCTTGCAATTTTAGGTAATTGGCGTATTTCCGTAACAATATTTTGTCGACAAAGATGAAATTCCCAATAAAAATATAACTTGCTAGCACCCGTAATTACTTACTTCAGGAAATAAATTGAGATCAGGTAACAGTTTATTTTCACAAAATTTTGGTAATTTTTTACCAGCTTCCTTTAATATGGTTATTTATGCACAGGTAGTATTAGCAATTGTAGATTAAACATTATTTAATGAACACACCAGATATTTCTCATACACCACTTTGCAATTACTAAGGGTCATGTACTCTGTATAATACGTGATCATCTGTTATTGCCAGACTGTAAGGAAGGGGCGATAAGGACGTAGGTAGTGTCTGTGAATTGAATTGTTTGACTCGTTTCAATCAGTATGTAAGTTATTAATAATTATAGAAAACTGAGAGAGTGCATATGCGTTACAATTTACCTTACTCTGTATATGTTCAGTCTCTTAACTGTATTCTTCTGTTTTAAGAGGCCGACAATTAAGCTTAGTACCAGGATATTTAACACTGAAAAACCGCGTTACAGGAAGATGATCTGTTACGATCTTTAAAGAGCGACCAAAAAAATAGGGACGGAATGTCTTTACGCCGAATATAAAGTTTAAGAGTTTTTTTCCTGCAGTGGAATCATTTTTTCGGCTTTATTTAGAGGATTGGTTTTTCCTTACCGATTTCGTTTTGAAATAGTATAGAGACGTTCGTGGCTAATACGAAAAGTTTAGTAAAATCGGAATACTGGAGAAGAGGAGCAGTGGTTAATTAGTTTTATGGAGAGATTAAAGGATTGTTCTTGTTCAGCACACCAGTGGGATACAGTGTTTTTTCTAAAGAGTGACGTAAGAGGTGTAGCAATTTTTTAAAAATTATCGATATATCGTCGAAAATTACCGACTAGACCTAAGAAGGATTTGATATCCTTTGGATTTTTGCCAGTAGAAAACAGAAAGGAACCTTTAATTGCAGCAACTTTCGAAGTAACACGTTTGTCAGTGATGACATGACCAAGGTAAATGATTTCGGGGCTTAAGAGTTGAAATTTGCCAGGTTGTAGTTTAAGATTGAATTTACGAAAGTGATCAAAGACAAGTTTTCGTTTTTGGATATGGAAACCAAAATTGTCTGAATATAGTGTAGAGTTATGTAAATGAACATGGTAATGAAGAACTTGAAGGCCTGAAAGGACAGCATTCATTCATTTTTAGCATACTATTGAATTTATAATATTCTGAATGAGATACATTAACTGTGATAGTAAAAGCAGTTTCAGGTGCATATTTGGCTTTAAAGTTCTTCTAATGAAATTCGTTAACTAAATTTAACGTTAAAAAGTAGTTAGAGTGAGCTAGTCCTATGCCTGTGATTAAAGGAAGAGGACAAATATCGGGAACAGTAACGTTATCAAACTTATGGTAAAAAATTAAAATTTCAAAATAAATAATAAAAACTTCTTATTTTCCAGAAGCGTCTTATTTTTTAGATCTTATTTAATTACCCAATTTTCAAGAAACTACCCCCGTGACGGATTGAATCATAGAGTCGAATAATATTTTGTGAGAGCATTTTCTTTATTTGAGTTTCGACTTCCTCCCAATTGCATTCGAGAATGATAGGATTTAGCAAGAAGTGGAACTACGTTTTCGTTTCGAAGTAATAGAGTGCACGATAGTATCTATACAAAAAAGGGGCTCTGTTTCTAAATATAATAAAAGAAACAAAGTCTAACAGAACCTGAGTTTCCCCAGCATTAAGATGAGCCGGGCAAATGATGTTGATAACATTTTGGGGCATATTTAGATTTCAGAACGCGGAGCAATATTACAGATTGATCAACCTATGACTAGGGGTAAGATACAATTTTCAAGGTTAATGCGTTATTTAGAATTTGAATGTCAGCTCCACTATTTTCCAGATAATTGTTGCCCACAAAATTCCATCAAATTTGAATTGTGTATTATTACCTAAGACTTGAATTTTGTGTTTTGTTGAATAATGTAATTGAAGCATAAATGCTACGTACTACCTAAAATTTGGTAGTGGGAATCGTTATCGCAAAAACCTGTGATTATATTTTTTATACATTTTACGATGACATTTTTATATTTCACGATTTTTAACACTTTCGCCAGTATGGATAAGGAAATAGAACGAATTAACAAATTGTTTTGTTATCAGGGCAATCTATTAATTCAAATATAATAAATCTTAATGAGACAAGGATTTTTTTACTAATTCATTGGGCATTGAGTTCGTATATTGGAATAGTAAGATTATGTTTAAGATTTGGGTTGGTAGAAATACATGATTAATTTTGTAATTGAATTTCATTTAAAGATAACTCCAGGAAACAATGGCCTCAATTAGAAAATGTTGAAAAGTAGATTTGGTATTTTTATTTTTATAAATTGGTCTTTTATTTTGATAGACATTAGACAACTGGAATTACAGATTGCGGATTAGACAACTTTCTATCCTTAATTCCTACTGAGCTACGAACTCAATGGCCTGTTATTTACATGATTACAGTTCTAAAAATAAATGATTGTATTTTTTGCCTCGTCGAAATGTTTGTTTAAGGAATTAACTTAAGTGTTTGAATTTATCAAAAATTCTAATCTAGTAAGTAATTTGGGCTTTATCCTCGAGTTAAGAAAATATATATTTAAGTAGCAAACCTCTTTAGCTTTCGGAAATCAAGCGCATTTTGATAATTAGTCAGGAATGCCGTTAATGTTTCGCGTTCTCCTTTATGCGAATTGTTTAAGTCACACAGATCTTGAATTGAATTTTTTTTAGATTGAACAGAAGATATATTTTCTCTATACACAGACATTTTGACAGATTTTTATACTTTACAGACAAACATTTACAACGAAATAATTAGAAATTAGATTATTTTTGAAAATCACATGAAGAGAGATAACAATGTTTTATTCAGGGTGGCAGCGAGGTTACGTAGGTTTTTAAGAAACAGCGACATTGATTAAAGATTTTCTGGAAAGAGGAATTAGGGGTGACGTTCGGTAAGTCAGGCAAGATATCCTAGTAATTTCTTTCAGCGAAAGCAACAGCGACAAGGTGTTCGTACTGGTCGGTAAACAGGACACAGGCAAGAATTCCCCGTCTCAATTACAAGAAGCAACTGGAATGCCGCATGCACAAAATTGGTTTCCAAAGAGAACTTCAGGGCAATATTCGCCGAATATTAAAGATGGATCAAGTACCGAGCACATCACCCACTGACTTATTAAAATTAAGATAAATCTCAGAGCTAAAATTCTTCACCATATCATCCACTTGATTTAAATGTGAGATCATAGCCCAATCAACACACTGTGCATCTTCAAGTAAAGATAACCTGTCTATTCGGCTAAAATTGCGACTATATATTATTTTAGATGAGGACTTTGGTCTCTTACTAGTGATGGAGATATAAAAGAAATCATGATGAGAAAAGCTTGGAGCAGTAAATTAACCATATGCAAAACAAAGTTTAGGATTCGACATGATAATTAAGTAGAGAAGAGAATGACAAGATTCAGTATGGAATGTGGTAAAAGAGAGAAGTATAACAAGATTTACAAATGTCAATATGTCCCGAAACTGATTAGCTCTGGGGGCCACCTCTATACAAGCAAGTATTAAAATCTCCCAATATTACAAAATTTAAATTAGATGGAATTAAGTTTTCAATAATTTCTTCAAATTCACGAAAAAAAGTTTATTCCCGGTGAATAGTACGGGACTCCTATTACTAGTTTCGATGAGAAAAGGCAGACTTCAACGAAGAGATATTCTGAGACAGACGACTAATTGGCAGGTGATTATGTAATTATTTTGTGACATTTATCGTCAGAAAGATACATGGCTACACCTCCGTTGCGCCTGTTTACGCGATCGTTACGTAATAAATTGAAACCGAAAAAAGATTAGAAGGTAATTAGGATTTAAGCCATGTCTCGCTGATGGAACATGCGTGCATCTTAAAGTTATTGAAGGTGGCAAAAAAGTCAAAATAATGTGAAGACAGTCTTTGAGCATTTATGTGAAAAATATTTCCATTTTTGTTTTCATTGTCGAATACTGAATATGTAATATCGTGCAGATAAGACAAATAAAAATTGTTTATTTGACGAACATTCCGAAGGAAGGGAATAAAAGGAATCAGAGAAGGTTAGAGATGTTTGGCTCATATACAATTTTCTAATAGTGAAATAAATATAAAAGAGAAAAATAGAGTACTACAATTAAAACTATATAAATATGAATAAATAGATACCAATGAAAAAAGAAATGGAGAAATTAAAACAGAAATAAAAAGATCGCAATAATAAATAATTTTAAAAAAGAGACAAACAATAGGCGAGATATTAAAAAAAGAACAGAAAACAAAAATAACAATGCATCACAAAACTTCATAATGGAATATCGCCTACAAAGACCAAAAGTCATAGAGTGCACTGACAACAAGTGCTTGACGTTAGAATATGTTAATCGCCTGCCTGTCAGGAAACAAATAAGAATATCCTAAATAATATAAGTAGTCAGCTAAAACGGACGATCAATATGGAAACAAGTTACAAAAAGAATTAAAAAATACATAGTGGTACATAGCGAAGAAACTACACATAGTGATACAAAGCATAATAAATTATTGTTATAAAAGTAGTTATTGATATGGTTAAAACACGATATAAATTTATACATATTTTGGCCGCAGCCTCAATACAGGTTGCATTCCAGTTGTATTTACTACGACTGGGCAAGTTACAAGAAGTAATTTTGCCGATTCTGGGCTTACACGAGTAGTGATTGTTTCCTTGCAGCCGTCCGCATATAGGACTATGATCTTCCCATCACCCTTCCAGCAGTTGGCAGCTGAAAATATCGCCCACGCTTCTGAAAACAGTTGCTACGTACTTTTTAGAGCTTCACTTTTCTAATAAGTTACACTTTAATTAAAATAAAAAATAACAATGAGTCACCGTCGTTAGGTGGTAGTGTAACTAAAAATACGTTAGGTGATCAAAGATTAAATTTCATGCAATTTCGTATCTATATTCTTCTATAAACCGTATTATATTCTTCGTATCTATATTCTTCTATAAGCCGCGTAGTTCTTTACTGAAGAATGCTAAAGTTACCGTTCGCTTTTTATCTCACAGAGTTACCAAGGGTTTACTATTTCACATGGTATAAGCTCGCGGCAGGTAAAAATGATCCTTCGTTATTTTTTATGTTTCCTTATTGGAACAAGGTATCACCGTGCTGATTAATTTTAGACATCATAAATCGCTTCATTCCAAGTGAAAAGACACACTTTACTTCTACCACCATGGTCCGCCGCCAGATATAGTCCAGACGGTCATGCTTTTTTTTTGAGGGTTCTGCTTGAAAACTTGTAGTGAAACGATATATATTCCTAATATATCGTTTCCCTTCTACTTAAATTATTTTGACAGTCTTCGTTACATACATTTTCCGAGCACAATATTTGAAGAATACACCGACAATAACGAATCTTTGACAAATGCTTGGAGGTTACTTATTATTTTCTTTATGTCAAATTTATTAATTTATGGCTTTAAAATTACCTTAATATTTAGAGTTTGACTTTCCCAATCGGTTTCCGTATTTGTCACGTAAGCGGAGTTTCTCGAAAGTGCCCTAGCACGATATTAAAAGGTGTTTTCTTTAATACCAGACGTACGTAATCCTGAAAACAAAAAACATTGTGCGTGTCAACTCCGACGCGCCACTGAAGTTTACTCCTGAATTACGATTGTCTTGGAATATATAAAATAGGTAACACTATAAATATAAATATCAATAACATCTATGGATATATTTCCTACCGTTAAAGCTGCGTTCATAAGAAACGCATTCGCTCGACGGTTTTTTATTGACTTACGTTGCAAAACTGGTCTTCATGAACAGTTTTTTCACGGGATAATATATAACCTATGTCCATCCTGAAGGTCCTTTCTAAATATTGGTGAAACAATTTTTGAAATCGGATGAATAGTTTCGGAGATTACCTTCTACATCCAAATTTACAAACTGTTACACTTTTTTTAACGCTCTGAACTTCTTATTTTACTCCTAATAAAACTTCATGTCGGCGCTATATACGAAAATCGATTTTTAAGGAGTAAACTCCAATTAAATGGATGTAGAACGTTGTTTAATGTAACTTAAAAAAAATAATTTTACCCATATAATACTTATCTTCAAAAATATCATATATAATTAAAATTAAAAAAGGAATGGTATGGCTGTTAATGAGAACATAATCATTCAACGGATGCAACATTTTCTCTGTCTGCGGTTAACAAGTATGA
This sequence comes from Druceiella hillmani, assembly GCA_039881145.1. Classification (NCBI taxonomy): domain Eukaryota; kingdom Metazoa; phylum Arthropoda; class Insecta; order Lepidoptera; family Hepialidae; genus Druceiella; species Druceiella hillmani. The sequence goes on from JAYKKI010000001.1 coordinate 71,662,611, forward strand.
ATATTTTCTATAGGTATCCTATGACGAAAACACAAAAAAAATCTAATTTCTTATGTAACAAAAATTGTGAAATATGATCTTCGTTTTCATTTTCAATGTGCCTTTCCCATTGTGATCTTAATAATGTGATTCGTTTCACATAAACACAGTGTGTGTTGGAAACAAACGAACATTTTAAAATTACAAAAAATGTCTAATTGAAATGGATACCTTGTCTCCTATAATGTATATAGATCACTGGACCATACCAAGGACTGTGCACGAATACGTCCGCTCTCGCCGAGCTCTGTCGTGCAACTATGACGCATAGAGGTGGGCGTTTACGCTAATCATGATAAACGTTAACACTTGTTAACGTTGACGACAATTAACTGTTGACCAAAACTGTTAATATTAACAGTTAATGTGTTTAGATGCCTACCATAGTTAATATAAACAGCACGCCGAAAATGGCGGCTTGTTTATAAATTTCGGGTATACGTCTAATGTTTATATTAACACTATAAATTAAACTTGATAATTATATGGAGCTTGAGTCATTTAATACGTAACAAATAAATATGAAAAATAATGCTATGCGGATTGTTACTGAAATCGCGATATATATAAAAATAAAATATATTAAGCAAAATTATACATGCATTGTAAATATAATGTTTAGAACTTCACATGACTGTAACATAAAAGTAATTAGTAAATATATTACCTTGAAAGCTAATGTAATATATCCATTATTTCTCCAAAAAATTGCGTTATCTGACGTAAAATAATTCCAAAGATCACTTTGTTTACACCTTTCAAATATTTTGAATAAATTTACAAAGTTTCTTGACCCAGACACATACAAACAAAAAATATCCAGTAAATTAATGCTGATTATTAAGACTAAAAGTTAATGTCTTTCCAAATCTTTAAAAAATTAAAAATGTGATTTGGTATACAAATTCTCGTATTTAAATCTATAAAAAATAGCTAGTAATAAAATATAAAATATTCGCACTAAAAGGTTACATATAATTAATGTCTTATTAATAATATTAAAGGATATGTAAAATATTAACCATAAAAATATCCACTAGATAAATATTGATTATTAACACTAAAAGTTAGAATTATTTCAAACTTTCGTAAACAACTTTAAAATATCTTTTAAAATAAAAACGTCTTCTGAATATTAAATCTGTGAAAATAAGAACTAGTAATATAGTGTAAAATAATTGCACTGAAGGCCACAATTAATTTTTTATTAATATTAAAATTATAGGGAATACGTCGAAATTAATATACTATCGGACAAATCTCTAAACCTTCACTCATTAACCTTCATTACGCAATAACCGTCGACGAAAGACTGGCCGCTAGACTGATAATGTATAAACAGTCGATTCAATATATTCAATTGACGAGTGTCAACATTTAGCAGTTAGCACTTAAAGTTGATCAACGTGAACGCGCTAACGAAAAATAATGCTCCAGAGTGCGTTAATATAAACAGCCGTCGACGTCGACCATTTATTAACTGCAAGTGTTGATCAACTGTTAAGACATTTTCTCATCAACAGCGTTGATCATTGACGCACGTTAACGTTGAGCGTTAACTGTTAATCGTTTTTTGACTCAGCTCTAGTGACGCATCACCTCACTCTTGTGCGAGTGAGTAGATACTAGAGATGGAAATAACTGGTATTTCCCCATACCTGTTATAATGAATAACATCATTATTTAATAACATAGTATCATACCTGTTAAAAAATAACATGTTATTGGACATTACTGTGAATAACTTTTGTTCAATACGTTCTCAAACGATATGTTCCACGAAATTAATTTTTCTTCAGCATGTGTATACAAAATATGCGCATAGTACATGCGTACTATATCTGTCTGTTTGTAGCTGGAGAACTGCTAGTTCAATTTAAATGTGGTTTTTCATAGAATATAGGTAATTTTTTGTGAACGGATTTTAATCTACATTTGATTAATTTATGTTAAAAGAAAGACAGGCAATGGCCACAATACAGTGAAAAATTATATTTCGAACCACATAATATTTTCCTAGTTCCATAATTTGAACAAGACGTAATAATAACGCATAGAGATTGCAGTTGGTTAGCGATTAAAAGTGAAGACTGAATGAATATAACATACGTAAAATTTAAATAACAGGTATGGATTTTAACTTTGTAGTAATTAATTGTTTATAATCATTCTGTAAAAAATCCATGTCGTTCGGAAATGTTCCGTCAATACGAAACAAAAGAATAAAGCATAAAACAGATAATATATAAAACATTAAGAAAAGGAACGCGCTATTTCTTGACCTTTTTATTGAGACGACGAGTGACGGCCGCTGCTTGACAATAAATATAATATTTTAACATGTTACCAAGCGTAATATTCTTAATAACATAATGCGTTCATTCCAATTGGTAATAGGTATGGATCACATAACAGGTATGAATTTTAACGTTCTAATAACAGATTATTCATTTTTCGGTAAAGTTCGGTATCATTCGGTTATGTTCGGTAAATATGAAACGAAGGGCAATATAAAAAGAAACGTGCTGTCTCGCTCTCATTACTCAGCGAGTGATAGCCATTGTACGGGAGCAGCTTAATATCACCGTTAACATAATATTATAACATGTTAGCCAAGCGAATAGTTATTTAATAACATGGTATCTGTAAATCGCAATAACATAATATATTCATTTCAATCTATATTATGTTATTCATACCTGTTACGTTATAATTCTGTCATCACTAGTAGATACATACACTGTGTATATTACTTTGATATTCAATGGTCTCATCTTGAACTGTCTTACAATAACCTTCATCTGTGTTTGGACATATCACGTACCTTAGTAATATTTACACTGTTTCATAATTCATCATAGTAACATTCTCACCTACGTACATATCCACTAAATGTGATAAAGTGTTGAAGCCACATGTAAATTTGTTTTAGCTACATCTAAGTTTGCTTATCTCCTTCTGATTTTTCTGACTCTTATTTCTTTTCCGGTCCTCACACTCCCACTGAACACGGGAAAATTTTTTTCCGTTGTACCTTTTGACGAAAAGCTCGAATGCCATTTGCCTATTACCGAATGAGAAACTGTGTTATAAATATATGTTCATAACTTTTTTCCTTTATTTTGGCTAATCTCGAGACGATTTAATAAATCTATGTGGTTTATTGAACTTCAATAAATTGAAAAGCTTAATGTCGCATTCTCTGCAAGAGGCCTTAAACTCCTCACTTGCGAATTACCAACCATTGTCTGAAATAATAGATGTTGGATAATCCAAATATAAATAAAAAAGACTTAATAAATTAGATCTAAAGGAGAAAAAAAGAGATTATAAATAATATTTCATATAGAATAAAAAGAGTTAATAAATAAGATTTTTTGTATGGGGACCATACAAGAAATGTTACACAAATGCATTTCTTCGACGTTTTTTTGTTCCTGCGCCATACACAGGCATCAAACTTGATCTAATTTTAGGTCATACTCTACAGTTGTAACCCAAACATTAGAAGGATATATTATAGGATGAAGCAAAATATGATATAACAAACGCAATTAGCAATTATTTTACAGATTTTTACGAATCACGTGTTGCTGAGGCGTCTCTCTTTTTATTTACCAAAGAATTAGTGTTAACTTAGTGTGCGAGTCCAACTCGCATTTACCTCCTTTTTCTGTGTAAAATATGACTCTCTAAAAATGAAGTAACAGAAAAAATTATTGAGAAATTTTAGCTTCCCATATATCATTGAAGAAATTAATAACGGATCTAAATAAAAAATCGAGGTTTCAAACTTTAACATAATTCGATATCAGAAAATCCAAAAAAATTCACAACTGCGAACTTAATATCTTTGATAATGAAAAAATGGACTAGCCAAGACCGAAGTTCAATATGTCATTTAAGACCACGAATAACTGAGCCTGTTAGACTGTTGAGCAATTCATTATATCAAAAAAGAAACAAAATATGTAGATTAAATTAGACGCAGAAATTAAATTTAAAACTTCTTTCAAATATTAGGATTACATCCATTTGCCGAAATAATTAACACGAAATATAAAATTAGTAATTGATGAAATACCGACTTTATCCATATTTCATATGTAAACATATTTAAAGGCCTTTTATCAATGTACACGCAAGATTCTGTAATACCAAACCATTATGTGCTCTTCATTAACTTGTCAACTCGAGATTTTGGTCGTGAAACCGTTAATTACAAGCATCTTAAATATCTCAAGCTTCCTCTTTTTGAATATTGATTGTCATAAAACTATTTTTCTCACAGAGATATAAGCTCTAACATGGTGCAGAGCTATTACAGTGTTACTTTTTACAAATAATCCAAAATAAATACTTGTTATAGTCGAAATGAGCTTGCAGTTTAAAGTGGCTAAATATTTTCAGTTAATTCAAATTTATATTCAGTTTTGAAATCTACCCATAACCTCGCTCTGAGATATCTCAGTTCTTCGTAAGATGTCCATAAGTACATGTAGAAACGCTCAACCAATTTCAGGTCTTCATGAATTATATTTCCGTGCGTAGAACATAGAGTAGTCGTTCCGAAATATAAAATAATCCTTGTAGTTTATATGTTATAAAAAAATATTAACCAACTCTCGCTTTCGATATAGAAAGAACTTCCGTTAGTCTAGCAAGCATGTGGTCGTATAGCACTCGATTTTGCTAGAATAATTTAACTCAATTTGTTACAAGATAATTAATACAAATCGCAAATAACGTGGCTTTTGTAATGAAGATTAAATATTAAAGCTATTCTTACAAGTTGTCAAAATTAAACTTATTAGAATACGAAAATAATGTTATCAATAAGTTAACAATATTATTTATTCAAATATTTTCAGTTACTTTTTATTTTTGCACTACGTCTAATTTCTCTAAGACACAAAAGTCTAGCGTTTATTTTTAAATTAAGAATGTTGAGAATACCCTAGCATATATTTAATCATAACATTACATGCAAAACAATTTCTTTGCGAGTCTATAGACTTCTAGTCAAACCCTTATTGTAGATTAAATTTCTAAGTATTTTTTTTTAAGTATTTTATTTTTATAATTATTTTGGAATATATTAGGTCACAGCAAATAATACTGCATAGTAGTAATGTCTCGTCACATTCCCTAATTTTTCGCGATTCAAAACACAGACATGTTTAATATCTTAAGTCGATACTGTAAATTTGAAGAATTACTTTCAATAGATGCTCGTAAATACTTTTAATTAATACGACTCTATCGTTTTCAGTGCATGTAAGTTCGGTGAACAACATACTGACTTTCGGCCTGAGTTGGCGGGCCCCTCAGAAACTGCGTATTCAGCAACTTACACAGGCTTCGGACGGGCGAACGGGCGGGCGGGTGGACGGGCGGACGGACGCACGCATGCACGCACGCATGCACGCACGCATGTATTGTAACTATTGAAATGGTACATTTATTGAATATATTATTGGAATGGTAAATGGACAGCAACCCTTCAGCGATGAAAAGTAAACTGCAGGAGTTTGCACTCGTTTTACTTGTCTTAACGTAAACCAAGAAAGTAACGAAGTAAATAAGTAGGTAAGTATATGCAAGTACATAGAAAGGAACGAAGTAATTAAGCTATTAGTAGGAAGATAGAAAATTAGGTATAGGTATAAATTCAATGTTAAGTATTGATTCGAATTTGGGCACCAATATTCAATTTACTCAGACAGTTCTTGCACGCGCAAACTAGCGGTGTGACGATGGCCAGGAATATCTAAATCTTAGCTACTATTAGAGCTAGAAACATCGAGTTTGAGGTTAACTGTTCGTTTTAATGGGCAGTTATAAGAATCTGTCATCATATGAAAATAAATGCGGGTCATCATCGGACCTCTGACTATACGCGTGTAAGAACTATCGAATTAAACTGAATATCAGAGTTCAAATTCGAAACTTTTAGCTGTAATAGTGGCTTAGAGACAGGTATTAATAACCTGGTAATCATCAGAACTTCGAGTATACACGTGTAAAGACTGTCCAACAAAACTAAATATTGGAGTCTAAACTAGAATGTTAACTGTGATATTGGCTTATATCCAGGTGTTACGATTCTAGTCATCGTCAGATTCTAGTCATCGTCAGGTCAGTGTGTGGATCTTACATCCATAAATTTGAAGGTCTAACGAAGACCAGGATAATAATGCCTGGATCTTAGCCGCACTTACATACAAAAAAATCGAGTTTGAGTTAAACATTCCGTTTAAGTGGGCAGTTCTCACACGTACAAATTTGGGGATCTGACGATGACAAGGAAAAACAACACCTAGATCTGACCCACTATTACTGTTAGGAGTTTCGAGTTTAGGTAGCACCCAATTTTGTATACTAAATTTTGTTGGACAGTTCTTCCAAGCGCGAACTCGAGGGTTTGATGATGACTAAAATAATAACACCTGGATCTTAGCCGTTATGAAAGTTAGGAATTTTAGGTTTAAACTTAAATGTTCAGTCTCTATATTCTATTCTGAAGCATCTCAAACTGATCTGATAATGATCAGGATAATATGTATTTATTTATTTATTTATATTGAAACTTTAATGTATACAATTAATATACACAGCCAATTTATTCCGACGATAGCAACCTCTTACAGCTAATCGGAACTATTCGACGGTTTACCGGTCCCGGGTCGAATTAAAACAGAAAGCCTATGATCAATCCGGTATACCACCGAAATGACGACAATAATTATATTACTAGACCTTAGCCTCTATTTCAACCATATATTTCAAATTTAAGCTCAAAGATTCTGTAAAATGACAAATATAGGTACCTATAGATATTCGCACGTATTTATATTTTAACACTATCGTATGGTGTGGGACTGGTACTGTTCTATTTCTAAGTATGGATTTCGTCCAGAATCTTCTGAGCTTCCTAGTTTTCTGAATTTTTATTTTTTGGATTACACACGCGTGATTGGAATATACACATGCACAAAAGTTGAAACAACAGTAATGTCAATTACAATCCCATCCATTGACAGAAGGATAACTGAATGACACCAACCGACAGGTGTCGATTGTGTACAAAGGTTCACTCGTGGCTCGTTGCGTGGCAAATATTTTGACAAGATACTTATTAAGAGGCCTGTGTACTGCAAGCATTACAAGGAATAACTAAATTACTGTCGCACAACAAGACTCAGATCCTAAGAAGGCTCACACTAAAAACTCTTGCCATTGTCTGAGTGAAAACAGTAATAACCAAAAGTGCAACCCAACTCCTACCCTAGTGCGCCGCTATTTCGACAGCACTCGTCAATTTACCAATGACCGAGTAATGCAATATTGTTTTAATAACCCTAACGATAAACTTTTTTAAAAATTTCGATGAAAACAGTCAACATTTTTATGTATATTCTATTAAATGTTTTTATTTAAATTTCAAAACATTGAATAACGAGTAAATTTCATTATTTTATTCTTTTTCGTTTTTTTAACGAAGTTTCTACTGTAACATGGAAACGTCCTAGTAAATCCCAGTTGACATATCACAACCTGGACCTGAATACCTGGGCCTTACTAAGACTATTGATTAACACTTCCGTATCGGGATAATATTTGTAGCATGCAAAAATGTGCCCTCCTAGATCAATATCAATATCGCGCCAGAATTATTAATATTCATACTTCTTCTTTAGGGCCAGAAAAGCTAGGAAATTTAGATCATTTTTCCAAAAAAGACGTTCACCTACATCACCACCCAAAGAAATAAATATTCAAATCTGAAGACAAACTTCCTTTATCAAAATTTTTTTAAAAATCTGAAACATTAACTATAAAACACCTTTTCAAGAACAAATTCGGACTCCAAACTTTGCAATTGTTAATTCAAAATAAAAACGCAAACAGTAAAACTTTGTTTAATGCTCTTGAAGATAAGGTTAAAAAGGTTCGAGAAAATAAAAAATGGAAGGAACTGAAAATTACTGACAGTAAGACGAAAAAGGCTGAAAAGCAACTATTTTCTTTTTTGATAATCATGCAATCAGTCGTAGACTATGAGCAGATGTGTGATGAGCAGCTTGTCATCTAGAGTTCAACCTCAGTAGGACATAACTCTTTAAATGATTTATAGTCGACTGCTCGAGACTATCTAGTTGCATGATTTTGCGTCGCTTTAGTCGTCCTCTGTCATCGAAAGTTGTGAGTTGCACCGCTAGTTGATTAGGATGATTTTTTAGTCTCGCTTTGTATTTAAAGCTAAAAGATCTAATTTCCTCTTTCACTGTGTTTATTTTCAGATACTTATGCAACTCGTCGGTTCTTATAAACCACGGAGCATTTGCTAGGTGCTTTATGATGCCATTTTGAGCTCTTTGAATCATAATAATGTTGGAGTCGCAGGCTGATCCCCAGAGTTGGATACCAACCGAGCCGAGCAGAGCGGCCGAGCAACCAATCCAACCCTCTAAATTTTAGGTTTAGCTCATCTCTTTTGGTGGCTAAGTGTTTCTTCCAATTCAATCTGCGGTCCAAATGCATACCCAGGTATTTTACTGATTCCTGGTGGGGAAGTTGGTTACCATCCAGGGTCACTAGTGGGCAATTCTCTTTTCTTAACGTGAATGTTACCTACACAGACTTTGCTGCGCTACCTTTAATTTTTCATTTTTTGAGCCATTTGTTTATGTTGTTCAGGCTATGTTGCAGTGCTTTTGAGGCCTCTATGGGACATTTGTTGGTAGCGAGAACTACTGTGTCATCTGCAAAAGTGGCAATAGTCACTCCTGAGGTCTGTGGCAAGTCCGATGTGAATATTGTGTACAGTACAAGCCCAAGAACTGAACCTTTCGGTACTCCAGCTTGGATGGCATGGAATTTGGATGTAGAATCATCTTCCTTTACCTGGAATATCCTTTCTGATAGGCACGATTTCAATACACTATAGAAGGTGTGAGACAACAGTTGTTTAATCTTGCACATAAAACCTTTGTGCCAAACCTTGTCAAATGCCTGTTGCACATCAATGAAAGCTGAGGAACAGTATTGCTTTTCTTCCAGCGTTGTTCTGATAATATGACACACTCTGTGAATTTGCTCTATAGTAGCATGTTGTTGTCTGAATCCAAACTGATGGTCGGGGATAATTGTTTTTTCAGACAGGATACTAAGCAATCGTTGAAGTAGAACCTTTTCCAAGATTTTAGATATTACAGACAGTAGGGTGATCGGTCTGTACGATGTAACATCATGAGGTGGTTTGCCTGGCTTATGGATCATTACGATTTGGGATACCTTGCATAATGCGGGGAAGTATCCTATTCTCATGATCGCATTGGAGAGGATAGTTATATACATTATTCCTTTTCGTGGAAGTTCTGTGAGTACTTTCTTATCTATAAGATTGAAGCCAGGAGCCTTTTTTCCGTCCATGCTATTGATGTACCTAGCTATCTCTTGTGGTATTGCAGCTCTCAGTGGCATATCTAGTTGAAAGCCTCGTTTCAAGATACTATCTATTTCTTCATCTGTAGATGTATCAGCTTCGTTACTTGTGAATACCGTGGCTAGGTGATTCGCGAAAAGTTCAATTTTGATCTATCCATTTGTTACCTTCTTTACGGAGGGGCAGTTTGGGGTTTTGTGGCTGATTGAAGCTTTTGCAGGCACGCCACAATGAGTAATCAGTGGCTTTAGTGGCAGTAAGTGACTCCAGGTAGGTTTCCAATGTTGCATTCTGTATTTCCTTCAAGGTATCCTTCAATTCTCTTATGGCTTTGTTAAGGGCTCTTTTATCATCTGGATGCCGACTATTGTGCCAAACCCTTCTCAGTCTTCTTTTGTTCAATATTTGCTGCCTAATATCCCATGGTACCATATTTTGTCTTGGCGACTTATTGATGGGTTCTGGTGTGCATTGCCAGCATGCATACTGAATTGTCAGAATGAATTCATGGGTTGCAAAGTTTATATCACTTGTCGACTTCAGAGGAATTCGGAGATTCAGCGTCTTGTCCACTATATCACAAACTGAATCCCAGTCTGTGTGTTTGTTATAGAGTCTTGGCCTGTTTTCTTTGTTAAAAATTGTTTTTCTAAGCTTGTTTTTTTTTTCTGCTGCTCTTGCTCTTCGTTAGTTAGGTCTATTGGTAGTCCACTAAATCTGTTAGTCGTTTCTATCATGTCCGGAGGAGGTGTGGGTGACAATTTCCTTTTTTATTACTCTCAGTATTTGAGACGTGTCTGAGAGTTGGTACTCTTTGCCAAATCGGGGGACCAGCATTGTTTTCGTTTTCTATTTCTAGAGGATTTTTTTCGATGTCTTGTATGATGCTATCCTTGTTGTTTTCCCTCAGCTTTCCCATAGACGAGCTCCTCTGTCTTGAGTTGAACAAACTAGGATGGAAAACTTGTTGCACAAATTTTTTCTTCTCTTCTTTTTTCTTCTTGTTGTTACCAGTAGCATTAGCTGACATAGAAGCCTAGTCACCCGCGTCCATGTAGCCTTCGGTAGCAGATTTCACACCTTCTGGCCCGGGTACCAGAAGGAGCCGGGGGTTAGCCGGATCGCATAACAAATCATTCTCGTATTCTGACTTTTCTATAAGTTGTTCCCACGAATAGGGTCGATAAAACATGTCACACATGAGGTGACGCCCATTCTCATGTGAAGGCACTATACAATAATGTTTGCCAGGTCCATTGAGGTTGGCGCTTAGAACTGATATCCCATCAGCCATTCATCCTTTTGGCACGTTTCCCACCGTAGGATTGGGGTTATATGTTTATAGAGGGTAACTCCCTGTTGGCCCGGGCGGCAAAGCCAAGGCCCCCATTCTTGAAGATTGCGAGTTTACGGGTTAAGGAATCATAGTTGAAGCGTTAGCTTAGTCAGGTTAATTAACCGCCGCCTGAGACTCGGCGTTGTTACTTGTTTGGCACCACCCAGGGGACACGTGCAGGTTGGGTCTAGGAAAAGATGGTAAATCCTACGGGCGCAAGTAACTTCATCCCCCGAAAAGCAACTAAACATTTTAAACTTATTCAAAGGATCTTTCCTTCTCGGCGAAAATATCAGAAAGAAAGCAAAGGTGATGTGTGGTACTACCAAGTTTGCTAGACAGAACACATATAATGCCAAGCTTGTAATCATTAAGAATATGTGGGTTTAACGAGAAAAGACAGAGAGTTCATGTGTCCATAATGCGAATAAGAATTTAGACGGAAAATAATTCATTGATTTTTATGCTGAAAGATAAAGATAATTAGTTTTTTAGTTTATTTATTACAAATTAATTAGTCGTAATAGATAAAATAAGTTTCATTTTCATTTTATGAGACTTTTTTGTCCTCTTCTATCGCATGGGATGGTTCGCTGGGACCTCTCTGTCGCACGTATTCACTCGCAGCAATATTTCACTTTTTAAAACTCGACAACCGGAATTCAGGAATTATTTTTCGCAGACAACCCTATACCACCGTGTTCGTAATAAAATAATTTTTATTTTAATTTAACTTTAATTCATTAACCAGACCGGTGCAAGTTACTAGTATCGATTTACCTGTTTATACCTGCCTACCCAAGAGTTGTGACGGGAAAAAAATAGTCAACCTGACGTTTGCATATTCTATGGGCTTCATACTTTCGATTGGTATGGAATTTGTCTATTAACTAAACCTGTGAAATGTTAAAAAAAATTTTTTTTTTAATTGTTAATTAATCATATACTGGGCTGAAATTTTTTAGACAACCCATTTGCAATATATTTATTGACATATTTCATTGGATATAAAATACTTTTCATCCATTAACCAGCTCGGTGAAGATCGTTTTATAGTGGGATCTTAGACTATAATACACATAGTTGTATGATAGATCTCATTAGGTAATAATTCAATTCCTACAAAGCCCGCAATTAAGGTTTTTAAAATGTGCCTCTTTAATGTGAAAACGCAATAAAATGTGCAATTTTTTTTCTAATATTAAAACAACAAATTCATTAATTACGCAATTCCTTGTTTTTATGAACATTTATTCAAAAAGTGGGCCTTGTTAGGCGATTGTACCTTATTTCAAAAAATATTCGATATGCAAGCAGGACTCCGATACGATTTTCTCATACGTATATATAGACATAAATGTTTCTATTAACATCATATTTTAAAAGCAGAATGTCCCGCAAAAAATGGGACGTCTAGAATTTTCGTTATTTTTTACGCGGAGGCGTAGTCCTTTAAAGGTGTTATTAAAATTGTTATATTTAACGCCTATTTTTTTTTTATATAAAATTATTATTTATCAAGATAAAAATGAATTAAGACGCTATTATTATTACTATGTTAATAAAAATTATAAAACTCAGACTTATTCCACTTTTACTGAGTTCCCAATGAACAGTCGCAAAAAATCTTTAAAGAAGAAACACAACTAAAACCATATATCTTCATTTACACAATAATTTATAAAGTTTCTTGTTACAAAAATAAAATACAAATTATAATTTTTGGCACAAACAATACACATTTCAACTTTGTGCTTCCGTATATATTTTTAAAGCACTGTTCGTAACGTGACTGTCATATGATGTTTTTTATAGGAGCAATAAGCACAAATCTTTCTAGTTTTGGATTATTCCTCTTTCTGTACCGGTTTTACGACATCTTTAAAACCTGAGGCTTTTAATTTTCCGATACCAAACGCCAGACGTCTATCTGAAAATGGAGATAATAACTGCATATGCAATTCTCAAATGGGTACCTATATTTTTTTCTGTTCAACGGTTTTCTTTTTGCTTTTAGCATAGCGCTTAGAACTTTTCGACGTATAAGCAAAATTTATTGTTGTAAATCTATTTGTCCTAGTTTTTTCGATAGACTAAACATACTTATTTTTACCATAGACAACTCTTCGAATAAATTAAATTATACTTGGGCTTCTTAATTGTTGAGAGCTGTTTTGCTGGAATATAAAAACACTAGAAACAATCCACTGTTAGTGAAGAAGAAGATGAGGGTTCACCTGAGGGTTCATCCGTTTCACAGTCCTCTTCCATCTTCAAGTGGTCCTCAGTCTCACTGCAATCAGACTCCTCTGCGTTGTCATCTTGCTCCTCTTCTTCATTCAACCACATCTCTATAATCTCATCTGTACAAGATCTAATATTGTATAGTTGTATTGAATCCACCTTTAACCCCAAAACCGATAAAATAATGGAAATTTCTCAAATTGAGTCCAAAACCAAAATACGATGCTTAAAGAAAATATTACATAAAGGCCTTTCATTAATCGATTAGGCTAACATGTTCTTCAAATATCGAAAATGGTGGCACTTTCCCGCGTGTAACAATTGTCTACTCGAACGTCTTGTCGGCGAATGAGTTGATATGAAAGATCGATACGATAATACAAGTAAAGAATCTAATGAGATACACTTGTTAATTAGAAAAAGAGACTAATAAATTTTCGCCGTGTTAATTGAAACAAGTAACAATAGCCGATTAGCGTTAGGAAATGGGTAAAATATGACTTTCTGCTATTTATTAGCGAAATATGAAAAAGTACAAATGAAATGAAAAAATGATTTTTTAAACCAGCATAACAAAATTAGTTAAAGTTATTTAATGTTGTGGAAATCAATAGGAAATTAACATTTCTGATCAAGTAGGTAGTTATTTATGTCAATGACTTAGAATATAGAGTAATCCGGAAGGCAGATACGCACAAATGTCTTCGGGGTCACAGAATAGAGTACAGAACGGACACTCCCATACTAAACACACCAAAAAAGTGGTCTATGTTTATATGGATAATTGGACCCTGACTCACCAGGTGGCGCTTTGATTATTACCAAGACGAAAAGATGGCGCTGTCTAGGTAGAATTATCACCCATAGATGGCATTATGATAAAACATTGAATTAGAATTTATTAAACAATATTTTAAAAAACATTCGTATTTTCATAAATTTTTATTAAAACTTTAGAATAACTAAAATTTTACAAAACATATATCAGAGATTTTACAAAACATATATAATTTTACAATTATAGTATTCTAATAGGTAATTATTTCAAAAATATATTTGGATTTCCATTTCAAAAAGCATGCTTCAAGGTTTCTCTGACTTTCCCGCTGTTCAGGTTGATTATAATCTGAGAAGCTTGCAGCGCTGTGTCCATAATAGTTTATAGATGTCCTCTACTGCAGAGCTGAAAGTAGAAAAATACACACGGACAATACATACATATATGGATGTTAATGCATATTCTATGGTGTTTATTTCTTAGCGTGTCTCAATGGAGAAAATTTATTTCCAAATTTTGTTAAAGCTTCAAATTCAAGTTGGTATTCTTACAATATTACAGTATATACTTTATTAAAAGTATTTCCTCCAGGGTTCGTCAAAATGTTTACATTAGAATGTTTGTCGTGAAAGGGTTATTCTTTTAATAAGTTCAAAATTCTTGGTTCAATTAAAATGTTTTGTATTCAAATTGACCTAGATGGAGTTTTTAAAATTTATCCTTGAATATTTGATTTACAAATAATAACTTCAAAACTTAAGAATTTTACATTCATATCTAACCTAATTACTATATTGAAAACTTCAACAAGTCTGGAACTCCTCAGTTTTTGTAGGCTGCCTCTCTTTGAAACGCTGGCTCTGGTTGAAGCGGCTTCCGGAATTATGTCCTCCTATAATCATAAACAATTCACAAACATATATAATATTTGGATATAAATTGGCATATATCTGGCATGCAGTAAAAATCCATGTTACTGTTTCCAAATAACCTATCAACTCCAGACATTGGATGATTAATACAAAATATACATAATTTATCTCACATTAGTCGTATCAGTTATCATTGAAATTGAAAATATATACTACAAGATACACTATGTATAATTAGTGAAGTGGTTAGCGTTTACCTGCATCCAAGTGTTGAAAACTTGCAACAAAATGAGTTAAATAAAGTAAAGATATTTGTCTATAAGCCTGATATTAAGTATTCAATCAAAACGCAATCAATTGTATCACTAGTTTATTTATACTTAATGTTAAAGATGCTACCTGGTCAGTATAATTCCTTGTGCATAAATTCTAAATCTAGACAATGTATAATTTTACTGATAAATTACCTCAGATATTCCTTTATAGGAATAGCTTAATTCTGCCGCCTCTAAACTAATACTCGGCTGGTCTCTCAGTCGTTCCAACATGTCTGGTTCTATCACTCTCATTGTAACATCTTCGGTCGGTGTTGGCAAATTTAGACTCGGCTTTGCATTCACCTGTAACAATTTCCTAGGTGAAATAGTTTTAAAATCATGAATTATAAAATGATTCTCACAAATTCTGTAACAGTGGTTTTGAAATCCGGCTGCCAACTCATCTCGGCGACATAGTCTCAACCATTCCATCGCCCTGTGAACAAAACAGAAATTTCGTATTAATTTATAGTTCTAAACATAGTTATTCAGGTGTAAATGTTCACGTTGACGGAATTAAAAAATACTTTCTTATATTATTTGATAATAATAACCAAACAAAAATTACGACATAATTTGTGGTTATAAACATAGTTGTTCATGTGTAAATGTTCACGTTGACGGAATTAAAAATACTTTCTTATATTATTTGATAATAATAAACAAACAAAAATTACGACATCATTTGTGGTTATAAACGTTGTTATTCATGTGCAAATGTTCACGTTGACGGAATTTAAAAATACTTTCTTATATTATTTGATAATAATAAACAAACAAAAATTACGACATAATTTGTGGTTATAAACATAGTTATTCTTGTGTAAATGTTCACATTGACGGAATTTAAAAATACTTTCTTATTTTATTTGGTAATACAAAATTAAACTACAAACGATACTTACAGAGTTTTACATTTTGGAAGATTGAAAAATGAGATTCCTTTGGCAGTTTTTTGAGTATTACGACAGCCGGTTACAATACACGCCATTACTATGAACTATAATACAATAAAAATAACTTATTGGTACGTAAATGAATAAGAAAATACTTATGAAAAACACTATTAAATATAAATTTTTTCCGTAGAAAATATATGCGAGAGGCCACACAAGAATTTTCAATATTGTACTTTTTCAACACTAAGTAATGTCATGCGTGTGTTAAAAGCTAGACAGCGAGAAAAAGTATGGCGTCCAGCCGGAAACCCGCAACTTGAATCGTCTAAACGCCCTCTGCTGAGGAATCTGACATTAGCGTTTCAAATTTTCATTTCCGGTGAGCCCTCTTATTTGTTACTCTATGTTCGGGGTCGCGGTGAAGCCAAAAATCTTCTCCCCCTCCACCGCGCTCCGCCTACTAGCGCCCCACCCTACACGCACGGTGTTACCAGCAGAATAAATTTACCCACCAACTTCAGGAAATCGACGCATATAAATATATTTACTTGCGGCAGTACGATTCACATTTGCATTGATTTCATGTCATGGCTTGGCTTATATGAAGTATTATTAAGGACACCATGTTACATTTCTAAAATGTTTATTCTGACCACAACCAATAGCCAAAGTTTTTAGGTTAAAATTATTTAAAAACTTTATGTCACATTTTATCATTGTATTAATTAAAATTAGTATTAAAATATATTATCATTAAATATGTGTGTTAGTATGGGTATATGTGCGTGCGCGTCTGTACGTGTGCGCGTTTGCGTGTGTGTGTATTCGTGCATAAGAGTGTGTGTACAAATTAATCTACAAATTTTTTTGGTATAAATGCAAGTGAATATTTTTTTGTTAATACAGCAAGAAAAAAATTAGCTTAGTGTCTTAAAGTAAAAAGAGAGGTTAAAAAGCCCGCAATAAAAATTTAAAAATAATCGGACCCGTGCTGAAGAAATTCAAAATAGGACGAAAAAATTATTTATGTTAATTAGCGTTCAGTGTCGTGATAAAATTTCTTCTTATTTTAAACAATATTTTCAAAAAATTAAAGACGGCAAAAATGAATGAATGTAACATTCATTACTTTCGCGCGTCTCTGTAATCCTACATACAATGATTATATATGCAAATAGCTCTGCCTACGTTCGCAAGTAAATAGGAAAATAAAATAGTTTTTTTTCTCTTATATGTTGCACCTATGTGCTGTTACCATACCCAATTTCATCAAAATTCATCCAGTAGATTTTGCGTGATACCCATACAAATTAACATATGTAGACAAAAATTCTAAAAAAGTTTTTAAATCATTCTATACGCTAAATCAATATTTTTTTAATATTTTCAATATACATTATTCACTCTGTTACAATTTTATTATATGTGTAGGTAGGTAAAATATTCTAAAATTGAAAATTCTCCGACGACACCTAATCCCGATTTTTTAACTTTATTACTTGATTAAATTTTACATTTTTCATTCTCAAGCAATTAAGACGTTTTAATTTGATCATCATCATCGTTACGCCACACAATATTTTCTTTTGAAAGGTCTCACACCCACCAATACATTTCACAACTAGATTTTACTGTGGCGGAGTCTGCTCCCTCTTATACTCATAACAATACAATTTTGGGTGGCAGAGTTTAAACAAAGCCCTACAAGCTGCCAAAACGAACATCGCAGTAATCAACCAAATAAGGTTACCACATCAGAAATGGTGAAGAAAATTCACAAAATAGTATTGGACAACTGTCGACTGAAAGCGCTGAAGCTAGCAGACATGGTAGGAATTTCAAAAAGTGCGGTACATCACGTATTGATTGAAAATTTGAATGTGGAAAAGCTGTGCGGAAGATGAGCGCCGTGTTTGCTCACAGTGGAACAAAAACATCATCAGAGGATGTTCCAGTCAAATGCTTGGCGATGTTTCGTAGGAATAAAGCTGAGTTTTTGATTTATGTATAAAACATGGGCCCATCATTCCGCATCTGAAACGCAAGAACAGCCTAAACAATGGACAGAAAGGGGAGAATCCGCTCCGAAGACGGCGAAATAATTCCATCTGCTGGCAAGGTCATGGTGTCAGTTTTGTGGGATAAGCGTCAGATAATTTTCATTGAGTATCTTCAAAAAGAGAAAACGATAAGAGTAAGCATTATGCATCCCTATTGCAGCGTTTGAGTGACGAAATCAAGAAAAACGGCCACACACATCCGTTATCGCCGTGGCCAAAACCAACGAGTTAAAGTTCGAATTGCTTTCTAGCATACCCTATTAGCCAGATTTAGCCCCCTCGGATTATTTTTTTTCTTTACAAACTTGAAAAAGTAGTTTGGTGTTAAAAGATTTGCCAACAATGAAGACGTGGAGTCTAGGATCGATTGCTATTTTGAAGAGCTCGGCGATATCGAAGCTATTGAACATCACTGGGAAAAGTGTATTGTGTGAAAAGGAGACGTATGTTGAGAAATAAAAATGTGTTTTCCAATATTTACTGTCTTCTTTATTAGGTCGGATACTGTTGGAACTACCCTCGTACAAGTGCATATGATAATCGATTTTTGAAAACCAAACACTCTTTTATTTTAATCAATTATTTTAATACTTTCATGAACATAATATTCATCTTAATATTATGTCATAAATATTTTCTAACAGTAATAATTTATAATTTTCTTTTGTATAGAAAGATTTTGGTGTTAGGACCCTCTTTTTTTATAACATCCTACACTATATTTAGAAATCATAAATAATTGTGATTGATTACAACATGTAACGCTATGAAAATTTCACACAAAAAATGACGTTACAGCCACTAAGTATTTATTTACATTCTGCGCTAATAGCATTTTACATGGTAAATATTGTAAAAATAAATATTGAAGATGATTAAGTAACCTACTTTATTTTATTGCTTTATTATGTAAGTGAACAGCCCACTTCCATGGTCCTCCTTAAGAGAAACATTTCAAGACAATGAGTAACTTGATATATGTGGTGTATTTGAAGACGCAACCCTGGTAGAAATATTTCACTGAAAATATATTGGTTTTTCATAAAAACTTTTAATAAGAAAGTCAAATTTCTTAAATGATTTCGAAAACTTCTAGAAAAGTTATACAAAGTTATTAAGAGATTTTGAAGAGAATTGCTCCGCCAATTCTCATCAAAGTCTCTTGATAATCCTGAATAATTTTTCTAGAATAACCAACACTTTTTCAAAGTTTTCCAGAGTTTTTCAGAGAAAATAAGACTTCTAAAATATTTGTACTGGGGTCTGACTGAATTGTTCTGAAAGTGGGCAGAGACATATTTTCACCGGGGATTGGTTCGCCTTTGGAACTGTCCATGACGTAGAAATTAAAGGTTGTCTGATACAAATATCAGAAGCATTTTTATAGATTATATTTGACTTTATATCAATGTCTGTCATTATAGATAGATTAATAACAATATAAACTCAGTACACGTGACAGAAGTGAAACTTTTTTAGCGATCTAAACCTTGACAAAAGTATGTCTAAAATATTAAAACGGCACTGACAATGAGAAAGAACATGCAAAGTGTAAATCCATAAATTCTACTATAAAATGTCTTTACAAATCGATGTAAACATCTTATCTTCATATAAATTTAATTAGCCTATTGTCAATTTAAAAAATGCTGCAATATAAGTACCAGAACACTTTTAAATGCAGCTCGCGTTGTAAATTATATTTCCGATTATACCTATGTCCCGCATATATGTTCATTGCAGATTTATAAATAAATTAAATATAATGTATTCCTAATATGTTTTTATTCTTGTAATGGATGTATATGCAGAATTAGTAAAAAATGAAACAAAAATATATAAATAAATCGACAAAATTTTGATAGGCTTCTTTTGATACTGTGCGCGACACTATCCTATTCAATCGCTTTGTATTGTTGTGTATACGTCGCTCTCTTTTGCTCCACTTCCATGGCGTCGAAATATATAGCTCTCCTTCTTTTTCCCTAAGATATGACGTAATATCTTTCTTATCTCTCATGTAACGAAATGTGCCTAAACGTGACGCGACCTTAAAATTTTATTCTCAATTCTCGTCCACTTGTCGATTATCGAATCGGCGCCTAAGAAGTTTCTCTTCAATAAATTATTTCAAAACAATATTAGTCTAATGAATATTTCAGTCTCGTCATATATTTGAAAATGTTTCATACAATAATAAAATCTTTTTCATTTCTGCTTTTGATAAGAGTAGGAATACGCCCATCTAGTTTCTAAAGCAAAAACAGACTTAAAAACTTTCAATGCTTTCATTCCACTAAATTAAGTCATGAAATAATGGTTATTTTTAAGGTACTTTTTTTATTCAATTACTCCTACGACCTACCATTTTTACATACTGTGTTACCCTGTTAATCTTATTTATGTAAAGTT
Source organism: Druceiella hillmani (assembly GCA_039881145.1). NCBI lineage: Eukaryota > Metazoa > Arthropoda > Insecta > Lepidoptera > Hepialidae > Druceiella > Druceiella hillmani. The sequence continues at coordinate 71,683,016 of JAYKKI010000001.1, forward strand.
AGACTCTATATAATTAGAGTTATTCCCACAATAACTATATATAAAACATTATTAACGCAAGATAATTTTTAAAGTGTTTATTACAGGTACGAAGTACAATAGTTTTATCTTTTTTTGGGGAAGAAAAACCTTTCCTTTTAAAAATTTAAAACAATATTTTATAATACATAATAAATTTAAAACATTGTTAAACAAAATCTTATTAACAGTCACTCAGTCAATTTGAGAACTCGAAAATACAACATGACTGTTTTTTAAATTATTGAGAAAATCGCTGCATTTACCAAAGATCATATTTAATATGATGTACCTGAAAAATGAAAAAAGTTTTGTACAATCTGTTTTTAAATCACTTGTATTGCGAGTAATAATTTCTTTTGATACACACGTAATATTTCCTTTTAGCATTTCATCACAATATACTATATAAACTATCTAACCAATCATACAAAGTAAATAAAATAAAGAAAGAGCAGTCAGCAAGCGGATTATTATATTGAGGCTCTCATCTCGCTTTAACTCTATGGCGACAATATGGCAAAACACTAAATATTATTTCGTTTTCAACTGGTATTTGAGAAAAATACATGTGCTCAAATATTCCATAAATTTGTGCACAAAAAAACCAAAAAATGTTGAAAATAAACCCAATTTTTTATTTAAAAACCAAAAAAGTACAACTTACTACAACATATTTAATTTAGCATACTCTCATTAATCTGAGTTAAGTATTTATTTCGCACAGACTGAAATAAATGGTTTAATATGTACTACCCATAAGTAAGATATTGTATATTTTAAAATAATTTGATGAATTATAAAATTCATTTTTTTAAATTATAAATTAAAGTAATTTATAAATATTAATTAATTATTAAAGTAATACAAGTAAAATACCATTTCCCTAGTATAATTAAGTGAATATAGATAAAAAGTTAATTTCAGTAGTTTATAACAATTAAATATTCATTTCTTGACAAAAACACTGAAATAAAAGACTAGCCATACACGCATAAGAAGCTGCCCCAACATCTAATAGCGTTCTCACCTTTTATCTATAATTCTTCATCTAAAACTTCTCCACCTTCAATTTTGAACCTCTACTACTCTTCTGTTAAGGCAAGTATGGGCAATATAAGGGTATTTTAATGTTAAATGCAAAATTCTCAAAAACTCTTTGACACTGATCAATGTTAAACTGTTTTTAATATATGGTATATATTATTTTTTTTAGAATTTTCCATTTTTGAAAAAGGACAAAAAAACAAGGAGTAAGTATATTTTTCCAAGCCAGTTTTATGCTTACCCTTGGGGTGGCACCTACAAAAAATCAAACATTCCTAACAACTACTTATTTATTAAGTAACAAAATCTTGAAAATTCATATCGGTGGAAAATTGTAATAAAAAAATTACAATCAATAGTACTTTTTAACCAACTACGGAAGCGAGGGAGGGTAAATTTTTGCAGTCTTATGTATGTGAGACAATTTACGCTACACTAGAAAAAAATCTGCATTTTTTATTTTGATATGTCATTAGATAAGTCATAATTGCACGAAGCAGGTGCTGACGGCAATTTCGCACTGAGTAATATATTCGTTTTAATGATTGCCTGAATTTTTTTATATAATATTGATATAAATAATGGATTACATAATTTGCTCTAGTTCCAAACACATCATCAACGTTAATGTTGGCTGAAAAAGTTCCGTTTAGAAATAAGCCCACCTTTAAGAAGTTGTTCTTTATTTTTGCTCTATTATAACATAGTGTCCATTAAATTATGTGTATAGACAAAAAGTAGCGCTCAATAAAAAATTAAATAAAAGATACCTTCACAAACATTGAAGGTTAACTTGTTATGAATGACAGACCAATGACAGTAAAGTGCCTAAATCTTCTTTAAATACATATCCTTCAGAGTAATTTCCACGATCCAGAGCTGGGAATACTGCACTTCTAAATAACTACACTGAGATTCAGGACCCTACTAACTGGACTTTCTACTGACAGAGATGTATCTAAAACAATTGGAAATGGTGCCCACTGTGAATTATCGCAATTTTTTAGTAAGGATTTAGGGACCCAAAAATTTGGCTCAAAGCTTTGCGATCTAAAACTTGCCAAATTTTTAATTCACTTTTTTATATACAGATGGGTTTTTAAATTTCTTGATCTATTTTGAGGATAACTCATTGCATATCCCTTCGACATGCAAGTAGTGTCATAATTTCTGTGAATACTTTTCATACCTGTTATAATAAAAAATAATAACAAGACTACTACAGAGTCAATTAACATCACTTTGAATCAGAGAATAACAGAAAGAAAGGTTTTTAGTTATTGGTGAATGTACATCACCAAAATAAATATTATACAGATATATTCAGAGAAAGATTACTTATGGGTAAAAAAGTTTGCAGAAGGGAAAAGATAGCAGAAACTAGTTCGTATAGGCTCTAATTAAGGACTCATTATGAATATATATACCGAATTTCATGGTAATTATGTCATTTACTTCAGAGATATCATCAATCGAGCAACTAAATCTGAAAGAATACATGATATATTAAAAAAAAATAATTTTATGCCACTATTAATTTCTCACAAACCAAGGAAAACATTTCAAGTCATTTTCATTCAAAATAATCGGTTTTCGGGAACTTTTGTCTTAGTAAAGCCATGATATACAAGCTACAGAATCCCTTCAAGTAAGGCAGAGTTAATCGAAGAGAACCCATGCTCAAAACAGCCGTTTGAGGCCACCTCCTCTACATTGTTAAAAAATTGAAATATTTATATTGGAAGATTGACATATTTATATTGGAACATGTTCATATGAGTTTTTGGACATATGCAGACAAGGGTGAAATTTTCAATAGAATTGTTACAGGTTTTGAAACTTGGATTTATCATTATAGTGTCATAAAAAGAGTACATCATGTCCTCCACCCCCCCCCCCCCCCCCCAAGTTTAAGATTGGCTAGGAAAATAATGGTCTTTTGGGACACAGGAGGTGTGCTGCTCATTGATTATAAAGGTAAGTGTTTCAATAACGGGGAGTACTACGCTGGCTTTGTTGAAATGGTTAAGAGAAACTGAATGGTTAAAAAAACAAAAGGCAAGAAAAATTGATGGAATCTGTGCTGCTTCTGCATGACAACATACTGGTTTCCAAGAATCATGTTGTGATGGCTGCCCTTCACAATTGTGGCTTCCAAATATTGAACCATCCACGCTACAGGCTAGACTTAGCCCGCTACATGTATTATTTGTTCCCAAAAATGAGAGTTTCGTGGCAAGAATTTCATCAATAATGCCGACGTTCATCGACGGTCAAGTCTACAATATTGGCTTATTCTGAAAGCAGACATAATATCTTTTTTTCAAGGATTTAAGCATTTTATTTGAAAGATTTGCACAATAAAAGGGGGAATATATTGAAAAGAAGAATTAACAATGTTTTTTCCCTCCTTCCCTTTCTTGCAACATAATTTTTTATTTAACCTCGTAATAGTACATATAATATTCTTATAAATAAAAATTGAATATATAAAATCAAACAATGGAAAAATTATGAAACAATAAAGTAAAGGTGTAACTGATTTGATCTCCAAGGTATTGTAAAAGCCGACTTAATTATTTTTAAGAAAATTATGTTTATTTTCAGTCACTACATTTAATTTGTGGCTACAATATTTTTATTTAAAAATTTAATATAGTGATAATGTAGTGAAACATTGTCTATAACATAGTTATTGTTCTGTAAGTTGTGGACTAATCTGTGTCCTATATCGTCATCTTAACTTAATAATTCTTATTATTTTTGCCTGAATATTTATAGTAAGTTCCTTCACAGGATATGATTTCATAATTCTCCAGAACAACATTTGGATACAAACGATTGTCTTGAACTAGACATCACATAGTTTGGTTAAAAAAGAGATCAAATCACATCTTCAGAGTTGATTACTGAATATAAATTAACTTTCATAGAATTAGAAATGATAAATAATGATTCTGCCTTTAATTTCAAGTTACTAATAAATGACTATAAATGAATAGAAGTATTATAGTTTAAGGTATACAAAAATGAAAATAAAATTATAGTGCAAGACTGTATACAGATGTCCCAGAAATCAACGTCAAGCCAAAACAAAACTGCCTTAGTTTTAAAATAGAACTGTCACAAGCTGGCCTATACCGCATTTCTGGCTTGATGTTGATTTCTGGGATACTATAAAATACATATACATCACGTGATGTGAAGTATAGAGTATGAGAGAAAATTACATACAATAATAAAAATGCACTTACTAGAGTAAATTTCTGAAAATCAGTAGCAATGCATTATTTTCGGCAACGTGATATAAGCCTATATCATGTTACCACAAATACAGCAACACAAAAATTCCCGATCAACATCTTAATAAAGCTTAAAAATCAATGGTTTTCAATTTTGTTCCCATTTTTATGTAATTTTGAGGATATATGTACGATTTTTATATGTATAAATGTATGATTTTTTATTATGTGATGTCACCGGCATTTGTAACATAACTTTCAAGTGACACCATTGCCATTGGCTTTGCCCTTTAGTTTTCAAACAACACCAGCATGATGTCAGTGTTAAGGAAAATTAGAGTCAAATTTATTTTGCATAAATATATATATAATCTAAGAAAAATAAAAGTTTTCATTTACTGAATTTCATCTATTATCAATGGAATGTTGCCAGCATTGCTTGAAACAAAAGTTACATTTAGTATCTTTACCAAAGTTCACATTGATTTGGATGATTTATCAATGTTAACACATGGGGATCTGAGCACTAACTTTGGTGTCCATAAAATGGTTGGTTAGTTTATTCAAAATTAGTTGACTTATGTTAAGATGTCTTTGAAGTGACCTGACAACAAACTGAAAAATAGCAAAAAATGTTTTTATTTATCATATTTCTTTTTTTCCGTTATTGACGTTTCTTTTTAAATGATTTTAAGACAGATTTTAATAAGGAAGGATTATTCATGGGACTATAAAATAAAACGAGTAAATAATTGAATAAAAATTCATTTCAAAATCGAAACATTTAGTGTCAAAATATACATTTCAATATTATTTTGATAGTTAAGTTATATATTAAGCTAAGCATCATTTTATAATTTGTTTAACATTTTTATAAAATATTTTGCTCATTTATTCGCCTTAAAATTAATTAGTACCTAATGGGCCACAATAATAAAGTAGTAAAAAGTACACTTTAACTAAAATCACTTCTCCATAGTCCTCACAGGTATCGCTCGACTTCTTTATAACTTTAACTCTCTCAATGCGGGACATACGCACTTAACATACCTCATGTTAACACATAAATGAACATGTCCTTCAATGAGAGTGTTAAACATTGAAAACCAAAAATTAGGTTTATTGATATTTTTATACAACTCTCACAACTTTCTTTGCATGAATACGATAACAATGAAGTCTTCACCTTATATAATAATAATTAGTTAATTTAACTAGTGACACACAATTTTTAATATTTGATTAAATTACTTAAGTGTATCTATGTGATTCAATATTTTTTGATAGTCAAAGAATATGAATGTTCAAATGTAACATTTATGAAAACCGTACATAGTTATTTAATTTTGTTTTCAAAGTTGAATATTAAACACATCTCAATTCAAAGCTTTTACACTAACAGCACAGTTCAATTGTATAGAGCAAAAATTGATAAACTACCTAATGAATATTCTTTGTGAAACTAAAAATTCATCGAAACAATTTATTTATATCAAATAAATATTTTAAAACTCAAAGAACTCATCAATTGTTAATATATGCTCAGATAAGCCGGTTTAAATATCAACGAGTAACTAATAATAAATTGAAACAAAGACTAAATTTATAATTATTATGTAGTAAACATAATTTGATAATTGAGGCATCCTGGAGCCAGAGTGGGCACTAAGGGAATGCCTTGTTCTCAGGAATTGAGGGAGATGTGGCACCACTGGCCGAGCGATTGGCCTCGCGTAATGCCTCATCAAAGCTCTGCGTCGAGTTCGACCTCGATGCTACTTTACCCTGAAAGTTAATAATAAATATGTAAAACCGAGAAGAATAGAAAACAATATGCTTTAATTATAACTGGATACGGTTCTGAACTTCAATTATCTCAAAAGGATGGAAAATGATATGACTTTAATTGTTACTGTATAAAATATCACGGGTCATTTCTTCTATAAGTCACATTAAATTTTTATGATAACAGATATCATGAGTCAAATATTACCAAATGAAGCAAGTGATTATACACAAAATACTTTGAATAATGAAGCAAGTCACATAAAATACTTCGTCATAATCTAACCAGTTACTCTTTGCCAAAATAATAACTGGCCTAAATATAAATAAAACTATATTATAGACGGAATAGATTGAAATAAAAGAATGCAAAACTATAGAAATGTTTGTTACTTTTGCATAGAGAGAAAGTGTTTGGTGTTTGTGGAAACACATAAGGAATCCGTACTGAATGTCTATAATATCGGCCTATAAGATCTGGATGGACTACAAGTCTATAAGATCAAACACAGTTTAAACCACCAACAGAGCTTTAATAAGGGTTTAGTCATAATTTCGTAAGTTCAATAATAATGATAAAATCAATAGTGGAACTTTATATCCCAGATTATTTTTACTGGTGGGAAGGAGATTTAAGCTCCTTTTCATAGATTAAATGTGCCAATATTATAGCCCAATGTCAGCTATTTCAGTTTCTGTCATTTTATCGAACTGTCATTCAATGGTCATAAGGTCAGTAAAAGTTTAGAAACTTCTTTTAAATATTAGGTTCTAATGTTAATAAAGTTACATTATTAGTTAGTAAATTTACTTTAGTAGTTAATAAAAATAAAATAGAAAACACAAGTTACAATTCTGATGAAAAAATTGTATTATTGTTGAATGGTCTTACCAATTACTTTCAACACTCATACATCATTAAAGCTCTGATTAATCATTACAACTTTTGGTATGATAAATACCAAGTGCATTAAAATTTCTATCTCACTCTCAATAAAACTGAGCACTCTCTTTAGTAATCCTGACATTATAAAGTTAAAAACACGTATATTCATAAAAAAGACACTTTCGCTAACGAAACATCACTATAAAATATTAACAATTTTGACATTTATTCCCGAGATTGTAATATAAAAAAAACATTTAGCCATTAAAAATCTTCAATATGGGTTGATATAATATTGAATAAGGGTTATTATATTAAAATTACCATTTAGATGTAATCGACAGATTAATTTTAAATAGAGATTTGTTGACAGTTGGTTTAAACTGTGATCGACCTTACAGCGCACAGTTTTATCTCAAAATATGGCCAGTTATTATTTTGACAAAAATAACTTGTTTGATTACGATGAAAACATTTTATATACAAATATTATAATTATTTGCTTCCTTTTACAACATTTAACGCATGCCAGTTTTATAAACATTTAACATGAATCACACATTTAAAATGAATCAATCGTATTGTTATAATTATATGCACGGTAAACCTAACCAAATAATTCGATAACAACTGTAGTCTTTTATACTTCATCCTTTTTATAAACATCATCTTTCCTGCTATAACAATGAATAAATTACATGCTGCAAAAAAGCCTTGTAAAAATCTTATATGTAGTGGGACAATTGTAAAACATCTACCTATTAAAAATAATGAACAGTTTTAACCTTATGGAAATATTGTTTGTTAAACATTTAACATTTCAAGCGGTTTGAGATATTCATATAATCACTCCAGGAGAAATATTATTGTGTAGTTAATATATACAGTTCACTTAAATTATAACAGACAGTAGTAGTACCTTTACATTCTCATAAGCAGTGCCGACCCTCTCTTCAATGGAACGGAATGATTCTGAATTGCGCATTTGTCCTAACTTGGTTGAAATGCCACCAAGTATCGAAGTGGTTTTCTCTGCTGTTGATTTTATCACAGATTCTGTCTTTTGGTATCTGCAAGTATAAAGATATACTCTATAAAATGCTTACAAAACTTCAGAACTTAATATGTCCGTCGCATTAGACAGTCCTATAAAACCAGCTAAATGAGTAGTAAATATGAACATTATATTGCAATAGGTGCAACTAATCTTTTGAAAGTGAATGAACAATTGAATACGCAAAGTTTGTCACAATTTTTGCAGACTGGACTTAATTACAGTGCTGATGGCTTATTTTTTACATAACAAATCTTCGAGCACAACTAATCATAAATTATTTTCAAGGCTTGCAGAAAATACCAAAATAGCACAGTTAAATTTGAAACAATGTGATTATAATAGTTAATTTGAAGAATGTTCTTCTAGAAACCCACTACTCATACATAAGTTTTTGTTGAAAAATTGTAATAGAAGACAACCCTTTATCCTTCAGGTCATTAATAAATTTTTCCACTTATAACCTTTGATGAATCTGATCTATTAAAATAAAGATGCTTCTTTCAAAATATATTTAATAATGTTTTGTTATAGTCTGCCCCGCACCGAAAGTCAATGAATGCATTCATGATAAATTGACAATGAACCTGCAAGAATATAGCTATTTCACGAGTTCATGCTAATTTTAAAAGCGGTACAATTCTAAAAGCCAAAATAATATTAATCTAATAATATTTAAACCATCACTTTGGAAAGTACTTAAAATTTACAATATCAAACCTAAGTTTGCTGCATGCCTAATATGCTACAAAACAACTAAAACAAACCCACTTGTAAAATAATCTACTTACAAGGGCGCATCTGTTACTGCTTTTGATATTTGTCCGACATGCGTTTCAACAGATTGATAGCTAAAGTTGAAAAATATGAGAAAAAAATTGCAAAATTAAAATAAAGAAAGGATACAGATTATATCGTATAAGGAAAATAAGAGATTTAATTTTAAGAAATGATAAATAATTTACAATAAACATCCATGCGAGAACTACGCAAAAGATAAATTTGCTAAGATAACAATCGCTAAGTATATTTTAGGAAAAAATCTATTTGAAAAAACAAATAATCAATTGAAAATAAATGAATCAAATATGCAAAAAGTATTAAAGGTAACAATTCATTGCCTATTATGTCGAAATAGCTTTAGGGTATTAAACAGCATGTAAGATTAATAAAAATACTTACACTTGACTCTCCTTCACATTCTTTATACCCTGATTAACATCTTCGGTGATTTCTTTCCAAACAGTTATTCCTAACTTTCGTTTCAAATCAGAACTTTGACGTATCTACAAGAGAATAAAGGATACATGATTAAAATAACAATTTATGGAGTTGTGTCTTTTCAGATTAGCAATATCAAATTTTCATCACCAAAAAAAAACCTTCATGAATTTTAATAAAAGACTGTACAAGGATATTGTTTTACCAATTACGGTTTGGAATTTTTAACATGTTGATATTGTTTACAATACATTTATATATACTTAAATTAAGCTATTCTGATACCAGCATGAATTTAAAAAAAATTTATTCTCACATAACAACATCCTTAATGATTTCCACCAACATCCTTTTGCATATTGTCTATACTGACCCAATGACAATTATTGCTCAGGACAAAGTTCCATAAAAATTCACATCTACTAAAGTTAGAAAAATAAATTTCCACCTTAGTTTAAATAAGCAAGAAGCCTGGAAACATTATACACTAAATCTGAAGGAGTAAAATCCCTGACTATATCTTATCTAATAATTCAATTATGGATAAAAGGTTCTTCCAATCGTTCCACATTCATATATTCGTTGTCTATATGTCTAAATCAACTCAACAGTGCTTTTGGAAATTTTTGTCACCTTATAACTTCATTTTAATATTCTTTTTATGACATGTGGATTTTTATGGTTATTTTACAGGGTAAATAGTGATGAATAATGGCAAATTCTGGTTCTTTTTCTTCATTATCATATTGAATCATGCTTATATTTAATTAGAAAGGATACTTAGAAGATACCACATAACAATAAATAAATAACCTTAGTACACTACACTTACACTACGAGGGTTCTGCACCCACATATTACTTTTCAATATATTGATTCTCTTTAATTTATTAATGCAAGTTAATTAAAACAATTTTCCTCTGTAATTAAAAGACATTTTCAATGATGCAACACGTGTCACAGTAGAATTGTATTACAATCAGACTTTAATCGAAAAATAATATAACCTACAGAGAGACATGGAAATAATAGGGATTCGGTTTTTAACATTTTAGTTACAGAACCCTAAAAATAGTTGATTCCAGTTATTTTTACAGCTCACTTGAGGGACAGCAACCAATCTGAAGGAAGCGGACACAACTTCCCTTTACGAAACTGAGCTAGACAATTAAAAACACTACATTTGCTGATAGAAAAATGCAGTGAAATGTAAGCATTTTTATTTCCCAGCCAAACAAATTTTGATAAACGGATTAATCACAATTACTGTGATTAAGATCAACTGAAAAATTTATTGAAACAATGATAAATTTGTTGCAGCTGTAAATTTGTTTTTTTTTATTTCTATGCCTTCTGCTAACGACACTTACTTTACTTTGCAGAACAGTGCGCAACGTGGCGATCTCCTCCTCGACTCTGGCCAATTCACGGCTCCATTCGGCCTTGAGACGCTCCTGCTCCTCGGGAGCGAGGCCGGCCAGCTCCGACGGTGGCGTCACTGGTGTGCCGTCGCCCGCCGGACTATTGAGACTCGCCGAAATCGCTTCTTCTGCTGGAATTCGGGAACGGACATTTTATATTAGCACAGTTAACACTAAGCACGTATTTTATAAACGTTGAGAGTTAAAATAAAAGGTTATGATCTACTGATTGTTTCTTTCACTCTTTTCCTATCGCTTGAATACAAGATAAATGCAATTCTGCAATCTATTACGATAATCTAAGACGTGATAAGAAAATGTTATCTTTTATAAAGATACCTCTATTGAATATATTATCAGTACTCTACGCATTACAAAGTTACACCACACCTCACATTACCGGACAGAGCATTGACTAAGAAAGATATAAGTATACTAAAAGTGAGCCAACGGACGTTAATTAAGCACTAGACGGCTGCATACGTTCTCTGCGTTGCGCGACGTTCCAAGACGATGGCGACTCAACCCACAATCGCTACTACCGCCACCAGAACAGAACAAGGCAAGGCAATATCGATGTGCTCGTGTCGCAACGTACCTTGCGGTGTTATTCCTAGGAACTTTTTGTAATTGGTGTGACTCGAAACGCGAGCCAGGTACGGCTTGGACAGGTCCTGAAACGTAACTCGCACATCGTGCATTTTTTTCCTGAAGATGCGCAGGCGCCGCCGCCGGTTGTTGACGATGAATTCGGTCTCGACGTAGGGCTCGAGGCTGAACGCGTCGAGGTCGCGCTCGATGTCGGCGGTGTCGCCCCAAGGCGCGGGCGCCGTATCCGACTCGTAGTCTTCGTCCAGATCGAAGCTGGGCGTCGCGTCGCCGTCGAGCTGGATGAAATAAGGGTCCTCCATGTACTCGAGGCTCTGCGGCTCGCAGTCGCGCTCGCAGTGCTCGCGCTCGGCCGCCATCGCGGGAGCGTCCGTCAGGGCGGAGAGCGCGGGCCGCTGCCACCGGCCGACGGCATCTCACTGGGGCAGCGCGCGTGGCGGCGCGTGCCGGGCGCCCGAAGCGAACTCGATGCAAAAAATAACCGAGCGGCCAAATGCTGAATTGACGCGAGGTGAACGACGAACGAACGACGACTCGCGGTATTCAAAAACGAGCATCGTTCGTCTTATTCGTATTTAACTTGTTTTATTCTTATCGGGACGAGTAAAATGAACGAGTGAATAAGCGCGCGCGGCGCACTCTACACGTACGAGTGTACGTGTCTCGCGGAAACGGATCGCCAGCTGAGTGAGCCGCGGCGTCGCTGCGAGCACCGCGAGTCTCGAAATCTCGAGCGATTCCGCCTTTCACTTCGATTCAACGCTAACAAAACACAGAAAATGACCGCGGCGCAGTCGAGTGGCGACAAGCTGCACGAGCTATTCGAGATTGCCGATGGAACGTTCGACGAAAAGAACAAGTTAACACTTCTTTTGCACGGCATAAAAAAGTGGACGCGGCAGCTATAATAAAAAACGATTACGGAATGAAGTTTTTAAGTATGGTAGTACGGTGTAAATATAATAGTGAGCCACCATACACAGGCAAACAAAAAACACGTGTCAGTGACCAGCAACGCGAAACCTCCGAGCGAGCGCACACACACACACGCAGACACCAAGCGTGCGCGCGGGCATACCTCCTATCGCGACTCGCTTCGTAAGATAACGTGTTGTAATCCCAGGTATACGTATCGGTGTTACATTGAACACATCGGTGAGTCATACTGTCGTGATGTGATAATGAAATCGGTTTAACGCCAATTGCTATAATAATTAGATAGTATAGAGCGACATGGTGTATCGTTAGTATTAGGTATTAATGTTATCAACATTGCAGACACACTGCCCGGACGTTACGATCACAAATGTTCAATTTTAATAACCGTCGTATGAATTCTTATGAAATATCCAGTCTCGTAAGAATTGAATGTTACTTACTTGTAGGCATTATAGACGTGGCCTGCGTTGAAATTAAGTGCTTTTTGCAAGTATTTGATCGACGGACTCGTCAAGGTTACACTGTGCAACTTCGTCAACTTTCATTCTATATTTTAGTTTATATCGCAGGAATTGTGAATTGCGATCAATTATAATTTTTTTTTATTAATTTATAATGTATTGGCGTTTATCAATAAAACTTAATAAGAATAAAACTTGGAAAACCTCGTCGATATCGGATTAAAACGACTTATAGAATAGTTTTAAATCATCACCAAAAGACACAGTAATGGAAGCAATACTGTCAATGGACAGCAGATTATCAGACTAACTCCAGACAAACGAATGTAAGGCTACATTTTGGAATTTCTGAACTAGACTTACTTTTTCGAAATCAACCTGTAATTTTCTAAGGAGAAAACAGTTATTCGATCTGTCAAATAACTTTTTAACGCCAAAACAAAATTACATCTGCATATTTCTCTAGTCACATAATACAAAACTTCATTATCGACTAAAATTTTTTTTCCGAAATAAAAATTTAATTTCCTATTTCCGAATATAAATTTATATTGATTTCTTAAATAATTTAATAAACAAACCCAAATAACCCGCTCAAAAAGGTATGTTAGCCATATTCCCAAAATTATTTCGAAAAATAATGAAGCATCACGTCAGTGGTTATGCATAACGTTTTCTCAAACTTCCGGCCCGTCAGATAGCAATTCAACTGTTGCCAATTCGCTTACAGGCTATATTCGAATCCTTTCACTGTTCTGGAATGACGAAATACGGTTTCGTCATCTGCAAGCAGTCTAACCCGTCAGTCACGGTTGGCAACGCATCGGGCGTTCTCGACACCGAGCAGCCACTCGGTAGAATCTATCGATAAAAATGATTATACTTACCTAGTATAAATCTTTTGCTCATATTTAAATAAAAATGAAATTTGATTGACAAAGGCTTAGCAGTAATATTTGCTCAGTATCTCATTTATTTTCTTTATTTTATATAACTCCATTAAAATAAATAATTTCTAAACAATTAATTAATATTTGCTCAAAATCTCATTTATTCTTTTTTTATTTTAAATAACTCCATTAGTATGTTCTAATGCTGAAAGTGTCGTAATTCGTAACAGAACTACAGTACCTTCTAGGTCTTATAGCGCATGCATGGCCAAGAGAAGGCCTTTTGCTATCTCGCTCAGATCAGAATAATAGTATGTTCTGCATCAATTCCATCCCGCCTATCCCATTACAATCCACAGCATCACTCAGTATCGGTATAAAACTACAAATCTCCCAAAAATAGCCATTTTTACAGCCCGAAGGACAATAACGGGCTGTATTTACAGCCAAAAAACCGATACACTCTAAGGTCTAAGCGTATTTTGTTTATATTTATATAGATTATAGACGCATCAGTTTTGAAGATACTACTCCCTAAAGAATTATCGATAGTCTAATACTGCTTTAGGTACAATATCAAATTATTACAAACATCATACTTATTAGATGTAAAATTGAATCTATCACTACAGCAACGCCAATAACAGTACTTATTATAACTCAACATTGGAGCGCTCGTGACGTGCAATGGCTGTGTCATAACAATAGTATAAGTATGAAGGTCGCGCTCGTAGCAAGATCTACACACGCGATGTTATCACAAACAAACTGCACTTTGTGCGCTAAAACGTAGAAATTTTGATAAAACTTTAATGATACAAAAGAAGGTGATAAAAGGCGACAAATTTTATCTGCGGACACTACTATTTTGCACTTAACAATTATAGGAAATTTTCAAATATAGTTTTTGTTAGTACAGAATTATCTATAACTTCAATTCTAAGCATTAACTGATGTATTATTACTCGACTACCTACGACCAAACCAAGCTTGTGGTCTGGTGGAAAACCCAAAAGGCAACATTTTCATTAAAATGTAATTTTCCAATACACCAATCATAGTGGTCAAAGAGATACTTATATCAAAGTGAAAAATATACGGTCGTATAAATCACGTGTTCTTCACACAAAGTGCAAAGTTCCGTCCTTTCAATAAAAAAACCAATTCTTTATAAAAAAAAATAGATTACATTATTTACTATATTCCGCCTTTTCTATAAATGTCTTGGATCGTTCACACAATCGCTGAAAGAATTCAAAATTTCTCTTTAATTTCAGCTACATTTTTTTGGATGGCCTCTATATCATCATATTACTGATTTTCAAAAACAGCTTTGATTTTTTTTCTGATCTCAAGTATCTCTGGATATTTAAAAAAAACTATTTATGCATTGTCGCTTTCGTCCCAACGTCGATGTGTACAGCACAGATTTCTCACAGAGTTTCCTCTTACTAAAAATTTGGTGTACGATAATTCGAATACTGTCAACACTGATACCGTATCAAATGAACCCATGAAAATCTTAACGGAGGTGCCGTTAAAATGTTCATGATTAGGCAAAAATTATCGCCTAATAAGTACAAATGTACTGGATATTCTCATCATTGACGCTTGTGGACGGAAACCAGTAGAATTATAGAGAGAGTCGTTAGAGGATGAAAATACGTGATTCCATTCAGAACAGATCTACAAGTATTCAAAAAGGGTATTGGATATTTGATATTTGACTAAAACACAGTTATTAGTAAAGATAACGTTGTCCAAATGTCGACCGTTATACTGCTGGCATTCGTCTTAATTTCGAACTGACTGACCTCATCGCGGATTGATATTGTACTTCATTTGCATCAGATTCGACGGTTCGTTCTCATATACCTTACTTTTAAGCTACCCCCATATAAAATATCGGGCTACTCGCTGGTCAGTTGATGTTGGCACTACGTGAAACGACTTTATTCAGGAATGACTCGTTCATAGCTCCTAGCCACTAGTCAGATATATGACAAGTAGTCCCATCTTGTTGAAACCATGTTGTTGAATCAAAGCTTTGGAATTCTTATAAAACTAGATCAAGAGTTTCGTAATATCCTACCGGTCCAAATTTTCAATGAGTGCTCGCTCTCTTCGATCTTCGTGGAAGTAAGGGCCAGACATTGCAGCTCACAAAATAACCTTCGGACCGTGAACAAATCGCTGAAGCTTTCATTCAAAGATTTTCTTCTGATCTGCTATCCATACCACGCTATCATCCTTTTTAGACACCGGTATAACGGCTCTCGTTTCTTTCTTATAGCTACAGTCCCGGAAATTGTTGCATGTACTGCACTGCGTATTTTTACGGAAGTTCTCGCCGTATCGGATAAGTTTAATTAAAAATGTGATTTTTAAACAACTTTGTCTCATATAAATAATCATGCAACCGAAATTTAAAACATATTTCTAAACAGCCAAATAACGTAACCATAAGAACGGCAGCAATGCGACAGCTATCTTTCTTTTGTACACAATTATGGCTTCTTATATATTTTAGTTGCGATCCTGCCAGTTATATTCAAGCACACAGAAAAATTGGTTTTTGACCGTTCAAAACTGCTTGCCCAATTTTAGTCGAAAACAATAGATACCATCTATATATCAAAACAAAGAGCTTGAAATTTACCCGGTTCCAATTCAATAAGCTGTCTCAAGTTTTTGTAGAATATAAATTTAAATTTTAGGTTGTTCTCAAGTGTATGTAGAACGCAGGTTGCAATTACAGGGTTTTTAGAATCCTAAGATTATCATAATGTAAGTACTGCCAAACCCTATGAAATAAAATAATGTCCGAAGGCAATCGGATATCCCGTTCAATTTTAACAAGCCGTTCCCGTTTAATTTTTTTGAAAGCACGCAGCTACTTACATATATACATACTCACAGACTCCAATGTAGTCCCTATTTATCAACTATCATTTTGACCTAATATAACCTCCTTTCCTGATTATCATGGCCACCCTAATGAATGCTAATGCTATACTTTCATGTTTTTGATTAAAGTAAGATATTGTGCGTTTCGCTTGAACAGGGATCGATTAATTGCTATAGACAATTTTTGTCCGATGTCTCTCGAAAATGTAAGGCGCAAATTATCTATAATATTTTTTTCACAAGAAGGAAATATTTATTTCTCAATAACGAAATTTAAATAAAAAAAAAATTCATTACCAGTGTAATCGTTTTTTTTTCTACGAAATAAGACCAATACGAAATAAGACGAAATAAGATATCGCTCACTATCCAAGGCCGAATAATGAGTTAAGTTTATCATCGCGTCGCATATCGCTGTGATGATGCATGACGCTCGATGCGCGTGCACTGCAGAGCGCGCAATCCTTGAATCTAACGATGAAATAGTTTATCTCGAGAGCGGGTTAATATACAAAAACCAAAAATGGTTATAATTAAAGATGGACCGACTAAATAATTAGCGTTTCTTCTAAATCTTCAACCGTGCCGCCGTAATCATCACTCGTATTATTTTTAAGAAATTCATATTAGAATTGCGATATCACAGTGCCTACATTTTCTGCCTCGAAGAACTATATTTTATATCTGGGATCAAGCAAAGTCGCAAGTGTGCATAATTTATTTTGCTCTAAGCCGGACCTCTAAAATTTGGTATTCAACTAATTTTCCAACATCACTTTCAGTTGCATTATCTTATCGTTTTCGGCAATATAATTTCCCAGAGACTTTTGTAATATTTTTATGCAAGATATAACTTCTGATATCGAAGAGAAGGCAGAACTAATCGTCTTTGTAACCTCTTCAAATGGTTTTAGTAACGCAATGTACGTTTCGAGTATGTTCCGCTCATTACTGGACAGATTTTCAAAATTGACAGTTGTTTCGCTCATGTATAAAGAAACTTCTCTTATTGCTCTAAAAGACGTGATAAAGATGTAATACTACGAATTCTATCTCGCAGTTAGCATGGACAAGCTGATGTTGTGGTTAACCAAGCCCGGAATGGTTTAAGTAGCTGACAATGTGTCTGGATTTTGTAAGGATTTCTGCTACGTTGTCCGTCTTTATCACAGCATTAATTGTCAATTGCAATGTGTGTATAAAACACGGAACTCCTGTAAATATAGAGTTGTCAATAGCTTTTACTACTTTTTCCCGTATCTTGCACAATAGCCAAGAATTTTGTTCCACTGGGTTGAAATTTTTTCTAAATATTCTTTTCTATTCTGAGCGGTATGAAATTCGGGAAAATGTTCCCTTTGTAACACTGCGTGATGGTATTTAAAGTTAGCCCAGTTTAACTCTAGAAACTTTGCAGGTGTTTGCCCACAAGTTAGTAGTCAACGAAATCGTGGAGGACGCGATCATCCCCCCCCCCCTTTTTGAATGTCAGATTGTGTTTTTTCATAAATATGAGGTATGATGCTATATGTAAAGTACCTTCGACTTGGTATATTGTAATTCCGTTTCACTTTTTTCATTAAGTTGATAAAACCGATGTTTTCAACCAAATATAAAGGTTAGTTATCAAGGGCAATCATCTCGCCGATGGAAATATTTATGTCTCTTGCTCTGGTAACTTCACGGACCCAATGTTTAACCAAACAATCTTGTATGTTTTGTTGAAGTTGAGACTCGCTGGCCGATGGTACCGACGAATATGATGGCGTCGGTGTCGGCGATAGGTGCTCCGCTTGGAAGAGAGAAAGAGGACGTGGCGGTGGATTAACTGAAGTACTTTTAATAGTCCTCAACTGACCTATCAAATGACTATATTTGTATTCGATATTGTTAGTCGTACTCGTGGTATTTGCCTTTTTACCCTGCCCACCACGAGAAATAACTGCTAGTTATTTCTCGATTTCTATTCTACTTTATCTCTACTACTTGCTTTAATTGATATTTATTTCATGTATTAATTACTTATTTGATGATAAAACGCGTCGGCGCAGCAAATTAAACACGAAAAATGTAAACAAAGCTTATTAGGACATGAATGCGTGACAAGTGGCGCGACGAACGAAAATTCCCGAACGCGCCCGAACTTAACCGAAACTAATGATCGGTATTGCCGACTAATCGGCAAACTAACGGTCATTTGAGCGCCGACTAGTCGTCTAGTCGACTAGTTGACCAAGTCCATAGTCGGGCCCGTCTTTAGTTATAATTAATCATCTTATTTTGTATTCAGGAACCCATAAAAATAGGTTTACTAAACCAACTTAACAATGCCTATACATGCATATATATGTGTATTTATATTTTTCGTTAGTTTTTAAAATTTTAACCTAAATGCCTAAACGTCTGAGCAATATATAAATATCAATAGACTCGTTCTATACTCGAGCGACGCTGATTATACATTGTGTTAATCTTTTTCGTGTAATCGTTTCAACTTCCATTTACATATTAATCAAATTTTATTGGTATTCTTTAAAAATAAATAAAAAATGCGTTGCTGAAATGTACTGAACATTTTTCCTGACCAAGGGTCTTAGAAATCCTGGTGTCTCAATAGTCAATACGACATTTGGAAGTGAAAGGGATTTGTCCTATAGAAACGAATTATGTAAAAATATTAAACCCACTAAATCTAATATCAAAGACCTATGAAAAGTTACAACGTTAGGTGTACCTGCGCATAACATAATGATAGAAAAGGCTGTAATAAAGATAGGTTGTCGTGGCGCACCTTGCGAGAGATCTTGTCTAACGAATACAGACCGACGCTAATGATAATTGCCAGGATCAACCAAGAATGTTTCATTAAGTTAGAAAACTTGGAGTGTGTTACGTTTTATTTTATTGCAGATATTTTGTTTATATTGAAACTACTGTTCCTAAGGCAATAGTGGGGTGACAACAAACATCAAGTAAACAGGGATGTTTTCCCTCTAAATGATACAATTCTTTTAATACCGTATTAGGTTGTGAATATCAAAATGGCTGGTTCCAGTTAAATTATAGACTCGATCTATTTCCTCAAAAAAGCTATATCTACCATTTTTTAAAACATAATTTAAACATTCCAAATCATCACATATTTTTGTGCAAATTTTCAGTAATATATCAAAACCAACCTTGTATAAAATTCTGAAAAAAGCAGTACAGGAATATACCTTGCTATTTTAATTGATAATACAGACCATTTGCGTCTTCTAAAATTACGAAGCATTTGCTCAATCTAAAATTTTCATACAAATATTTTTGAGGTTTTGTAATGGAACACTCTTCAGAACAGAATACTCTTTATCGAGTGTCAATTTTCTTCGTCCAACAGTGTTTGGCAAACGGATGGACAAGTAAGTGACCTTACAAGGGTTTCGTTTTTTTTCGTTTAATGTGCGGAACCCTAAAATTGCATAAAAATTCCTTTGAAACATGATACCTGACAGCAATTTATAAGTAGCAAGACTCTTTTGAAATCGTTTTTTTTTTACAATACAACCATGCATCGAGCAAAATAAAAACTTACTATGGAGATGACCATAAATTCTTAGTGGCAGTAATAAACATAGGATTAAAGAGAAGTTTGTGATCAATAGATAAAATTACAACGAATACATAAATAAGGAATTTTTTAAGTAAAAAGCATCACATGGAAGCGGGAGCATTCATCCTGGGCCATTAAGGATAAGGGAAATCTCTTAACTGAAATTGACCAAGTTGTCGAGAGATGATGGTCCTAGTGCAATAGCCTATATACGGACAACGGGAAATCTCGCACCACTTTTAGAGTATATATGTATATTTTGAGGTATAAAAACAATTTAGGGAACCTAACATACTCGAGTCTGAGGTTAGAAGCACTCTACGAAAATTTAAGATGAAAAAATAGACCGTAAAAGACAAAATTTCCACCGAAGAGATAAAACACCTAGGGGAAAGGGCTTAACAATCCTGTTGGACTTGTGGAACCGTTATGGCGAACAGACTTATTTGAACTATATATTGGGTTTAATGCTTCAAAAGCCTTTCCTGGTTCAACAGCTAAATGAACTTAACAACACTATGTGTATCAAATGATCTAACCTCAAAATTCTCAAATACGTACACCAATAGCAATCAGCATAAATTAAATTTGAGGAAATTAATAATAAAAAAAACCACTTAAAATCAATCATGGTTGATCAGGAACGATTAAATGATCTACCTTCTTTTACAATTAAATGTAAAATTTTAGATAACTTGGATACAAATACGATTTCGCTAATAGTGTCACTATCAGTAACTTTGATCAATTTTGCTTACATTCACACCTGATAATTTTAAAAGTTTAAGGCTTCATGCTTCATACTCTGTAAGTAATCAGTACACAGTATTTCAATTAACTTATATATTTACAAATATTTATATTATTTTTCATCGCATAAATAACTGCAAAGAATATCTTTCACAAGCGTAAAAATACCGTGAATACATTTAGAATCATCGCTATAGCTTTCGCAGTAACAATTCTAACAATTTCGTTGATAGGCGAACAAGTGTCTTGTAGAGATTTAAAACAATAGCTCTAACACTATCTTCTTAAGTAAAATTCTGAAAAGAAAATTCTTAGATTCCTTATAAATAGCTCTTTCATTTGATACCAATAAGACACGTCAAAATAAAAAAAAATTGAGTATATACTTTATCTAGCCCCTCTAAAATTTATATAACATTGCAAATTTTAAGTAAATTTTGCAATTTTGCAAATTTCAAGTTTCCAATTGAAACAGTTTCAGAGATTATCAGTTATAACAGACAGGGAGACGTACAAACGCATGAGATTTTAAAATAGTACCGTTTTTTTCTGGGATGTGGAACCTTAAAAACGAGTTCGCAAGACAATATTGTCAGATGTGAGGAGTTAAAATGTCTAGGTGACATTGTGACACATAGGTGATTATTCTGGGAGGATAATGTAAACATTTTACTTTTTAGTCGGAAAAAAGATAAACTTCGCCGAAACCTACGCTCGATCTGACAAAAGCATCATCATCAAAGGTCTGTCTCCGTCCACTTCTGGACATAGTCTCCTAATGCTTGTATCATTGTTGGTATTACCCATAATCGCTACGCTGAGCAGCTGGCTTGGTGATCGCAGTGCATAGCTTCTCGCCACAGCCAGTCACTGATTTGGCGTTTTAGATACGCAATTACTAACATCTGTCCAGCCACGTTCGACGAGCAGCCAGGAATTTAACTTACAAAACACGCGGTGCGTCACACCCTTAAAGGTCGTAAGCCTGTATCAACCCGATACATCACAGAGGTGACTGACTTGACAAAAGCGCAAACCTCTAAATCATATTAAATATATTTCTATCGCTTATATTTTATACGCTGTACGCGTATAACATTCGCCGATTGCTTCCATTTCAATAAGAATTTCATTGACATTACATTTTCTTCTCTAAGGACGAATACCTTTCAAATACGTCTGGTTACTCTGATTTTGCATATAAAGTATCATAAATATGAACATATCATAGAAGTGCATCTAGCATTTCCATTTTGTGTGCTCAATCAACAAGCGATGTTTCTATAATAACTTAGGTGAAAACTCGAAAAACAATATACGTAATACCATATTTCTTACCCCTGGTATTGACTCTCTGTTTTATATCATATTTATAAAACGTACCCAAATTCTCATACTTTGGCATTGCAGCGATAGAGTTCGGAACTTTTAAATGACTTCATACATAAAAACTTTTCACGCTTTTGTTTCATAAAGTTCTCCTCCACTTTGAGTCACAAATCTCCAAAGATGATGTTAATGTAAATTCTTGATATGTATTACCTGTTGTAATTAAAAAAATACATTTTGCAGGCCTTAAGAGTATTAAACTACAAAACCGCATCTGCACTAGTCCCATGCTGTACAAGACAACGGGTATGTACCAACTTTTACATTACTTCATCCATAAACACTCTACGCTCTCGTTTCTAAAGTTCTCCACTTTGAGTTAAATTTCAAGTAAGTCTTCAAAGCTGATATCAATATAAACTCCTGGCATATTTTCCTGTTTTAATTAAAAAAATATCTTTTACAGACCTAAGACGACTAAACCACAAAACCGCATCTGCACTTGTATGCATACACTTTACAAAAACATGCACATATACATACGTGTACATACATACATATACATGCTTTGTGACTAATGCGGTTATCGACTTCACGAGACATCTGCCGCGTTATTCGAAAGATTCACGCTTACGCTGTTTGAATAATCTTATAAATTTTATGAAACCCTGTGGAAACATTTGATGTTTAACCTGGATTTAGGGTAACAACATGAAATATTATTGAACAATGACACAATTTCCCTACGAGTACGGCTACCTCTGCTCGTTCATGTGAGCGAAAATGAAAGAGCAATTGAGCGGCGGCGTCGCGTCGGCGACCTAGAGGCGGCGCGACGTCGCCGTGCACCGCCGGCGCCGGCCCGACCGCGCTCGATATTGTTACAAACGATACATTAGTAAGTATAAAAGAAAGGATATAGCTTACGTTCTTGCTAGACACTCGCCATGTGCCACGCCTTCGCTACGTGTTATTCTAATCTCTAGTTATCGATATAACGAACTCGTATGCAGAAAAAATGTATCTCATCGTAACCTAAAAAGTAGTTAGCCGAATTTGAAAAATGTTATCGACACATGGTAGGTCTTAGGCCGGGCCTAACTAGGCTGTGGTTGGGTGGGTGGACTCGGTGCCACTCGCTGGGCCAGCAGGGTCTTGGTTATTACCGTCCCTTGGCTGGCTGACGACGAACAAGGGGCGGGTTTTTCCCAAACTGGGTTAAATCGATTACAACTGAAGGTCAAATCCCCGTTAGCCATGACACGGATATTTTTTTTTTAATTTTAAAAACACCAAGTAAATTATTTTCCGAAAAAACGACAGTTTAATTTTATATAAAAAGCACACTAACATGAACTTAAAAATGGAGAATATCGATGCGTTAAAATACGCAAGACTGACCATATGCTAGTAAGCAACGTACAGTCAATCTAAATCTTGAAGCTTCGACAGTAACGATGTGCTAAAGGAGTAAGCCCCGTTCCCATCCTCATTCCCAAAAAATTTTAATGATTGCTTATTTTGGAACATTAGTTGCATAATACTATTAGAAACAGACAATTATTATAACAAAAAAGACAATGGATAAACTGCAGTCATGAATAAAATGTAATTGATATTGTAGGTTTCTGACATTTATTTAATAATCAAGACAGGCTAACAGTGAATGCCTAATTGGGCTCAAGTTTAAAGGGACTACATTAAAAAGTTAAAAGGGATTATCCCCGCAGTATGTAACTAAGTATGCAACTACGATCATTAGTACTATGATATGATTAAAACATATGTTCATGTAAATAAAGTTAAGTAAAGAATATATCGTTTTTTTTCTTTAATGTTCAATTTCTTTCAACCCCGAAAAGCTTATTTCCAATAATTGTTGAACCAATGTTTTTCACGATACAAAGAGGTAGACATCGTATACGTTTGAGTGAGCTTGATGCTGTTTGAATCTCTTCGGGCTAATCGTAGCCACTTTTTTCGTCTTTTGGAATTCGTTGGCAGTGAAACTAACACATTATGTGGAATTTTATAGACGTATTTGTATCACTAGATACCATTTATGTAATAAACAATATCCCCCTTCAGCGAACAGGAATGTTTATGTTTACACGTTTAAATTGCGTTTTTAGTGGGAGTTTGATAATTTAAACTTTAAAAATGTTTCTTACGGCATATAACCTGGAAATATAAATGTAGTATGCTTATAATGCAAAACAGTACAATTTAAAACAGTTTTAAAAAACGAGTCAAATAACCTATTGAGTCCTTTAAGATAGTTTACGTTTCTCTTCTGGCAAAGTAAAATCGCATAATTGAGCGAAAATAACGGCATCATTCTAATTGACAATAAATACACGAGACATTTGATGCTTGTAGAAACGACAATGGTATTAGAATAAATATATCTTGATAACTCATCCTCTGTTTTAGACGCCCCATAAAACACTTCGGCACCAGCGTGCACCGTTAGCAGCAGCGGGCACATAAGTTTTATATATATAATCTTCTTTCACAATTTTTTTTTCAAATAGGCCTTATGAATGTCATAATATGATATTTGCAAGTACAAAAAAACTCTGAAGTACTAATTCCACGAATACATCATGCGAGTATACATACGCTTTAATCGTTATCAGAAGGTTTAGTTTTTTTATCCGCGTCGTTACTTCAACACTGCCGGGATTTCCAGGATAATCCCGGAATTTGTGACGATATCCCCTATCCAAAAATGTAACAAGTTTTTCCCGGAAATGTAAAAAATTGCGGAAATTTTTAAATTAATTAATTAAGTTAGGTAATTCTTTACTGGCATTTTTCACGAATCTATATATGCCATAGTCGCATTACAGTTTTACTAAGTTGATCAATGGAAAGATTGGAATCGGATGATCAGGGATCTAATCAAAGCATAATTCCAAATTCAAACAAAATCGCGAAGAGTCTTGCTCCTTAATTCTATTAGTAGCTTCAGTCGCTATTAAATAACTCCGATGGCAATAAATTGATTAAATTAAAATATGAACATAATAAACTAAATATTATTGTCATTGTCAAACTAAAAAAGTTAAGATTAATTGTTGAAAGAGAAGTAAATCTTTACAAATTTCGTTTGCCAAATATTAGTATTAGCTTTTAGTAATTTCTATAAATGTATTAATATATTTTAATGCTATAAATTTCTATAAATGTATTAATATATTTTAATGCTATAAATTTCTATAAATGTATTAATATATTTTAATGCTATAAATTTCTATAAATGTATTAATATATTTTAATGCTATAAATTTATATAAATGTATTAATATATTTTAATGCTATAAATTTCTATAAATGTAACGGCTACTTTTGTGTTAAATTATCATTATTTAACGATTCAATAAAATTTATTAAAAATTTCACTTGATATTTTTTTGGCAACAGAAAACAACTTTTTATTTATTTTTATTGATCTGAATGTTTTATTAGGTTCAAAAAAAATTCGTTGGGTCAAACATTTTTTTTTTCTTAAACCACTAATAATTACAGTAAACAAAAAGGAATAAATAACGTTACTTGAATGAGATTTAATTTTTAACTTTGCCTTAAATTCCACGTCTGTTACAGGATGCAGACAGAAATGTCTCGGAAAAAGCGATTGCACAAATGGTAACCCTAACTATAGAATAGATAGTACCAACTTGCACAAACTTGTCCACGCTGAATACTTCATTGAATTATAAACGATTCATAGTTATTGTAAATCCATTAATCAAGCTTAGTTTATAAGTGCATAACACTTACTAATCGCTTCCTGTTTTTGTCTGATCGTCCACTTTTTAAACTTTTCTTTTTGTATACGAAGTCTGTTAAGGTGGGGGTGTCATTACGTACGACCTATGCATTTGTTTCTACGTATTACACCAGCTCGAACCTAAGAAAACTTGTGACAATATGTAGCGTTAAGATTTGTGTTCATTATGTTTTCTTATCATTCTTAAAAAGAGTTATAAAAAAATTCAATTAAAATTTTCATTTATTTATTATTATCATTTCTATGAAATTTTTTATATTAAAAATATAATTATAAAGCCTAATATGTTCTCTGACATATGCAAATCTCTAACGTACTATCATCTACTTTTATTTCTCTATCTTCAGCAGTGTGTAAAAAAATAAAATTAATTCGAAAGTCTTAAAATTTAATATTGGATATAGAAATAGCTTTAATTTTTCCAATAATTTATAATTATAAATATTTATAATTTAATTATTTAATATAGTTAGATTACACCATGACTGAAATAAAAATATATTAAATTAAACAAATTAGAATTGTAATTTAAAATGAAATATTTGATTTGCATTGAAAAAGTATTGTTATCAATACTTTTTTTTACAAGTATTGTTATCAATCTTATTCCCAATTTAACGGGGGAAAACCTTTATACATATATTATTTATATACGAAATACTCTTATTACGGTACATAAAGCGAACATATTTTTATCGGGGCCACGGTGCTTTAGAAACACAGCTAATCCCTTTTTCGATAAGTTCAAGTCAATAATGAGAAATTGTGTGGGACGGCACGTGTAGGTGTATAATGTTTACGTAGATCACGTAAAATATAACAAGTCTATTTATAATATTAGTCATATTTTACGTGACAGGCACGCAACCTAGCTTACACAGCACAACATGTGCTAACACCTCGGTGGGAATCGTCTTCGTGAAATAAAAGATCCTTATACCTTTATAAAAATTTGTATCCTTATACAAAAATCTTAACACGTTGCCTCCTATATCAAACAAATTAACACCTGCCGAGAATCATAGGCGACTCTTGTGGA
Source organism: Druceiella hillmani (assembly GCA_039881145.1). NCBI lineage: Eukaryota > Metazoa > Arthropoda > Insecta > Lepidoptera > Hepialidae > Druceiella > Druceiella hillmani. The sequence goes on from JAYKKI010000001.1 coordinate 71,710,002, forward strand.
AGCCAAAGTGTCAATTCACAATTTAAATGAAATCAAATGATCATCAGTTCAAATGATCATCAGACTCTTGTGAAAGCGACTCTTGTGGAAGCCAAAGCATCAATTCACAATTTAAATGAAATCAAATGATCATCAGTTCAAATGATCTTCAGACTCTTGTGAAAGCGACTCTTGTGGAAGCCAAAGTATCAATTCACAATTTAAATGAAATCAAATGATCATCAGACTCTTGTGAAAGCGACTCTTGTGGAAGCCAAAGTATCAATTCACAATTTAAATGAAATCAAATGATCATCAGTTTCGTTTTTTTTTCAACTCGTAGTATAAAATTAATGCTGATAAAAACGAAAATGTCTTTATGTGGGTATACGAAAACACTTCATATGTTTATAATACAAAGAATAAAATTCAATAAAAATCATTTAGAAAACACTGATAAGAGTACTTACTACACATGCTGAAAAAAATGTAAAATGGCGTTTCTGGGAGATCTGGGAGCTGAAACGCCATTTTACATTTTACCATTGTACCAATGGGTACAGTAAATCCGCACACGACTTACTTGAAAATAAAATCGAGTACATTTCATCAGTGATAATTAATTAATTGTATATTAAGATTGTATCATGCATATCCAATAAAAGATGTTTAAAAAAAAATGGCGTTTACAGACAACAAATCTATTTTTTTTTCAACTCTGACAAGAAATATGTTTTTGCGGGAAATCTTTGAAATAATTGTAAAAATTAACATACGACATTTACTTATTTAAAATAAAAATTATCTGATAACATTTTTTCATCACTGAATTTAATTACCCAAAACAAAAACAAACGCAAAATCGATAAAACTGTAGAGTTATGTGTCGTAATAACTATGTTTACATCGAAAACCTACACATTCAAATGACTCTATAAAAAGACAATTTTTTATCAGGTAATAATAAAAAAATTAATAAATGCAAACATTTATAGAAATATTTAGTAGATATATTACATTTTTATTCATTAAATATGGAGGTTTTACAGCTTCTGAAGTAACCTCTTCAGTTAACTTGCCATATTATTGATGGTTATGACAAACAGAAAAAAATAATTTATTCTAATCGTTTATCAAAAATAACAACGGGGAATAAAATACGTAATAAACTTAAGTTAGACAGGGCAAACTTTAAAAACAAATTGAAAGGAGAATAAAGAAAAGGAAAAAACAATGGTATGACTGGAAAAAATATGGATGGGACTTTTATGAATATTTTTAGAGAGAGAAATACGAGTCATAATTTAAATTCATTTAATATTGTCATAGCCGTTATATTAGTATTTTGTGGAAAGTTCCCAAAATAGTATCAAAAGAATATTAAGAATTTGCTATCCCGTGTAATTTTTGATGATGATTTTCTAAGCAACGAAAATAGTAAATCATTTATTTATTTATGTGAAACTAAAGTCCATATGACCCACCAAAAGATCTCTTAATTACACGACTGTCACAAATCTAATTTAGTCCGACTGGATTAATTAATTTTAATAATCCGTTATCATTTTTTCTGACGATGTAACGATCGGTTAAAACAAAACTACGATTTTCCAGTAAAGGAAGAAACTTTTATAATAACTTATTATAGTCGAGAAATATTGACATTCTGTCAATAAGAATATGTAACCTTTGTTTATCTTGTGATATATTTGAGCAATTTCTCGCATCTTACTCATTTATGAATTTATAAAATCATTGTTTCCTCTCTTTGTGTTCCATCGAGCGAACATATTCATGGTTAGGATTAGCAGCATATTTCTGACACTGCATTGCTTCGATATATTTAAAAGAGAAATTATCTTTAGCTCCACGAAATACAAATACGCGTGTTTGACGTAGACGTGTTTTAAATCATTTAAAAAACTAAAATGATATAGAACGCAAATAGATCGATTGCCGTAGCGCTGTCCATTCCAACATTTCACAAAATAAAACATAAATTTTAAAAACTGAAATTTTTTTCACAAAACTGTGGTCCTTTACATACTGAATATCGCGAAACAATAAAACCATTTTGATTTCGGTAGAAATAATTCATTTTTCAATCCCACCTTAGTCAGTTTCTATTCACTTTTCTAAAATTACTTACAAAGAGAAAACTAAAACCGATAAAACGGTAAATATTTAAGATGATAAGCCACAAAAATATTTTAATTTTTTATTTTCAATACAAACGTATACATATAACATACGAGCACAAATGTATGTGATAAAAGATACCTGTTTATCTTTTATCATGCGCTTAATGTCTTCTTTATCTGCCTCTACTAGAACTTATATAATGGACATCTATGATGCCGAGATCTTACTATGCAACCACCGCCCAAAAATTGGAGACCAGTTTAAGAATTCCGACTATATTTTATTATATTAAATTAAAATATGAAATAAACTGAAATGAAGTAAACTAAAAGACCAATATATCTGTGTACAACTACAATAAACACATTACTACGCCTTTTTTCGTTATATTATTCCTGCCGCTCTAACATATTCTATATCTTCTTCGAAGACGGACAACAACCCCGGACATTTCTATCTACTTCCTACCTCTAAAATTTAATGGACTATGTGTGATGTTATCCTGTTGCATTATGATTAATCGCCAATTAAACGTTGTTCTAAAATATTTCTGTACGTTCTTTTTTTTTCATCTTTTTATTAAATCGCCAGCACTTTTCTTAGCAAAATTTTTGGAATCCCGTAAGATATCTTCCTCAAATGTAAACACGCGGTTTTCAACCAAATAGTTGAAACTTGGATTTACTAATACAAAGAACTTTTTTTAAAAATAACATTCTGGTCGTCTTATTTTATGATCGAAGTAGTCGATCGAAGAAGTGTTTCCGACCATGCATGCATCCAATTAAGATGGCGCTCTGTAAACGCCATTTGACGGTAGTAGATTTTGAGCGGATTCACGATAGTATTATTATTAGTGTTTTAAAATAACAGTTAACATTTAGATAATCAGAAGCGGCCAATTTCATGATTTTTAACATGTATACATCTTGCACAAAAAGTACAGAAATAATAACAAAAAAGACAGTTGTCGGCAATTTCTCATAAAGAAAACGAAGTTCAGATGATCTAATATAACACATGTAAAACTTTGACTGTATGTATCACCAGTATGTATCAACTTCGGCATGTATGTATCAACAGACAAAACAAATTATCAATAACAGTCTTCAAGCAATTCGCGAGGTCAACCACCGATAGAGCTACTTGTTTAAAATCCATGAATGAAGCATGAGGATATAATCAATGTCAAACACCAATTTTTCGTTTAACCACACATTATTTTTAGATTAGAATCGATTCAAAAGATAATGATAATTTCAGTTTTTAATAAAAATTCATCACTTTTAGATTGTACTTGTTTCATTAAATGTTCGTCCCAATTATTCAGACAAAATTTATTTATAATATAATTATATACACAATTCACTCTTCTTGATATGTTAACTTCGTTCCGCCAAACATTAACTAACTCTTAACGTTACACCACCCTCCAACGCTTAAATATCAACGAAAAAAAAGTTGGTTATAATTTATACATAAATGAACTTGTAAATGAATAATCTAAACAATTATGGTGAATTTTTGATTAGACTTTTATGGTCTTTGCATTTGCTGGCCTTAAATTTTTGAAAAAAGAATGTGAATTTTAATTATCTATTAATAAATCTAAAAAAAATGTTTAATTACGATTTCGCATAAAGAAAAATATCATTATATTGAATGTATGTACATAGCAGGAGCTCAGCTTGCCAACTAACTTGCCCAACCCTATCCATATCTTCAAATTTAGAAGCTTATAACTGGCTTATTTTTCAATCAATTTTTTAATCTTTTTCAGGACTGGTTTTTAATTAACTTATATTTCACAATGTACGAAAAATATTAAAATATAGAATGAGTTAACTACCGTATTTGCAACTGCATAGGTGTTAACATTCACGTGTAAACAGCCCCTAATTTTAGCAGTGAGTGCAAGCCGATTGCGAAACGAAAGAGCGGTCGGAATAAACGATAAATTCATACCTGCTTGGATGCCCTGTAACGAACCATTTCCAAGAAAAATTATGGCCCTATACTAAAAAAGTATTAGCTGATTTTTAACATAACTTGAAACTTAACACGACGTTATCAAATTTATGCCTTTTGGGCAACCAGATCTTCAAACGCAACGTCTGTGCGGCGCAGCACATAGATCAATATTCATTATTTATGCGGCCAAAATTGGATTTCAGAAGCTTACAGTAAACACATAAAACAGGTTGTCGAGAGCTAGGAGACCCTTCCGAGAATCCTAATCAACCCCCTCCACCTACCACAGGCAGACCGCGAGCGCATACAAGTAGGCCGTACTTGACCTTCAACCGCTACGCTCGTTTCCGTGATCACAGAGTTTATAGCAAACAAAAGTTTCAACGTCAATATTTCTTTTTCTGCGTCATTTTTTGGAGTAAAAGTGGATGGATATCGATAACTCAGGTATGTTTCCTTATTTTTCACATATTTTACTTGGCCGCAATGTTTATATTCATATAATTTGGTAGTGTCAAACTTAGGGTGTTTTTGATTTTACACTTTAAAGGTAAATTTGGTGTACTTCTGCGTTATATCTGATCACCATTATTTTTTTATTGTGAAGTACAAACTTGTTATTACTAAAGGTTACAAAAATTGGCTGCAAAAGACTGCAGCTGATCAAAATAGGGACATTTTTAAAGATGTAGACATTTTGTAAAAAAAAATTAACTTTCTTATTACTTAAATAATCATTCCATTTCGTTATTGTAGGAGCTTCAAGCACACCAGGTGTGAAAATTGTACCCCTAAGATATCTTTACGATATAATGAAAGACCAAAATTTACCGAATTTCTAAGAAAAAATAAATAATTTAGAAAGTCACTTATTATTGAACTATGGCACTATTGATGATAACATAAAACAATAAAACAAAGATTTTCAAAGAAAGATGGTCAAAGTACCACAGAAAAAAGAGACTCTTGAAAAACAACGGGTCTTGATTAAACAGAACTTTTGAACTACCTATGAAATCGTTGAATCAACCGGGGCGGCCTTTGAAATCTTTTGACACGTCAAGTGAACGAAGCATGCGTCGATAAATTGAAGAAATCCGGTCAACTGTAGGAGATGACGTCATTGTCCACGCTGCACAAACATCTTTAAGCGTGCAAGGAAAAAGAGATGCGCCGAAAATTCTTAAAGAAATAACAAATTATCCTACTCGAGCGCGCGAGTATAGAAAAGCAGTAGACGAAAAAGGAAATAAAAATAGTGTCACTCAATTGACGTCAGTATGACATCATCTGAAACACAAATAAGGTATTTTAGCCTCCGTATTATCAATTGCTACAAGCAAAACAAGAATGTTATCCGCCAAAAAAGTGTTTACGAGTCCCGGGTTCCTGTACGGGAAGAAGCTTACAAAATCTTTTGAGAATACCATGACACGATTATCAACTTTCTTGGAAGAAGTGCTATTAACACTTAACGAAGAAGAAAGAAATTCTTTAAATATAATTCGTAAATGGGGTTGCGAACAATAATTTGATAATGATAATGAATCAGATGCTAATTTATTTTTTAGCTCATTTGTGCCACTTCAAGTAGTGTGTAGAAGCGATAGTAAAAAGTCATATGGCAAAACCCCACGCCTTCATCCCCATCATTTTGCCGTCCAATAAGATTTAGATTTTTGAAAGAATCAACTGATGTGACAAAAGAAGAAATAAGCAACGTCGAAGAGTCTGTGAAAGCGCTAAAAGCAACAGAAATAAATTTGAACGAAATCAAATTCTCTTTTAAATATTCTTTTGAGATAACTATGGTAGACGAAAAAATACGTACGATGCAACTGTAACGAAATCTACTAGTCGGTGCTATATTTGTGGCGCGACATCGAAAGACTTTAATAACATTGATAACAAGAAAACAACAAGTGTAAGTGGTTTTTAATTTTGGGCCCCTGTTTTTTGTTTTGCACGCTAGAATAAGACTGTTTGAAAGTGTTTTACATTTGGCATATAAAAAATATAACCCGTTCCCCCGTTAAAAAATATAGGGAAATGATGACCGAAAAAGAAAAAAAAACAATTTGAAGCACAAACAAAGACGCATATCCAAGACTGAAACGGGATTATTGGTAGACATAGATATGCCTAAAACAAATTCTGGAAATACCAATTATTGTAACACCAGTAGAAAGTTTTTCCATTTGGTGGCAGACATAACCTGGATATAAACTATGGCTTAATTTATCGATTAAAGGTCATATTAAAAACTATTTCAAATGGACATAAAATTGATTCACAAAAATACAACGATTACTCCAAAGATACAGCAAAATTGTACATAAACCTATATGAATAGCACCCTATGACTCCGACCATGCATAAAATATTAATACATGGGGCAACTATAATTGAAAACTTCTTGTTACCAATAGGTCAGTTATCAGAAGAGGCTGCAAAGGCGGAATAAACATTTTCGCGTATATCGTGAAAAGTTTGCTAGGAAGTTTTCGAGAGAACAGTGTAATCTAGATGTGTATCAGAGATTACTACTGAGTTTGGATCCATTGACAAGCAGTCTGAGGCCTAAGAAGAGATCTATGAAGATGAGATCTATGAAGAAGAGATCTATGAAGAAGATCTATGAAGAAGAGATCTATGAAGAAAAGATCTATGAAGAAGAGATCTATGAGACAACAGTAATGCTAATGGCGGCAGGTTCTAACACCGAACCCGACTTATATGACGAGCAGCAAGATGACTCTATTATTGAATAAAAATTAGCTTGCCTACATTATTATTATATTTTTGTTAAATTTGAAATCGTTATATAATTGTTAACTCTTACTACATATTTTAATAGATTTTGTGTATGACTAAAATATCACCAAGTTAAAAATAAAATAAATCTTGTTTGTTTTGAATAACACTGTTTTTTATTTACAGTATACCCAGATTTTAAATTTCTTTCATATGTATATATTTTGTTATGTTAGTACTTAAATGAAAATGTCTCAAAAAGGCCTCTGCAATGCATGTTTTAAAAGGTTCAGGGCGAATCCCGTGGAATCCGTAGAAATTTTTTTAGTATGAATATTTTTTTAATTATTTAAAAAAAATTGTGTTTATATATAAAATATACTTTTATCAGGTATATAATACCGCATAGAAACGATATCAAAAAATATTTTTGATCGGATAAATATTGAATATTGATCTATGTGCACAGCGGGCAATTGTAGCTCAAGAAAATATCAACAACTTTATTGACATCCTTTACTGGCGATAAAGAAGCAAAACGTTCTTATGCATCCGGTAATAAGTGTATGTGTGTATATTCTTAAATTTTCAACACTTGCTCTCCACCTCTTAGTAACAAATTTTAAAAAATATTATAGTACAAACTAGGCAACGCCGTGTATTTAGCTCGTTAATGATATACTTAAAATATGTACTTGAAACTTAATTGTATTTTTCTTTTCCAAAGGCTTTTCAAATTGACTAGAATGATAACTTGAACACAAATAGTCCAACCGAAGAAAATATTTATCAAACTTTTGTAACAGCAGTCGCTATCGTTACGCGCGTAACAACGCTTTATAAATTCCAATTTTTACTTTCTAAAAGTCACCATTTTGTCCAAAATTAAAAAAAAAACTACTACGCCTAAATATAGTAACGATTATCCAGTTTATGAAACAATTGTTTTATTTTTTCAAAAAGAACAAGTTTTAAAATATCGCGGAGTCTTCTATTTCCGAATTGACCTTTACACTACTTACAGTATATATCTGTAAACTATTCATTTTTTAAATAAAAATTTATATTTTCTTCCGATTTTATTATTCCGAAGTTTCTTCAAAATATTCATAAAAAGTCGTTTATTGGTCCTGAGCTAAAATAAAATAATAATAAAATAACAGCAACATAATTTCGTCCTGTCCGTCCGTTCGTCCTCACAGGGTACAATATCAGATCTATGATGATGAAGTTTGCAAATGTATCAATATAGCCGTAATGGATACGTATTTTACCAATCCGACACTGGTATACAGTGCTTTTGGGAAGGGCAAGCAACAAATGAAGGCATATATAAATGAAAGGGTGTGTGTGCGTGTGCGTATATATATATATATATATATATATATATATATATATATACATATAAAATTGAATAAAACTGAAAACAAGATTCAGCAAAGATCAGTGGGCTATAGCAATCTTTGCTATACAACGAAACCTTTGAATAGTAATACAACGAAACCTAGGTCGTGGTAAAGAACTTAAAGAAAGTAGAAATAATACTACATCACGTAGTTTCATTTAATTGTGAATAATGAATTTCTACAAAATTAACGCCAAATATATTCAATATTTATAAGAACACATTTAACTACGACAGCTTTACTATTGTCATGCCCGCAGAACAGGAGAGTAGCCATTATTTACGAAAGCAGGGCTATTCTAAGATGAAGACGACATTTAACAGAAAGAACGAATATTGTTCAGTGCTGTTCTAAGATGAAGACGACATTTAACAGAAAGATTTGAACGAATATTATGCCCACGAATAAATTTCCAAACCAAACCTATATGCTTCGTCATCTTTTCCTACCAGCGCGTAAAAATTAAACTATCTAGACCAGTATAGTACAAACTAGAGCAGTTTATACTTATGAATATACTTCACAACTATACCTTTACGTATTGATTATATGTCACGTCGACTAAGTATATATTATCATTACAAGTCTACATATTACCGTCTACCCCACCTCCCATAGCTACGTATCCAACTCTTATTAGACTAAGCTCAATACCAACCTTATCAACCACCTCCTTTGTATATTGGTATTATGTACGCCTTAAATTCTAGCAGTCCGTCTTCTGTTAGATAATAATTAGGGTTACCAAAAAAGATCTTTTTTAACCATACTTTTTTAGGATATATATAATAGTTTTTTTTATCACTAACGCCTAAAAAACTTCGCAATTTTGAAACAAAACCAAAATATTCACGATTCTGAATGATTATACCTAGACATTACTTCAATATTTATAAATTTTATAATTAATTTACTTTCAAGATTATGAGGTTCAGAATTATTTTAATTAATGTATCTTTCGTTAAACTTTATATTTTATATCCACACTAATATCATAATGGCGAAAGTGAGTTTGTCTGTTACATTTTAACAGCCACCCAACTATCAAATAAATTTTAATGAATTTCGGAGAGATGTAATATAAAACCTGAAGAGTGTGTATTATACCATTAATTCTACATAGCGATCCATGATGGGCTCCTGCTTTGTTATTGACTATTCCTTTGATATGAATATCAAATAAAAGAGACTAACAAATAAAAAAGATATATTTTGGCGGATAGACTGATGTTATAAAAATGAAAGTTAGTTTTGTCTGTCTATACGTTTTTTACGTACCCATGAAGGATAAACTACTGGAAAGATTTTAATATTTGCACTTAAAAAGATATGCCTACATGAACGGGCACATACGATAAGACATATGTAGTTGACCGATATCTATGCTCACTGTGAACTTTCGCCGAGCAGAATTTTTATTAACAATTTATAATCTTTATTTATTGATTACAGGGTTGCCATATGTAAAATGGCTTTTTCCGGGACATGTCTACCACTATATCTATAACTACTAGTGATTTAAGAAGAAAAAAATTAGTTTGACCCAACAAAAGGTTCTTTGAGCCCAAAAACACATTCAGATTAATAAAAATAAATAAAAATTGTTTTCTTTTGTCAAAATACAAAGTGAACTTTTTAATAAAGTTTATTGACTTATTAAATAATTATAAGTAATTTAATATAAAAACAGTCGTTATGTTAATCACATTTATACAAATTACTAAAAGCTAATACTAATATTTGGCAACAGAAATTTGTCCTGCAATAATTAATCTTATCTAATTTCAACTCGAAGCTTAACTTTCGTAGATTGAAAATGACAATAATATTTAATTTATTATGTTCATGTTTTGATTTAGTTATTTGGTTTAGTTGAATTCTAACTCTTCGCAATTTATTTGAATTTAAATTTATACCTTGATTTGATCCGTAATCATGCGATTCCGGTCTTTCCATTGATCAATCTAGCAAAATGTAATGCAGCTATGGCATGTATAGGTTCACAATAAATGCCAATAAAGACAATTTTATAGAATTATCATAATTTTTTACATTTCTGGGTCAAATTTATTACGTTCCTGGACACGGGACAATATCACAAATTCCGGGACAATTCCGGAAATCCCGGACATCTGGCAACCCTAGTTCATTACATAATTCTAATGAATGCGAAATACTACCTACGGAAAATAAAATTAGATCATAAATTGATTTTCATGAGGACAAAGTTGCGGGTAACAAATCACAAGAGTATTTGAAAATAAGCCGTAAATTATATTTTTAGTTTAGAAACCCGGTTACTTTAGCAGCACCCGTGGGCAGTACCGCAGTAACGCTCTGTATAATGCATAACTCCCCCCACCCCGCCGTAAGGTTTCCATAAAGCGCCATACCTTTACATACTCGTAATTTGCAACATTAAAGCTAATGCACTGGCCAAATTTAGGGTGCGCTCCGCTAATGGCTTCACATCTAGTTTCAAACATACGTTATTACAAACAAAATGTACACGAAAATAACTGTGAAGGACGTTGTTGTGAGAAGTTTACTCACTTGTATGTGTTGCGCAAGCTTTAACTTCCGTTTAACCGCGACTAATTCTTGTTGGAATTTTCCCTAATTTATGCAAGCGCAGCTCTATGGTGCTGATTATGCCATCGAGTTCCCGTGTCACTTGACGAGTCGTCAATCGATGATTTTCTTCCATTTGATGTCATTATCGTCACCTAATTCAACTGGACATTCGGAACCGTGTCTGTTTTCACGATCATAATATTCGTTTCTGATCTCCCAGAACCAAGTCTGTCATTCAAACCAATCGTCAAAAGTCTTTGTTGGTATATATTATTTGTGGCGGTGTTCGCATCTTGACCAAGGTGGTACTTATAAAATAGAAATGTCCGTATCCTCAATGTTGATTCAAATACATTTTTCTTTGATCGAATGAAGTTGGCGCTAAGTGAGATTAACCGAACGCCTTGCAGTCTGTTTTTAACATTATAACAAAATATTCTGGAATTCTAACAACCTTTCTAGAAAAGTCACAAACTTTTAGCTAGAAACTTATAAGCTAACCAAATACTTCACTCCAGATAAACCGCGTAACGTGGTAGAATAAAATGAAACTTTCAGAAAAGTTAGGACATGTACCTAATATATGTTTAGGCTAAAATGTACATATATCTATACAATAAAACTATTTTAACTTACTAATATTTCTGAAAAAATACTACTTTTGGGGTAACAATTCCTCTGACTGAGTAAAAAAAGGATATTAATTTTAAAATTATGTTTCACTGCTAGCAAATTTTCCGTTTAATTTTGTTTAACCAAAAAAGAATCAAATAAAAAAAATCAACAGTCTTTCTCGCAAACCAATCGCCGATTTGTGAAAAGTAGTCTATGAAATAAAGAATCTTTGGTACGCTAGAACTGACCGGAAATGTCACCGCACTAAATGCCACCTTGGAATTAAATTTGTCTATAGCAAAGACCATAATGATAAAAAATAGCTTTTTACTCACCTCTATATCGATCGGTTGGTCTTCTGGACGGCTGCTAATACGATTTGAAGTATTTTGTCAGTTAATCGCATGAAAAACGCGCATGTCACTTTTAGAGTTACAGAATTGTCCCAAAGAGTAAGAAATTGTATTATAAAATGTATATTCTATTAAACATTCATTCGATCGTGATAAATATGCAGAAATAATTTTAGAATTTACAGTGCAAGAGAAATCGATGCTATCTAAAATAATTCATATTTAAATAAAATAAATAACAAGCGCCAATCAAGTAGATATTTGTGAAAATCAGCGGCTCCTCGTGATTAATTCATTGGAGATAAGGTTAAATTTCCGTTTTTTTTGCAATAAATTACTGATGTCATATTGCTGTACACAAATACGTTACTATTTCATTACAATCGATCCAAAATATCGAATAAAGGCCGTTTTTAAATTATTCGTACCAATAATGTAAATCTAGATTTTCCTTTAAAAACGCTATTTAATAACTGAAAGTGACGTTTTATATTAAATAGATATGTCGTTAGCGCTCTAAAAATGACGTACCTCGTCATTGCGTCGTTTTCAAGTCGGTTGTTTGGCTCTCTATCTCTTTCATATCGCTACTTGGTAGTACATTTTTTGTTCATTTTATACGGATGTAACGGGTCTGTTGCGTATAACATTATTGACTGGAAATATATACGAAGGACACCTTCGTAGAACTTTTGTGCAACGCCACTAATTATATTAATTATGAATGCTGATAAAGCAGATTTAAATTCATAGATCGGGCTTAAAATTACGCGATAAGTCCCTTCCTTAAAACGGAAAGACGTCAGGAAGGTGTATAGCGTGGCTAGGAAATGTGGAAATAATAAAAATAGCTTTAGTTAAAATATAATGAAAATTAAAGGATGAAAACTACAAGTAGAGCATTAATTAGGTGCGAGTAAAATTTAAAAAAGGTTATTTATTAAAACGTTACACCCATAAGAGGAAAAAACCCGACTACAATGATAAACATAGACGTTTAGAAAGCAAATTTGAAACAAAATTGCCACCTGTTATGATTCTGTAATATTTTTTTCTGCACATTTTATATTTGAATTGGATTTTTGAAACCATTTCTTTGATACCCTTTAGGATGAGTTGAAAAGTAATTATTTCAATGAAATATTTGCTTTTGTTTAACATGTTCATTTTCTAAAGTGGTCTTTTCTTTTAAGTGGAAGTGGTTTTCTTTTGTATAAGGGCATTGATGGAATAAGTTCTCGATTTTCTCAGGATTTACTACGCTAACAATGTAACGTTGAAAACCAGACTTTTAATTCAAACATTTTCGAATAGAAAATTCTAAGCAAGGTTCCTTGACGAGTTTTTAAACATTCTTTATTAAATAACGTAGTTATTAGCATAACATGGTATATATTATTGAAATATACACATCAAGACCTTTAATTTGGATAACATCACATAAAATATTTTGTTGAATTAGAATAGAGTGTGTCACACACCATATTTTGTCCAAGTTCTTTGAAATAACAAGTTAGTAAAACAACCTATGTTATTTTTCTGCTAGTCAAGCATTTTTGGATTGGTTGTGGATCTCTGAATACACGTCTTTAACTTCACATAATAGATGCCAGTTTCAGCTTAAAGGTCACATCGTTAGGTTGAATGTTGTCAGGTTTAATTGATTCCCACCATATCGAAATATTATTATTCGATGCCAATAAAAAGAATTAGTTGGTATTTAAAATAGATTTAAAGTTTCTCAATATAATCACATAATATGAACGTCTAATAGTACTTGTCCATATTAAACGTGCTCATGGCGTCCAGCGTAAAAAAATGTTTCTATATTAAGTTTGTATTTTAACTTTACTTTAAATAAGGCGTCATACCCAGATCGATAGAGCTTGTCGTTAATATGTAAGAGTATAGTACGTACTGTAAACAAACTACAGAATTGTTAAATGCATTAACATTATCATTGACGCATATTTATCCATCTGCTCAAATAGCTTCAGAAACGACAATATGAAATTAAGGCCGTATAATAAATAGAAAGAATGTTTCTTAACACTGTAATTTGAAAGGATCGTAACGTGGCATTCACATAGGCCTTCAACTGAAAACACGTCTTCTGACTGTAAATTAAGAATAATCTATTAAAAACAGTGAATGTCTTCTGACCGAGAATTTCCAAAAAAAATTGATTGAAATAGTATCACAACATAACATGTCATAAAAAGTTGATATCTGAGATCAAATGAAACAGTTGGGTTATTAGTTACATCAAAAAAGGTTTTGACCGATATCAATTCTGACACATCAGCTTGTTTGTATCTAGTCGAGTTGTTTGTATCTTGTCGATTTTTTTTTAATAACAGTCTATATTTTTTATTATTTTATTACGAGGTGTACGAAGTGAGTTAACACTTTTTAGCAGTGTAACTCAGTGGCGTACAGTGCTTTTCTGCTAAGGTATACATATACATATATTTATACGTGTGCGTAAGCGCGTGCAAACGTGTGTGTGTGTGTGTATTACGTGAAATATATTTCTATTTTATTATTACCCAGTCTTCTTATCAAAGTTCTTACCGATCTAATTCTTGCCAATTTCATATTTCTTGCTTCAATTTCTTCCTTACTCGTAGTTTTCGATCAAAGACCAAAAACAAAACCGCATAAACACATATATTAACACAACTGATGTTAAATTGTGATCCAAATAAACAAATTAAGAAATTGAATACTACATCCACGCTTTACATTAATATGCTATCAATTATTTCTGGAAGTATTCTGCTACAATGTTATTTATTAGAATTTGTCAAATTACTTAAAACGGAACAAATGTCGTTTCAACATCAATGGAAATTTTACTGTTTGTTGGTTATTAGATAAAAAAAATATACATCAAAAATGATACATTTAATAAAAATTATTTTTAATTCACTCGCGTTTATTTCAGAATAAAAAAATTAACTAATTTTTAAAATTTAAAAACTGGAGTTTTTTGCGATAAAGTGTTTCTTAAATTGTTTCGACTTAATTGCCATTTGTAGTACATTAAACACTGAATAAACAAATACAAACACGAACCTACATAAAAACGAATTAAAAAAAGTCAATAAGCAAGAATGATTACATAAAGAAACGTTATAAATTTTATATTTGGCAGCCCTTTTTTATCGTAAAATTACTTTCCAAATCGTTTTTTTTTTCACGAGCGCAATATTTTTATTAAGTACTTTGTTGTTATTTATAAATGTTCGTTCCGTACCAGAAAGAAAAAAGAGAAATTGTCAAAGGCCACCTCATTTTATTCAAAATACAATTGCCGACTAACATCAAAAACTTATTTTTACATGATATATAAAATCACAACAATAATCTAGTAAAATAAACGCAAACGGAAAACAACAACTAATGCAATGAATTATATAATACGTATTTATAAAATGGAAAACTAGCTATTTTACTCTGTTTTTAGTTCAGTTACTCTGAATAACAGATAATCAGACAGCACCGTAGTCATTATGTGATGCGCTTGGAATAATACACGGGATTGTTTCTTTCTCAATATAGCCTTAAACTACGGGTTAGTTTGGCCTCGCGCTACAAATCGGCTGCTAGACATGACGTAATCAATTTTAATTTCTCAAAGAAAACGTTTGCGTCGCGAACTTGCTTGTAATAGTAACTTATTAAATACAATGAAGTTTGTACCTTTCATTTAAAATTTCACGGACTGGCAGTGGCGTTGTGCGTTCGGACTACAGATTACATATGAAATCGCGGGTTTCACTTGAATACCAAAACTAAATATATTTAAATATTCCTAAATATGTGATTGTATATGTGTCAGATGTTCAGGGCAAGCTACGTGAAATTGCTTCTAAGGCACTGTGCGCCACTGGAGTGTCTGGAGTAGAGTAGTGCAAGCTGCTAAAACGCAAACAAAAAATCGAATGATATAATAAGATGCAGTGAGAAATGAGGACGATTTTTTTATTTTACATATGGTTGGTTATTTTCGCAACAATTGCGTGTACTATATTATATTTATATATATTATATTATTTATATATATTATATTTCGAATACCTGGCACGAAGGTTAAAGTTTTATTTTTATTTTCTGCGTTTCACAATAATTCATTTTATGACCGCCATTTTGATCCTCCTGTGACGTTATATTACACCCTATGACATTCTGTACAGTGCAAGGATTACATCGACATAGTTTTATCAAATTCTTTGCGAAAAAAGCTCACAAACATAAATACTGAACATAATAGACTCCTTTTTGCACAGTCATGTAATATTTCAACGTTTATTCAGAGATCATTTCATAAATTTGTTATTATTCTGAAACTACCTAGATATCATTCACTTTTTTTACAGGTTAGCACCTGTGAAATACTCCTAATTCTTTACTCAGGAAACTCAATTAATGTGTATATCCTTTTATACATTACTAAAGTATGTTATAAATGTTTTCCAAACAAAGGACTTGCTTCTGAAAATAAATATTTTACGTGAATACATTAATAAACATTAAACAAAAACCAATAGAATAAATATAATTGACGCTAAGTTATTCCATGTTAAATATTTTATGCCGATTAAAAACACTCACCCCATGAAAACTGCATATACCGGAATATCATTATTCGATACGTCGAGATTTATCACGGATTTATCACAATAATAAGAAAATGCAATTATACTTTTATAACAGAAGAAGAATAGATATAATATAACAGAATATATAACAGAATAATATAACAGAAGAAGAATAGATACGTCAAGATTTATCACGGATATAATATAACAGAATATATAACAGAATAATATAACAGAAGAAGAATAGATATAATATAACAGAATACATAACAGAATAATATAACAGAAGAAGAATAGATACGTAAAGATTTATCACGGATCTATCACAATAATAAGAACATGCAATTATACTTTTATAACAGAAGAAGAATAGATTGAAATTAAAAAAGTTTTCTTTCTGCATTACTCCAAAAAATTGTCTCAATGGAACTACAGACTAAATAATTCCTGAATTTTTCATTACATGAAAAGGGCTGCTTTTTTGTTTTCCAAACTTCGAACAAGACATAATCCAAGGAAACCAGGTCTTACATCTGTTGAAGGGATATTTGAAATGTTTATACTTTTTCACATACTCTGCATTATACGTGCCTCTATACCTGCTAACACTTCTGAAGCAAATATTAAGTTTGTTCTGTTACAACTCTGTTGTGTGATTGCCCATCTTTTCAGTAGATGTTTTCCCTTTGCTTTTTAGAAGTGACGTATATATTCCATTGGCATAATTACCAAATTTTTAGTATTTTCTTGAAATACGTTCCAACTTGTATCTATTAAGTAATCATTTCTCTAACTATTCGGCCAACTGTTAATACTGTGTACTAAAGTTAAAAATAAACATTTTGTTTTACTATGTTGTAGTGAAATCTAATCTGTTCTGTTACTTTTATCATCAAAACACGAAGACCATATCAGCAACCGGTGTTTCAAATCAAGAATTTTCTATGTATCGATATGAATCATCAATTCGCAAAAAGCTGAAGCGGAACTGGCATTATTTCGAGATAAAATCCAACAAATGTAGACTTACAACAGCAAAATCGCAATTTACTTCCTTATTAAATGATTGAACATTTTTCTTAATGTCGTAGCTACATCTAAATACCTCTAATGGCCAAGGTTCACTGAATATTACATGAACTAGTTCGCTAATAATCGATAGACAGCTAGTGAGTGGGGATCGTCTTTCCTTCAGACCTTTCGTCATATTTATTAACGATACATTTTGTGTCTGCCTGATAATCTGTTAATTGAGATAAACAAGACAGAAGGTTAGTATCTTATCACTTCAGTTTCATTAATTAGTTATAATGACCTGCAAAATCAATGGATTGGACAATTAAATTACGCTCAGTTCTTAGATTAACTACGTGTATTTTTATTCAAAGGTTAAACTGTACGTTACTTAAACATTCACTAGTACGATTAAATTTTATAGCTCTCTCCATAACTTATAGTCAAGTGTAAGTTTACTAACATTCTCAGATAGCGACGCCGTAATAAATTTAAGATGAAATAATAAATTTCAGAGGAGTTATGAATTTTTCATTCAGCTTAATGACAGAATATGTATATGGACTGTTACTAGCCTTGTGTTGCCACTTGAATACCACATCTTGTCTACTTTAGCATCATCATCATCACATTTAGACAACATCTTTTTGTTAGCCATTGCCGCTACTTTTTGTACCATAAATAAAATGTTTACTATATTTTTTGAGACTTTTCTGTAAATAATACTATATGGAGATTTAATTTAGGGATACCGACAAAAGTTCACATATTATTGGGCTCAGATAGAGCAAGACAAGAATAAAAATGACGCATGAGCAAATGAAAAAAAGGCCAAATATTTAATTTTAATCATCATTAGACAAATGAGAAATCTTTTATTTTTTTAGACGTTATTTTTAGAAATAGTTTCTAAATGCCTACGGAAATCTTTGAGCCGTCAAGATGAAACAAAATACAGATTATGTTCCATTGTATTCTTTATGCACAGACGTGCCACTCTTATCCATGGAATTCTCAGGTTCAATGAGGTCATCGAAAAGACCATGTAAAAATCGAAACAATAAAACAAAACTTCTTTCTACAAAAACACGGGACGAATTTCGATGTTTCTTAACTTTTTAATTTAATTAGGCAATGGTTATACATTGGAAAACGATTGATATTTAATAATTTTGTAATTGTTTTTAAAAAATTATTAAGTGTTACGTTAGGTTTTTATTATTATTTATTTATTATATCTTGCTGCCAATTCTTGATATAATATTTATGAAGACATTTTTTCTTTGGTATTATGGTCACAAATTGTGTTTCATTTATTGCTGTATCCCGACTGTAAATAGCTGTATAGTCGAAACATATCAGCTTTTACCAACAACGTTTTGTTTCTGTAGCGCCAGGCAGGTAGGTGTTTTAAACATTTTGTTTCTGTAAGGCCCGGCCCATTTTCGCTGATCCCTTTTAGAACATAAAAATGCCGTTTTACACGTCACTCATCCGATATTTTTCCCATAATTGGGATCATGAAAACAAATACTTTTCCATGCTCCAACCGGATTACCGGATTACTAGCACAAAACTTCATGTCATAAAGTTATACCTTATCGTTTTTATCATTAACAATAAAGTTATTCCTCAATAAAGTGTTCCATCCACCAGAAAATATAGAAAAATTCAATTTATGTATTATAACATTGAATATTACGACAGCCAGACTTTTTAAATTTCCGCAATACAAATATGAATATAGTCGAATTATAATGACTCACTATTTTGCTTACTCTACATTAACTTAAGTGACTCAATAGTTTGCTTATTCTCAGTCACAACTTATGAACCATTGTCTTATGAAATTGATAAAAGATAGGATTTACCGTAAAGAATTATGAAAATACGTGATAATATGGCCCGTGCGAAGTCTTCGCATTATTTATTCTATTTTACTAAAATTGACATATAGAGGCGCAAGTATCAAAAGCATTGAGCTAAAGCGCCACTTTATTTATACGTGAGTGGATTTTAAATTAAACAAAAATTTTACCGACCGTCAATCATATTGACGTTGAGCCGTTAGATGGCAGCATTGCTGTTTTGTGTATATAATTTTAATAATTAATTAATTTGCAAAAACAATAGCAATAATAATTTTTTTAGTTGTGGATGCTGGTAGAGCAAGCAATTATCTATAAAATGATATATAATTTATGTGGATTAGTTGTGAGGTTTTTTCTAAAAAGGGAGTGTAACATATTAACCTTAGCATATTAATATATATGATGATGATGATGATATGATGATGATGATATGATGATGATGATGATGATGATTACCTATATATAAGAGTTATTTTATTCAGAGTGAATGTAGAGAAAACATAACTAAACATTAATATGGTAGAGGTAGAAAAACTATCGAATATGAAGGATAAGTCTCGTATGAGTTTATTTTTCGAAAAAAGTGCAACCTTTTCGCATGAAAACCATTAAAACGGCACTTTCTTACAGATAAACTATTATTATTCCGACTCTAAGATAATATTAACTTCGCATCTAACAATGATCTAAGACTTCAATGCAAGATGCATATAACAACTTGGTAAAATTGTTGTCGAACAATGACGAAGACGGACACGGGTTCAAATCCAATCTAAACCAGATTTTTTTTATATGTTATAATAATTTCACGTAACTAGCCCGTTGAAGGTTGTCTAAGAATGCAAAATCATCCAAGCAGGGTTGATAGTACTGACAAGAAAATACGACAGTGTAAAGATACACAATTCCTGTCTAGATAATCTAAGCAGACGCAGTCTCGATATGAGTAGACGAAGTCTAAAGTAAAGAATTCTGAAAATATTCAGCACTTACGACTCCATTTAGACTAGTTGAACTTTGAGGGATTTCGTTACCAAAAGGATGTCATTCTTACTTAAACGTTTCGCGGTCAGTACGGTGCAGATTTTTCATGCTATATTGCGAATCTCTTTAATTTTTTATTCACTTTTCTACAATTCAACTAATTTGTATACGTTTTAATATAAATTGACAGAGTCTATTATAATATATTTTTTTTATTTTAATATTCGTGGAAACTGGCCAAAATTGCTACTACAAAAAAGAATAAATTTTAGAGTAAAATGGCGTTGTCGCGTCTCTTACTATAATTTAATGAGGAAAAGCGTGGGAAGGTATCATTTAATACGACGCCAACAATAAATTGATACGGAAGAAGGGCGCCATTTCATTAATCTTAAAATAGAACGTGATAACATTCAAAGTAGCTTTGATTTGTCTATGGGAGCAGCCTAAGAAATTAATAAAGCTACGGCATTATACGGCCTGCTACATAGGCATACTTATACATAAAGTCTGTACCCCTAATAAGGTAAAGACCAGTTTTTCAGCGGTGAGTACACCACGTACTTTTCTTACATGTCACGAGCTATTAGTTATTAAATTGTTCCAGTAGTTTTAAATGCAATATTTTTATTAAATTATTAACGAAATCCAGGTCGAAAATTATAATAGTTTTCAAATATTTTCGAAAAAGAATAATTAGCAAAAGGAATAATAACAGTCGAGTAAAGCAACAGTACAGGAAAAATATTAAATTGTAAAATATTTTTTCCGCGATTTCTCAACAGTTTCGAAATGTTGTTAGGTATAGGTATGATGCAATGAATATCGAATAAACTCGAAAATGGTGAAGACCGCCAGGCAGTAACTTAGACTGATTTCCCTATAACCAGATGACAATTGAGTCTTCTTTCAGGAAGGTCTTTTATTTAGTCAGTGACATATTTTTTTTATTTATACGTCTTATTTTTCAAATTTTTTAGTTCAAAATGAATTCTGCACTATTCAAATCTTTATTTACAAGTTCATGGATGAGGAGAGCTTCGAAACACGAAAAATCCTTTTTGCACCAAAGTGTAATCATATCCTGCTTTCTGTATTTACCGAACTGCTGAATCCAAGCAACTTAAATATATTTCCTAAACATATTCAATACTTTACATTAGTAAAAGAATATTTCTCTATCTCGATTAATCTTACTTGCAGGAGCGAGATACGGGGAAAGATGTTATTTTTAGGGTTCCGTACCTCAAAAAAAAAAAAAGAAACCTTTATAGGATCAGTTCCTTGTCCGTCTGTCGATCTGTCAAGACCCTTTTTCTCCGGAACGCGTGGAGGTGTATCAAGTTGAAATTAATATCAAATACTTACTTACGTCTACGGTCCCTTGGAGCTTAAAAAAATCAAGCTTCTAAGTCAACGCAATCAAGAAATACCCAAAAAAAATACGTCCATTTATGCTGCACATTTTGACACTCCAAATAAATCAAACCTATAGAGTACTTCCCATTGACCTAGAATCATGAAATTTGGCTGGCAAGAAGCAAGATTTCACAGCACAAGGAAAAAAAATCGTTAATTTGTAGTTGTATCGCATAAAAAAATATTCTTTTTAAATATGCGTCTGTCCAAGATATAGTAGGGATTCTAAAAACTTAAAATTTTGTATACAGTTTAATAGGAATATTATACACCTTTAAATGTTTATAAATGCATACGAAACTCTCGTAGTATAAGTTCCACTCATGCTTGACAAGTTTTTTTTTAAATTAAATATACATATTTTGTACAAATGATATTGTGAGGAACATTTTTGTTCTTGTCCTACCTAATTAAATGTTTTATTTTTCTTAATTGACCAAAAACCGTCATATTTGTAGTGGTATAATCAGCAAACATAAAACAATTGTTATAATATATAACAAACACAACTTGGAGATTCCAATTAGATGAACTTATTTTTTCACACATCATTATTACAATTTTTAATGCTCTTACTTTGAATGTATCATAATAAAACAAATTACTACATATTATTTAAAATATGATATGAAGCCATGAATGCTCTTACCGTAATAAACTCGAAATATTATATTTGAATAAATGCATAAATTAAGAATTATTTTTTTAAACTACACAAGTTTTAACATTTCGTTACTCATTTAACTATTAAATAAAAATTAAAATTAAAAATATGTTATGGACCAGTCAAATTTAACTTCATTAGGACATTCTCACACATTAGTCACACAATTATTACCTCAAAACTGAAACATCTGCCGCTTATCAAATTAGATTGATTTTAATTTCAATACTTAGTTTTCCTCGAACACTTCGTGCCATGCAAGGGAAATATTATTCAACAAGTCGTTTGAAACAAATGCAATAATGACAAAAACTACCGTGAATCATTTATCAAGTCACATGGATAAAAGCAGCGACAAAAAACAGTTTAAATGTAAAATGACTTATCAGATAATACGTAAAATTGCGGTACCTGTAAAATGTTACAGAAAACAATAAGTGAAGATGTTTATTAGGAGTCTACTCGAGCAAGATATTCTGCGATAAAATATTTTTATCGGCTTTCTTTCGTTGCTGCATTCAAAGCAGGACGCAATAATAACGAAAATAAACAAAACTTATTTGTAGTATTAATACCGCAATATTGTGTAAAATATTTACTTACCGGTAGGAACGGAACTCATGATTATATTCTATTGCAGCTGGTTACACTTGGAAATAATATGTATTAAATGAAAGCAAAACAAAACTCGACACCGGATAAAATATCCCTACTAAAGTGACGTGTATAAAGCAAACTATGGCGATAGGGATAGATAAAATGACGGACGTAAGCTGGAGCATAGACAAGACATAATTATTCATTCAATTTTTTCGTTATTGCCGCACTATTTTGTAAGGACGAAAAAAAAATTATCACTACAAACTAAGTATTATTACTAGGGCACATAGTAAGTAATACTAGCATTTAGTTTCATTACGTAATAAATTAATGATAATTCAAATAAATATTTTAAATACAAGGAGTTGTTATTTTTATATATTATACTCCTTGTTAAACTTATATTAAGTTTTTAATTGATTTTTAATGTATATAATAATAATATATACATTACTTGCAATTAAAACAAATTAAAACGTTTATATTATTTAACACATATATAAGATTCCAATAAGTAAAAAATATTAGTCGTATGTAATAACTGGCTGCATAAAAAAAATATATTTTGACTATTTGTAATTATTGTATTATCATAGTAAAATAAATGGACACAAATTATGAAAAGCATTGAAACATTGCGTTTTAATAAAGTTTTGTAGTAGCCAAGTATAAAACCATTACGTAAATATATATTTGAGAAATTATATTTTAAGTTCATATCGCATTTAATATATAATAATTTTTTTTTTATTTATTATAAATATATGTATGTATATGTATTTATATTATTTCAAGAAAATTTTTCGTAGATAACTTTACATTACCTTTGATGAAAATTATAGTGATGATACTGGCATGATGTTTAAAATTGAGTTCGCGCTGTAGAAAAAAAAATTTGGCTATTGCCATTGAAATCTGAATCGAAAAATTCATGTCACTCTGTTGAATGATTTCCAAACGTTTTCCCAAAAATATTTTGTTTTTGAATATAAAATAAGCATATAGTAAGTAGCATTATTTTATTTATACCTTCATACATATACATGTCTCTATAAATCGCAATAGCATTATATGTTTCTCTTACAGAAATGGCATCCGGTGCATTATTCGGAAATTCTTCAAGTCTTGGGGGCAGTTCTGGAGGCTCGAAACATTTGGTAGAATTCCGAGCGGGACGTATGACATTAAAAGGACGTATGGTTCACCCAGATAAAAGGAAGGGGTTCTTATATGTTTACCAAGGCGAAGATTCTTTGATGCATTTCTGTTGGAAAGATCGTACTACAGGTGCTATTGAGGATGACTTGCTTATATTCCCTGATGATTGTGAATTTGTTCGCGTAAATCAGTGTACCACTGGTCGAGTTTATATGCTGAAGTTCAAATCATCAAGAAAGTATTTCTTTTGGATGCAGGTTAGTTTGTCTTTTCTACATTGTAATTGTAAATATTCTTCTCGAAGACGGAATGTTAGAATGGCTTTTGCAATAAACTTATTTTCTTAAGGCTAAGGGATGGTTATTTGGTTACAATTGTAAATCATGCGTCATGAATTTATTATTACAGTGATAAAACGTAGCTGAGATATAATTATCCAATTAGTTTTAAATATGTTGTCTTAAAAACTGGATATACCACAAGTTTTCTATACTTGTTCTTTTTTAATCGAAGAAAACACTGTTTATTTGATAAAAACTCATATACGAGTTAATAGTGTTTTTGCAATGAATTACTTAATACTCATTTTAATATTTACGATTTAACTGCCATTTTTGTACCCCTGATATGCAAATATAAACATAAATTGATCAATGTTATACAAAAAAAACCTATAAAACTTAAAAAAGTGGAATAAGTAAAAAATTGTATAAAACCACATTGGCAGTTTGATAGTCATTTGTCACCAGAAAAGCATTAAATCTACTTTTTTTATTTAATTGTGTGACTGCAAAATAATTGTGCAACCGTTTTTTGTTAAATAATTTTTTTTTTGTAAATGCATACTTAAAAAAAATAAATTTTCACTGTCGCTAAACAATATTTGAAGAACCAAATAGGAAATGGATGTTAATTCCTAGGAGTTTGGTGGTTGCCATATTGACCGTCATATTACCTACTAAGTTGCTAATAATATCTTATTAGTATTTATCAGAAAAACAGCTTCATAATTTGATTTCCATAGTATGTTTCAAGACAAATCTGAACTACAATCAGAACACCAATATTTGGAATCTTGACACCTGTCTTGTACCAAACTCTGTTTTTCTAATGGTCTTTGTTTGACTTGTTATTTATTCAGGAAATTGCCTTTTAATCGAATGATGGGTTTGGTGTGACACTTAGCCAATGGCCAACATCAATCAGACGAGCAAAATTAAGTTGGCCATTATCTTCTTTTAAACTATAGTAATCTCTGTATTCGCAAGGGACAAGTATCTTAAAATTACTGCAAATTTCTTAAATAAAATGTCAAAAAAGAGATAATAGCTGACCATAATATAAAGGAGTAAGCTATAATCCATTCATTTTTATAGATGAACTTTAAACACAAGGAAAATAGTTACACAGAGTTATATTTTTTTATAAATCGTGATGAAGGCGTGTCATTTTCTAAAATTTTTAAATTTTTATTAACTAGTAATTTTATATTGATTAAATCAATTAAATTAATTATTTCCCAACCCCATAAGTCAATATAAAACTATTCATATATAACACTAGATGTAATGTTAATATTTATATATTACTAGATATAATTTTATATGATTGAAAGCTATAATTACGCATTTATAAGAAAATAAAAAACAAATATTTTCAGGAACCGAAGGCAGATAAAGATGAAGAATATTGCCGCCGTATCAATGAGGCTCTTAATAATCCACCAGCTGCAGGGAGCGGTCGTGGTGGAGGGGGCTCTGGTGCACCTGAGGGTGATCTTCAAAATATCCTCAACAACATGTCGCAACAACAACTCATGCAGCTGTTTGGAGGTGTTGGTCAAATTGGAGGACTCTCGTCGCTTTTAGGCACTATGAGGTGGATTGCACATTTATGTTGAAATAGTAATTCTTGTTAACAGTCCAATTAAGTACATATTTTTGAATGTGTTCCATTTCTCATATAATAAATAATAAGGAACAATATTTTTATTTTACTAAAGTAACAAAATTTAATTAAAATGGCAACATATCGTTGATTATGAACACATATATAAAAGTAAAAAAATTCACGGAAAAACAGTTGGATGAAATGAGATCTCATGTCGCAGGTGTGAAGAGGTTGAAGAGCGTGCAGGTACATGATAGGAGCATGCAGGAATACAGGTTCAAATCCTGGTGTTTCTGTCAGTACGCCTAATCTGGGAGACATTGAAATGGATAGACTTTTACACTTTGCAGGAGCGTTCAACCTGGCCCATTACCCTGCATGAAAAGACTTGCTCTAAAGATCAAGCACACAATGGTCAGTGTTGCTCAATAATCAGTCAACGTCAAATTATCTTACGGCACAGTATCAGTTTTCATCACAGGCTAGCTAAGTACTGGTGTTATAATGTTTTTCCCTGAGAATAGAAATGGGGGAGGTACATTGGATACAAAAACTCAAAAAGTGCTGCAAGAAAAGGAAACAAAAAACAAAAGACCTGAAAAAGGTGTAAATAGCGCCTCAATGAAAGAAAAGCTCTTAATACACCACCTTCTTTGGATTTTGAAGAAAAACTCCTGTATCAAAAATCAGTGTTGGAAATTTACCAGAAAACATTGATGTATGTGAGAAGAAAATAATGAATGACACTGAAGTTTAAAAGTGCCCAAACATTTTCTATAGGATTTGCATCTTGCGCCTGCAATGACCAATCCTGTGCTTCAGTACAATTTTCTTGTTTCCACGCTGTACAAAGATGACTAATATTTTGATCTGTTGGTTTATTGTCTTCTTACAAGAACCAGTTTCAATTTTTTCTTATAAACAACCTTTAGCAAAGTCACCTTCTATAAAAATTTAGAAACATATTTTTAAAAGCATGTATAAATAAAGTACAAAAAAAAACAATTTTTTTAACGGTCACATTTATATTTTCCCTTGAAACTAATTCAAATCGACAACAAAAAGGTACTCAGAATATAGTAGAGATACACTGTTCCAAGCGAAAGTAATATTAACCTATAAAACAATCACATAATGACATTGGAACTATAATGTGTCAGTAGATGGAGTACTTTGAATCAACAATACTTAGAACAAGTGTTTATAAATAATTTCTTTAGTCGTAGAGCTAATAAACCGTAGACCCATAATAGCAAAGGCAATATGAAACTCGTGGTGCCAAAATTAGCAGGTAAGGGGTGGATATCCCCCTCTTACTCACATCTGACTAGTTCAATTGCTGATACATATCACTTACAGTGCATTACTATTGGTGAGCCCAAGCGCCAACCACAGGTCATGATTGGCAAGGCTCTGACAATATCGATAAATATTATTCGAAAAATGTTGCTCGATAGTATTTAATGTAACTAACATTTTTATTTTACAGATATGAAATTTCCATCAAATGAATAATTGAGTTAAGAAATTAAACATATTTTTGTTAAACACATAAATAATATTTTAAAAAAATACGAATCATTTTATGTTTAAATCTAAGAAATGAAAATACATATTTCTTGCATGTATCAAGCACTAATAATTTGAAATTACTTTCGTTGGTATGTTATATAATATAATTTTTATATCAACTGTTGCAATTAATCATCAAAAAAAATAAACATTTTTTATTCTGCAAAAATTACATATTAGTACGCACCGAATGTACATGTTTGTGATATATGAGCAATTGCATCCTCCAACATATGGTATATTTAGGCCATAATGAAATTAGAAGACTTAGTCAAAGTTAACTGCAATGCTCCTACATAAAGGACACTCGGTTACATCATCAGTATATAATAAAAATATGTTCAAACACACGAGAAGTTCACAAGAAATATTATATTAAAAAACGGTCAACAATATAAATCTATGATGATAATACAATTTATATAATGAGTATTTATTACTAATAAATCAAATGTAGATAGGGTTCAAAAATGTACATTTTACTCTTGTTTTAGATAAAATGTGCTATAAAGAACAAATATAATTAATACCAAATTTTATTTTTCTTGCTATATAGACTTATAAACTGATATAACCACTGATTTTAAAGCTAAAAATGTTTTTTTCTTTTATGTTAGTGCTAGTCAATGAAGTTCTGATTAATATTTTTCATGTGAAGTTCTGATTAATATTTTCTTGTGAAATCCATGAGTGGCAGATGAGTGACTTTGGTTGAGTTTTGAAATTGATATATGAGATTGAATTTTTAACGAATGCTTACTAATGTTGCAATATTTAAAAATTAGGTTACATTTATTTTATGTACATTTTTAAGAATCTTATCTTTACTTTTTTTAAAAATTAAACTGCCATACTTTAGCTTCAGTCATATGTATGTACAGATAGAACTACCACATTTCATTTTTTTGTAAGAGAATGGAATAAAAAACCTGCAGCATCTTCTACTAACTTTATACTAAAAGGCGATAAAAAATGCATTCCTTGGTGACATTAATATGTGATTTTTATCAATTATTATTTCCATCTGTGATGTATCATTACTATTGTATATTTATCCATTAAAAACCTAATGATAAATAACTTTTCTCAAGTGATGCAATTTCTTGATTAAAATATAATAATTGTTCTTGTTGATTTTCTGAATGTTTGAAGTCCAGGGCACAGCACGATCTAGAACACATTTAAAATACATATTTGCAAAAAACATGAATATTGATTTTTATGTTATTAGGCCTTCAAACTTGTGTTGTTGAATTTTACCACCTCTGAAAAGTATAAATTAAGGATCAAGATAACAAAGTGTAAAACATCTCTTAAACATTGCACAGCAGGAACATATTATTGTATTAAAGCGGAATATTTGTATTAAAGTTTACACATTTCGTAGTCTCATGCTCAAGAAAGAGAGAAAAACTATGTGAAATACAAATCGACTTATAGAACTTATAACAAATTACTTTTGATAACATTAAATACATGAACATTTTGAATTAATGAAAGCGCAGACTTCAATAAGTTTTACATTATTCTTGCCGTGAGATGCCAATTAGAATTATCTAATTGGCATCTCACGGCAAGAATGATTCAGGATTAGATTAAGAGAAGAATGATAAGAATGTTTCTAGGTCAATGGGAAGTGCAATGAAATGTGGTAATAGGTATATTCATTTAATTTAGCTAGACCAAGTTGTCTACAAATAACAGTGTGTGACAAATAAGCAAGCAGAATCTTTTTGAAGTGTAGTAACATGTAAGCTTATTTACTAACATGTGATGGAAAAAATAATGTGGGAACTAAGATTGAAAATATTCATTATTTATTCTTACTTTTAGAAAAGCATTCACTTTTAAAATACCCTGAGCAAATACTAATTTGTGGGCCCCACTGTCTGGTCGCCGAGTAACTTCTATCTATATGGATATCTATAAAATAATGAGATTTTGTGCGCACAGCACAATACTTACCATTTTTTATTAAAAATTAGATTTAACCTTGCGTTTTGTCCATGGCAATAAAAATTATTGTTAATAAAATGTCAGCTCATAGCATAGATCTCAGCACAAAAGCTGTCGGATCTTTACAATATTATATAGAAATAACGTTGTCCTGTCAGTTGTCTGAAAAAATTGTTAAACACAATTTAAAAATTGTTATGTACCATTTTTAAACATTTAAATATTGTATGTTATTTGGCTGTACAAAAACTGTCTTACAAGACTATTTCGTGTAATTACTATTTTTTGTGTTTTTTTATTAAAGTGTGAACTCGACTCAATTCACACTGTCGAGCTGCTCTGGATTTGCAGCAAAGATATAACATTACTTAAATCAATGGTTCACACTTGGTGAATAAATATTCATAAATGGTTTATATTTGAGCTTATACATTTACATTACTCCACTGCTACTTATAGTCATTCAAAAGAATATTTTATTTTTGAATATCTTGTGACTTGTATCGAAAGTAGTTTATTAAATTAGTGTAATATATTAAATGAGATTTGCTTATTAATAAATCTTTTAATTAGTAGCTGTAATAGTAATAGCAAATTTATAATTAACCAGTTATGTAATTATTTTACCTTACAAGTTACTTTTGGAAATTTAGTGTGTGTATTGAATCCCCAATCTCTATATTAATACATAGGTGCTCGTGTTCGTGTGTAAATATATATATATATATATATATATATATATATATATATATGTGTGTGTATAATGTCATTCCCTGGAGTAATTTGTGAATACACCACATGTAACATCAGTTCCCTAATTATTGATTTTTTTCTTGGTACTTATGAAAAAGTCTATAAGTGTATGATTAATACAATTATTCCTAAATCACCTGATAACTCCTAAAATTTCACTGTTAATTCAAATTACCTGACTTAATCAACTTCAACATTCATTTTTAGTCGCCCCTCTACGGGACAGAGTTCTCGTGCAAGCAGTGTCACACCAACGAGTCGCCCGTTAGCAGAGACACCACGGGCACCAAGACCGCCACGTGCAGAACCTGCAGCTGCCCCTGGCGCTCCCAGTACACCTGCCACACAAAGTACCACTCGCTGTAAGTAATATTTGTTCAATGTAAAAGTTGCTGATAAAGGCTGTTGTATGAAGTTTAATAAAAGAATTAAATATTGAAGGAGTGGAGAAACAGTGTCGGATTAAGAATGATATGGGTGAAGCAAATGAAATTTACTTTTGTAAAAAATTAAGTTGATAGAACAATATTTTAAAGAAGGTAATGAAGACTGCTTATGACAGTATGTATGGAGGTGAATGAAATGGATGAGATACATGGCTAGCTTATGAGTATTCAACCATAAAACATGATTTTATTTTATCTCAATAGGTTCCAGGTATCTGTA
This sequence comes from Druceiella hillmani, assembly GCA_039881145.1. NCBI lineage: Eukaryota > Metazoa > Arthropoda > Insecta > Lepidoptera > Hepialidae > Druceiella > Druceiella hillmani. The sequence continues at coordinate 71,740,947 of JAYKKI010000001.1, forward strand.
TGTTTTTCCAATTGAAATTATTCATTTCAACAAACTATCTTAGGCTGTCATGCTTTCTGATTGGAAGTCAAAAAAATAGCAATTTTTAGGAAGTTTTTCCAAGACTAAATTATTCTTTAAATCTATTTAAAAAATTATTTTTAAAAAATCATATGATTATTTTTAAAAAGAAGTATTGGAAATTACGAAAGTGATATTTTACCTGATCAATTAAAAAAAAGGTGTTTTACCATGATCATTGTTGTTTTGTTAATTAACATACAGACAAAAATGGTCAAAATAGGTTTTCTGGCTTCTATTATCATTCTTTATGCAAAATCAATCACTCTTTTTAAAATATTTTCCATGTACAGAATTCACTCTGTTACAATTTGATTAATAGCATAAATTGTATTATAGGTGTTTGAATGAAGTGTTTTAAAAAATGATCGTCGGCAAAATTGCAGATGTTCAAATTGAAAGTTTTGTTTATTAATGTTTATAGGCTAAATTCACTTGTTTAAAAGTTAATAACATACACCGAGTCATAGAACGATTCTTTCTTTGACAGTGAAGTCTCCAATAAATATATTTGCTGATAACAATACAGCATTCTTTCCTCATGAGTAAACTCTATAGTATTATACATATTGTTGTATATTAGGGAAGTAGTGTATGATTAAAAACATCTGCAATAATTTGCGAAACGACAAATTTCACAGAAATCACTCAATCAACTTTTCTGCATACTACCTATCCACTATTTTTTTTAGTAAGCGTGAAACGCATCCTTATTACACATCACTACTACGTGGTTTTCACCGTTAAAATGCATACTTGTTACTCCTCACTACTATTTTTAGCCTAAATCCATGTGCTTTTGCTGTTTCAAATTTAACCTCATCATCAAAACTTTTATATTTGAAAAGGTCTGAAACTGCAGCGAAGATCATATTCATTCATTATGTCATTTTGAGGCATTAGAAACTATCATTTCTAATTTCATGTTTTTCCCTGAGATTGCTTTTTCACTCCATCAGTTTTAGAAATAGAATTCCCCTTTTTTGTTTTAATTTTGTTCATTTTGTATCACATAACATTCTTAAATTTTTTTCAATCCACTGTGAACTCAAAATCTTCAAACAAATACTCTCCCACCTAATATAGTGTCTAATGCTTGATTGAAATGGTATTTGGTTTACCTCTTCATAAACTCCTAAAATTCTTTTGTGTTTATATTAAGAATGTATTACATCCATTGTAATTGTACTAAATTCTACCAAAAATCGATAATATGCATCATAAAAATAGCTAACAACGGGTCAGCCTTGTACCTATGTGAGTCCACTGCTCTATAAATCTATATCTTAATTGGTACAAAAAACCGATTTGTATGGATTGTGTGCATATTAAGACGATCATAATACATAATATTTTCTTATATATCTTCTTAACCGTTTTAGTCCCTTGTTTTTTTATTCATATATAGTTAAAAATGCCAAAGAAATCTTTTGTTTTTGATGTCATTTACCCTTGTCCCGAAAAAAACTGTATCTCTTCCAAAAATTATCCAATTTTAATAATTTTTTCTGTGTTTTTTTTAATAAAAACTTGTACAAGAATAATAAAATACAAAGAAAATTATGGAAATATATATTGTGAACAAAAATTATAACAAAAACAGAAATCAAGGTCACATCGTATTTTCACAGTCCGGTACATCCTCCGTATCAGCAAAATAATTGTTATCATCACTATCACTAAAAATTTGCATTACCCCAAATTGTGAGCGCATCACAATGTGACTCCCACTATCACTTTCTTCACAACTTGAAAAACGATCATTTTCACTCAAATTATTTTCGTATTCTGACATTATGGGTTAACAATTTTTGTTTCCTGGATCCTTTTTATATTGTAATTGCTAATAATATTATAATTTGAACTTTATGTAACACGTAGAAAGTTAGTGATGCGTGCGAGCGACCTCCCCTACCGCGTGCTGAACAGTAACTGATTTCGATTTGCCGAGAGCGCAATGGGCAAATTTAGTTAGTATGCGCACGAGCGCGATGGCACTCATCGGCACTCTAACTGTTAATATATTATTTAAATTTTAACTAAAGGGCTAAATGTTATGTAACTTGGAGCACACGGGTTGCCGAGCACCATAAAAGCAATGAATAAAATTTACAAATATACCCAATACGAATATTATTTCACATGAAGAAATATTGATTATATTAGTAAATCACCGTTTTTATTAAGTTCCATTTTAATTGAAGATTTTGTTTATGATAACAAAATATTTAAATGTAATTGGGTATTTGAAAATTTTATTAAAAAATTATTTAAAATATTCTGAGGCATAAGAATATAACATTAGCTATTTATAACATTAAAACCAAATATGCATTTTATGTTTAAAACAAATGTTAGTCAACAACCTATATTATGAAATATAGTGAGCAAAGATTTCAGCATAGAATATTAAATCTGGGATTGGTCCGAAAATAAGAGCAGCAACTGTCACATTCTTGTGCTACAGAATTGCCAAGTCAACCCATTGTTCTTTCATTAAAATGAAAAGACAAATATCTGGGAATGAAAGTGTCGAGATTAATGAGATCACTATAGACTTGTTCTAGATTAGACTGCACTACTTTTTATGGTCAAAGAGCATGGAGGTTTGGCTTCATTTTTATGTTAGTTTGGCTTAGAAAGACTTATTTTGACAAGTCTGTGCGGTAATTGCTTTGGAATCGTTTGTATTCTGCTATAACACACACCGGAGCTTTAATACTGCTAAAGTTAATATTTACTATATACGCTCCGTTCATCCTTATCATCCTTTGTAGGCTTGAAAACACAAAAATATTAAGGAGCCTATAATTGCACTGTTAAAGTTGAACCTTTGCTTTATATGTATTATTATGGCAAAAGTCCCACATATAAGATACTGTTCCGATGCATATAAGCTCTATATCCGATGTATATAAGATATTGTTCCTATGAATATAATAAGTAGGTTCTAAATTATAATACCCTTTGTACAATTTTTTAATTATCCCTTAATTATTTCAGTGGAATCATTTAGTAAATACTATATAATACTTATGACAATAATTGTTCTCAATGTAACTCTTGCTCTTTTATTACTATTGTCTCCTCTAGTCCAGCTCTCATTGAAATATTGAGCGTAAAAACACATACATGCCCTTTTCAAAAAATATTTAGGTTCTTCGATGTGGTATGATTTAATTGTTGGCAGGAAAGAAATTGTGCGGGGCGAAAAGAATAGTGTGATTTAGCACCTCTATTTTCAGAATGCATTTTGCGGACATTCTAAATGACTCAAAGCTCAGTCCACTTCTAACCAAGTCACAGTGACTAAAGCAACCACATTCTTAGGAAGTGTGTGCTTCTACTCTAATTTCGTGATGCATGCTCTACTTTCGCAATTAATAAAACTCTACATGCAATGGCGTGCTTACCGCAGTTAAACAGGATGTGCTCCATGTCCTGTATTTCGTAACCGCAGGTATAGGGTGAGCTGTCCCTAAGTGTGAAACTATGTAAGTTTGCGCAGAATATGCCTATATCCTGCGTCTTGAAACCACAGGAATACGCAGGCTATGAAGGGCAAATCTAAATAAACTGCCATACAATGCACCATGGACCCATTAAAAACTGTGAGGTATAATAATTAGTAATCAGACAGTTCTTACTTAACACTGGGGAAAAAAAACCTAGTAATTTCCCCCTTAGAATCGGGGAAGTCCACATAAACTGCCAGTGAGCACAGACAATCTATAAAATGCGTCTTATTCTATTAGTAAGGGATTCAGCTGCCAAAAATATAAAGTGTAATGAATTCGCTTCAAAACTCTTGCCTTGTGCCAAAACAAAATTTGCAATGCGTTCCACATTCAATAGATCAGCCAACAGAAGACCTGTCAAAATTGGCGACGCATTTGTTGAGCTGGTTTTTTATGATTGCACAGATTGACAGGCACACGCTGCTATCTCAGCATCACCCATATAACTTGCTGGAGTCTGATGCACCACGGATCCCAAACCGATAATGCATAAGCCAATATACCTAGGTATATTGCCATATACATCAGCTTGAGATTAGAATTATTGAGATCCCAGCAGCACTGGCCAACCGGGCCATGGCGTGGAAGGCTACCTGAGCCCCTCTCACCAATGTACCCCACCTGTTGTAAAGTCCTAGGTGCCTAGGTACGTAACCTAATCCCACATGGTAATCCTAGCTCAGGCCATTACCACAGTTGATTTCAGTTATTTGTTGGAAATCGCCCATGGCATTCACTGCTTGTAAAGCTTTCAAACCTTAAAGTTTTTTAAGGGCTCTCATCAAATTTTTTGTTTCTTCATTAAATTTGGCTACTTTTATCTCTACTTTTCAAAAGCTTTTTCCAAATTGTATGATAGTTCCATTGTTGATTATCGTAAGTTAAACCCTTTAGCTTGTCTTTTATTGAATTAAAGCCTGTGTATAGGTTTAATTCCATGTTCATATCTTCCAAAGATAACCACGGTTTGAATACAAGAAGTAGTGAAAAGTGCTTTTCTGGTACATGCCTCCTCTTAAATATCCATGATGGCAATCCGTTCTCTTAAAATATTTCTGACTTTCATATAGCAAGCACATAATAATCAACTTTTCAAGAAATAGGTCGCAATCTTGTAATGGTATAAATTTAGTGAAGTTTTAGAAGTTGATATTTTCCATATCGTTTGGTTAATTAGAATAATGGTTGTCACTCAATAAATATTTCTAGACTCGAATATTTGTCATTATAACAATAAAATTTCGATGTGGATATATTTGTCTGTAAAATTAAACATTGTGGGGATTTGGTTCTCCAATGATTTTTGATTAATTTTTATTTTTTTTTAATATTATTTCTTTATCAAATTTAAATAATAAAGTACTTTTTATCATTTAGATATTAAAAGACTTACTTAATTTTACAACAGTATTTAAATATTTTAAGTACATGTCTAGATATGGTTTAATGCTGAAAAAAGATGCGGTAATTGTCTTTTTTTAACAATGCGGTCATAAAATAAATAATACATTTCCGAATTATCAGCTAGAATCTTCTTGCTGATTAATCTTAACAATGACAATTTAATAGATCGTATGTGAGGATTAATCAGCAAGGGGAGTACTGCGATCATAAAGCTAATTGGCCTTCAGAATTTTTTTACAATGGTGATATGTGTATTGTTATCTATAGTCGTGGCAAAAATCTTAGTGATACCTTATGAAGATTATAAGAAAATAATATCCACCATTAAATAATTGAATAAATCAGCTACAAATTTTTTTCTAAATCTTCAAAATTGTTTAACCGTTTGAGTGCCGACAAGCACCATCGTGCTCGTCCACGTATTAACTAACTATGCCAAGAGCGCGATGGCGCACGCGAAATCAGTTGCTGTTTAGCGCGGGGTATGGGGAGGTCGCTCGCACGCATCGCTAATTTTTTATCTTTCTACGTGTTACATAAAGTTCAAATTATAATATTATTAGTAATTACAATATAAAAAGTAGCCAGGAAAAGAAAATTTTTAACCCATAATGTCGGAATCCTTTTTCAACTTGTAAAGAATGTGATAGTGGGAGTGACATTGTGGTGCTCTCACAATTTGGCATAATGCAAATTTTTAGTGATAGTGATAATAGTGACAATAACAATTATTTGGCTGATACGGAGGATGTACCGGTATGCAAAAATACAATGTGACCTTGATTTCAGTTTTTGTTATAATTTTTGTTCACAATATATATTTCCATAATTTTCTTTGTATTTTATTATCCTTGTACAAGTTTTTATTAAGAAAACACCGAAAAAATTATTAAAATTGGTTAATTTTTGGAAGAGATACAATTTTTTTCGAGACAAGGGTATAAATGACATCAAAAACAAAAGATTTCTATGGCATTTTTAAGTAATGAGTAAAGAACAATGGCACTAAAACGGTTAATTTCCTATGAGAACGATCACGATCACAAATAATTTTGTAATGTTTGATAAAAATATATTTATGAATAATTCCCTTAAATTAGAAGCCCCTTTTATATCTGTAAGGAAATGGATATACACTTAGTGCATACATTATTTCTTGACAAGAAAAATTAATCTAATTGTCCATCCAACTTACCTTTTGATCAATGAATATATTTCTAACTATGCATTAACTATTTTTTAAATATTATTAATCCTTTCCATGTGGATCAGGTCACTATGCAGTAAAACCATGTACAATAACAACATTTATATTTAAAACACTATAACATTCATTACATCCTAAAGAGGAATCAATAAATTATTATTTTTTTTAATCAATACGAATATGATAATTTTTTGATGAGATATTGGACAAATATTATAATTCCATATCTTAATAATTTTAAACATTTAGTGTTATTTTTAACTTTTAGACAAAAAAACGATAGTTGTCTATGTTAATATCCATGTTTTGAACTCATGGACTAAATTAAAGTGAAAGCCTGGTTGGAAAGATAAGTATGAAGTGGGTGATTTCAATAAATGTAGAAGAACAGGTAAAATAAGTTTGTGTCAAGGTTTTGTTCAAAAAAGGAAATATTAAAAGCTTATACGTAGAGACAGTATACAATATTTCCGAGTATATCAATAAAGAAAGTTGGACCTGAATTTAAGCAATAACGGCAATATGTCATTAAAATGGGAAATTATGTCATAATAAATTAAAAAGTGACTATAAAAATGGACATAATACAGTACAGCAAAAATATACCTGTGCTAATGTTACTTGTTCTGCATTGTAAGAGTATACTGTACTCCATAAAATATCTGCACACTTCCCTTTTTCTTGTAAATTGAAACTATTTTTTCCTCTTACAGCTGGCCCAGCAATTCACCTATCGGACCTCCAACGCTATCTCTCTGGACTCACAGGCAGCGGCCCTGATTCAGAATCCGGTGCGGCATCTTCATCAACACAACCTCCCATCGACCTGGCTACAGCATTGGCTTCCCCCGAGGTTGTAGCAGCTGCCACTCCTGCCGCCGACACCCTTAAGGAACATTTACCTGCACCTGCAGAAGGTCTACAACAAGATGATGTTAAGACAACGTTGCTTTCGCCACAGTTTGCACAGGTGGGTGGGCATGTTTGCATAGCGTATTGAGCACTTTGTAGAAACATTATCGTAAGCCTTAAAAACAATGTTGGAATTTGCAAAACAAACATTTGCGTCACATAATAGTATAATTTTTATATATCGTGCAATATAAATTTATTCATCCATCACACATCAAATTTTACTTCGCAGGACATCGTATTTTATCATGACAAAATATAATTTGAAGCTCCTCTACTAGCCTCGGTTTATTGTAGATCAGACATTTATTTTATTTCTGACTGTATGACAAGCTATTTTTTCTATGAAATATTTTTTAATGGTTAAAAATCATTTTCATTTAAAATATTTCTTCACTGTTATAACACCTTAACTAACAACTAGCAAATTTGAGATATCTCAGCATTTAATAATGAGTTAAAACAGTTCAATTTATTTATTACAATAAAATTAAATTTTTTGGTACAATTCTGCCTAAAAAACTCAGATTAATTTTTTAAAGAAAAAGCTTGTTAGTCAGATTATGGAAATGCTGGGGGTAATTTCAAAGTTGTGAAATTATACATCTTAATAACATATCTTAAACTTCTATTTTTCAGGCAGCTTCATTATTTTCAAATGCACTCACATCAGGTCAGCTGGGACCTGTCGTTTCACAATTTGGCTTAGGGTCAGAAGCGGTCAATGCTGCTGCGAAAGGTGATGTTGCAGAATTCTTCAAGGCGTTAGAGAAAAAGACAGATTCAAAAGATGCGTCAAAAGATGAGAAAGAAAAACCAAAGTCAGAAAATGATGACAAATCTAAATCGGAAAAAGATGATGATGAAGGAATGTCACTAGACTAACTGTTTGCTGTGAGATTTTAGTTTTCTATGTGTTTCATTATGTTTGTACTGCTGGATTTATTTTTAGTATATTGTAATTTTTTCACAAATTAAGTTGATTAAATTGAAGCTATAGTGTGTTAAAATTGTTATCAATGCTTTTATTTCACTTGACCTGTCTGTATTTATGTAAAGATGACGCGGGTGTATAGACATCTCCATTTGGCAGTGAATTTTGCTAATTTCCTTACAATTGTACGGTTATAATATAAACTTGATTTGGTGATTTGAAACGGAAAAATATAAAAAAATACTTTGTTTTTTTTCAATATGCTGTTACTTAAAATCTACTAAAAAGTAGAAAAATATTGAACTAATAAATATTTTCAGATTTGTACATATCAAAATAATATTGTGGGAGCCCTCCATTTTCTCTATTAAATTTTTTTAATTCATATAAATCTATATAAGATGATAATTGACATTTTTCAAAATTTTTCAATAGGATACCGTTTTATTTTTTTATTTGTTTTATAGATATCTCTCTTGATGTTTCACACATGATACTGAAAAAAGTGTAAAATAGTCAACACTTATCACTTTGCCACAACACTAAACCATTACCAATACATGACGATTTTTGTAATATCGTATCATTATAAAATTCATATAAACTAATCAATCATCCAGTGCAATAATTTTAAGCGAGGCAATGATGAATAGAAACTGAATTCTAATTGAATATTATACATTTAAAATTTAGATATTGGAAGGTTTACATATGCCTTTAATATAGGAATATAAATTTTTCCAATAAACATTTTGGGTTATGATTTTATGCATTTATAAATTGCGTTAAAATTATAATCCTTAGAAAATTTTTACAATTTAATTTTTTTTTCAGTATTGTAATTTAGATTTTTGAGCCTGATATTAATTGTTCATTTTTCTATTCAATTTTTAATATTATTTTATGAATTGTTTGTACTGTGCTATAATTAAGAGTAAGGTTCTGGTATTCCATAAATAATGAAATATAAATTTTCTTTACATAAAACTACTAAAATTATTAACACTAACAAAGTATTCAATGAGAAGGATTTTTTATTCAAATTTTAATCTTCTATTTAAATAAAATTGAAATTTTATTAGGAAGATCTAAATTACCATGGTTATAAAACAATACATGACTAAAGTAATTAATATAAATAGACTAGCCAAGGGTATGTTAGGATAAGCATAGATAGGATTCCTTAATCGTCTATATTTTTTAATCATCTCATGCATCAACAATTGATGCAAGTTAACCGAAATCATTTTAATTAAATGCTAATCAAGAATTTTTTTATACTTTTAAAAGCCAAGGTTGACAAATGAAATGGAGAGATATCACAACCCCACTCTAAGACTTAATAATTCGCGACAGGAGCATCTACACGAAAAATGGTAAATGAAATCTAAATTTTATTTTAAAAGGCCTAAATTTTATTTTAAATTTCTCTTGTATGGGAGTACCTAAAAATGTTTCTTTATAATTTACTGGAACTAACTTAAATCTCCAATGAAGCATCTACTTGCAAAATTTCAAGAGAATAAGTGAAAAGCTATGATACGTAATTATGGACGTAATTAAGTTATAAGTCTTCCTTATTTCACTAAAAGAGTTTCATCCTAGAAAGGTTAATATTTTGTACATCATATTTTGTAATTAACTGTGACTCACAGAGAAGAAAATGTGGTTTAGATATGGAGACATGCAAAACATGCATAATGAGGAATAGAGAATGAATACCCGTAATAATATAATCATATATTTTGGACTATTTGTCCTTAGGACGGCAAATCTCATTTGTGAACCAAACACGTACCGAAGTAGATAGAAGTATTAAAATGGTATGGACAATACATTGTTCAATAAAACAAATATTATTTAAGTTCAAATTGCCACATACCTACTCTTTTATACGATTTGCCAAAGCTGGTGTTTAACCAAGAAAATGACCAAAAAACTGCAGAGAGCAGCTGAGAGGAGTATGATGGGACTTCGATTGACAGCTAGAATAAGAATTACTGACTTACAGAAATATACTAAGCTAACAGATGTGGCAGAATTAACCTGTAAATTAAAATAGTGCGTGCTACAGATGCTCGCTGGAGTGAGTCTGTACCGAAGTGGTTGAGTGATGAGACTCGCCTGTGTGACTGCTCTCATTTTCGCCGGAGTGACAATATTAGGCGTGTCGGGGCTCCATATGGACTAGGATTGCGAAAACAGAATCAAATGGCATGACATGTAGAAGGCCTTCACTTGACACTGATGTCCTAATAATTTGAGTGTAGATTATTTTAATTACTGCAAAATTATGTCATTATTGAAATTAATCATTTTCATGTACAAAACGCATTTTTAGTGATTTAAATAAAATTAGTTGAATGTAAGTGCAACTAAGTCGAATAATGTATTTTTTTGGGAAATAAAGACTTAAAAAAATATATATCCGATATCTATATTTTTAATAATAATTAAAATTAAATCTATGCTATATAAGAGAAGAATTTAAACTTTCAAGAATTGTAAATCCCGCATTTACTTTTTATTTATTATGATTCGTCAAGGTGCACATATTTTTCGTAAGTTTATTGTGTAATAAATCAAGATCATTAACCATGTACATATCAGTTCACGCTACTGACCCAATTCCTTGGCTTCATAGAATTTAATTTTATTCTGCCAAGGTCTTTTTTATTTTCGTTTGATATCTAAAGCACAATTTAAATTAAAAATATTTACATATGTATTCGATTAGTCAGATGTACAAGGGACAATGGAATATGTAATTGTTGAATATATTTGACGTGTTTACGATGCATGCGTTTTGTTTATACTCTGAATCACAGGTCGTAATCTCGCCTGTGGACGCGCAGGATACACAAGTGTTATATTGTTTGTACATGTGCGCGTTCGGACGCGCGGCGTTAAATGTCCGTATAGTGCGGTGAAATTGCGAGAGCCGAATGAGAACCGAGAACAGCCGAATGGATTCGAGCTAAACGGTCGGGTCGCTTGACGTACGTAGTACGCGGGCGGGGCGCCCGAGCGGGTGGAGGGGTGCGCGCGGGGAGACCCCTGCTTGCCTCGCCATACGTTTTATATCACATCACATCGCAACTAAACGTAACCTGCACGCGCGCTTTTCGTACCGTATTATTGTTTACCGCGCTCGAGCGCCGCGAACGGCTTATTATGTATGATTTTCTCGCTTCGTATTCCTAGTGTGAAGTGACAATGGTTCGAGTCTCGTGTGGCCGTGTGATCATTTGAAAATCTCACCGTTTGTACAGTGCGTACTCGTGGACGTTTCGCAAGATGTATGAGTGAGGAACGCGCGGGGCGAGGGTGTCCCTGAGGCGCGCGGGGGGCGGTGGACATGGCCCGCAGGAAAGGAATTTCTTCGAACGCGACCAGCAAGTCGAGTGAGTTGAATTCATTGCTCGCCACTGCCCGCACGCTGCCGGCCGCGCACCATTCACCGCGAGCGCGACCGGTATTTCCTATCCAATTCGCATTCTTCTCGTTATGTACTCGCTAGCCAGTACTTGCTCTTGCAATTCATTAAGTACAGTGTATATTACACATATACTGTTACATTATGTTGCAAATATAAAATTCATTGATAAATTTAAATGTATATGTATGAATGTATATGATTTTAATTTAATAACATTATAAAAATTATTTATGTCTTTACGTCTTAATTTATTTGTATTTATCAGACATTACAGGACTGTATTAACAATAGTGTCATCGCACAACCGCACAACACGTTCATTACCTAAACATATTGTTTCGTCTAAAAATAATCATCGAGAATCGAGTCAAGCTGTTCAGCGCGGACAAGTCGCCGCGTTACAAGAGAGGAATGTCAGGTTCCAATACGAGTTAATTAAAAGTGTTGTCGGGTGCGGGCGGGGCAACGCGGGGCGCTGGGGAATCCTCGTGGCGCCAGAGCGGCAGCGCACCGTCTGCGCAGTGCGTCCCGCTCGCTCGCGCTGTATTCGCTACCTCGCCCGCTCCCCCCGCTCGCCGACCGAAATAGAAGCGCGCGCCCGCCCGCGCAATCACCGCTCGCACTCGCGCCTCTATTTTTACGGTATATAGTTACTTAGATGGGCAACAAATAAATAATATAACTGGCAAGCAACATGGTTCTAGGACGTGTTCGAATTTCAAATAATATCGATATACATGAGCGTATTGTAACTCAAGAACCTGCTCTGCACCGTTCGTTACTGACACTCGCATTCCAGATCTTGGCGGAACGATATGCGGGTCAGTTAGTGCGTTATTGATTAATTCACGACTAATAATTGTTTATGCATTAAACTGACAGTTTAGCTTTTAAATTCTGATAAATGATCAGAACGTTTCATAGTTCATAAACGGCAGTCATTATTTTTAAATCAGCGAATGGTATATGGAAATATGAATTTCGTATACATTTTCTTTTTTCAAATACGCAAATGCAACGTACACGTTAGGTAAATAAGTATCTACTTACTAAAATGTAACTTACCAAAAGCAGCTTATTGCTAGAAGTCATGTCATTCCATTTTGTATAAATAATTAAAAAGATTATAAGACGGCCATGTTACCATTTTAGTCTTTGTGGGAATTTTCTAAATGCATCACAGTTCAGTTAACTCTTTCCCTTCCCTTACACAAACGTGTACAGTTGTGCTAACGACAGGTGAAATATGAAATTTATTTCATTTTTAATAAATAAACTGTTCGAAGCGCTTCGAGAAGAGCTTCTTTTTTAAGTTTTATGATTAATATTGATATGCTTATATTGTTATACAATTGTACCTAGATGCCACTTTCAACCCGACTAATTATTTATTTTGAGCTCCTACATGTTTTTATATAATTCCGAACTCAGGTTAGACAGACCTGCGTTGTATTTGTTTGCAAGCCGCCGCTAGATTTACCTACTTCAAAACACCAATGAAAAGTTAGATGGAGGCAAGGTAACGGCAAGATATTCAGTTTGGGTTTATATTTTTTAAATGGGGCGTGGATTTTTTTTTGTGTCGGAACAATCCCACGCCTGCGGGGTTCACACAATGGAGCCTGTAGGCGACGGGAACATCCCGACCTTTATGTTTCATGGGGAGAATCCCTTTTTTATAGCACAATGTTGCCTACGCGCCCTTTTCCAGCTGACCGCTGTCGGGGACGCCGTGACAAGTGCAATATATTTTGTTTCGTGTTTTTGTTTATCATGTATCCATCATCTTTGGGGCTCACTTTGAATTGTTGTGTGTAACGTTTAATGTTTTTAGATTGTTATATTGATTAGTTACTTGTATATTATTTAAGGATCGCGTAAAAAGGGCCCTGGCGTGTATGTAATACTCAATCAAAATTATTTATTATGCCTAAATGTGGCGTAGTGTACTAAGAATTTTAATAATTTAAAAAGAATAAAAGTGTTTAGTTTTTCAGATATCGAATCTCACCAATAACGTTAACTGTTTTCTGTCGATAGAATACTGCACCGATATTGACAAATACTTAAAGAAAAGTTCTTATTCTCTAGTTTTTAGCGACCTCTGTGTTTCTTGCACGCTCCCTATTGTTGTACTTTTGTTACATATTCTCTTAAAATTGTTGTGATATCTGATGACCTGTATTATGGTAAGTAGTTCAACTATGCCTTGATGTTGAACGCCATTTTAACCCATTGATTGCCGTCGACGAGGTATCGCGTCCAACTTGGACACAGTGCCGCGTTCTCTAAACGTATTGATACCTGGCCCTTTGGTCTTGGCTTATTCTCAAAGAACTGAAATTTGATAGTCACTGAGTAGTATTAATTTTTTAAAAACATTTTTAAAAATTAATACTACACAAATTCAACATAGTTATACAGGAACGTAACCATTTTGCTTTCCTCTAAGGAAATCTACCAGTAAAAATGACGTTACTAAAAATAAGTTATCTCAATCCTATCCTAACTAGTCCTAACTGTACTATTATTACAAATGCGCAAAGGTGCTTGTTTGTTTATCAGACTTTCACGCCTCTACGACTCAACCGATGAGGTATGATAGTCGAAACGTACATATAAATTGACACGGAGTTGAACGTAGAATATTTTTTATCTCAAAATAGAATTTATCTTTTCTTGGTAACCAAAAAATCACCCGTTAGGTCACCCGTAGAGTGGGAACATGAGTATATATGTTTATTTACATAGTAACAACCTTTATATTTTTACTATGGATATAATCATTATAAACTATTACCTGCTACATAAATTTTATGCGAACCCAGTCACGGATTATAGCTAATAGGCAATAAAATTAATATTTATCACTATACTGCTTACTTGAGTATAAAAAATAATAATACAATCGGCATTGTCATTTAATCATTGCAATCGACGTCTTTACATCATCTCTTCACAAAGTAGTCATGTTAATAGCGATATCTACAAAAAAGCTATTGGTAGCAGCAGTAAATAGACACAATAGATACATCGGGTTTTTGATAAATCTGATAAAGAAATGTTTGGTCTCTCCAGGAGGATTTTCAAAGACGTGTGTGATCATGTCAGTGCTGTCACATGCATATATCACATGCGTGTTACAAATAGGATTAGCTTATTGCAGCAATCACTCCGGTTGCAATTATCTAGCTACCGCGTGTACTTACTAGCCTTCTTCTTCAGTTCAGTGCATGTAGGTAGTGAATGATCTCATTTGAACGGCATCTTGGTTTTGTCCTTGTTTTACAATCTTTATGATTCACTCTCCACGCGAGCGTAGCAATACTCGTTCCATACATATACTGGATGCAACCTTTCATTAATTTCATTTTTGTGCAAAGATATTATGAGATAGAAGTATGAGTCAGAATGAGTCGTGTGATGGTAACTGCGTCTTGTCGACAAGTTCAGTTTTCCTGTTTCGCTCAAGAAGTCTTGACAGATTAATAACTTACGTATAAGAGTTATATAAAGTTATGGATTGAGAAGGGAAACATGGAATTAAATTAATTACTGATAAAGTAGGTAACGGAAGGAAATAAAACGATCTTCTATCATCTGTGCGAAGTTTGGGTATTCGTGGCATACGCGAACAATGGAAATTAAAGCGAAGAGAAAAATATATATTAATTGAATCTTTTTTATCGAAAGCAAAATTAACAGACAAATAAATTGTTAATATTCAATGATTCTACGTAAGCAAGACATGTTATAGGCTTCGAAAACGTACATGTGTACGCGGATTATAAAGAAAGAGCTAGAGTCAAAGAAATCACGTATTGTAAAAATTACGTTATCTCATGAGTTCCACTTTTAGAGCACCAACGACATGCCTATTTAAACTAACGTCATTATAATAATCTGAGCCAAATCTTGAATATCACTTACTAACCTTGTTTTTATACAGGATATAAATTCGATATCAATCCAAATCTACTTCCCGCACAAGCTCAAACTTTGGCGCCTTATTCACGAACTTTACGAACGAACGAAGAGTTAACTTAATGCAGAACACTTGGATCAAACTATAATCCGTAGTGCAGTTTTTTGTTTGGCCATAATTCTCTTGGCTTTTTTTCCTCCAAGTCATCGGTAATTTTACATCTCAATAACAACATCCGCTGGAAGGCTGCCAGCGAACCGCCAAGCCATTTCGCCTCGCGAGAAATCTCAGTAAAATTTACTAAATGTAGGTCTTTTAAATACCTTAAATAATGCGTGGGCTCGAGTTTAATTGCGGCTTTTGGCGTACGAATGTTGGGAAAGTCCCATTACACTGTATAGCATCGAGTAATGGGTCAATCGGATTTAGACATTTCTGCCGTCTACGCTATGTGCCTTCGGTAAATTCAGCGGTACTAGTTCTTTGTTTCGAATCAATATTATGCGCAACCTTCGTGTTGTTTTGTCCTAGGAAAGGTCAAGGTTGCTGGAATACGGTAACAACTATTTTTTGCGTGTCAAATTAATTATTCAGCGGGGACTATATAATTTCAGACTTTTTTTATGTATTTTTGTTACTGTATAAGCTTCAGTAGATACTAATATGGTGTATTAAAAGATATCGATAAAATGAATGTTGCGTGCAGCAGGTCATTTTGAAAAAAAAAATAATAGATGATATTTTCCTTTATGTACTCCGGATATTGAAATGAAATATTAATACAATGTAAGAAGATAGTCTGTTTACAATAATCAGTTACATTGAACTTTGAAACATGACGATAATACTAACATAAAACTTGGCCAATTAATAGGATTATTAAAAACTTCCGGGATAAGTTATTAATCGCCTCCAGAATATAAAGCCTTCGACACTTAGGAATGTGATGCCCGGTTGATTTGACCGGAGAAATAACAAGTTTCGCTTTTGGTTCATTGCCAAACTAAATATATCTCTGTCCGGTGCGAGGTGTCCTGGCATCTTAAGACGCTGGACCGACTTCTGTTTGTTAAACAACATGATTGAGAGACTCGCAGAAAACTCTTACTGACAGAGTTGAAGAATCCCGCGGTGACCTTAAACAAAACTGAAATGATTTCAATGCAAAAAAAGATTGTCAAGTAAGAATTGATAAAGTCCGGAAGATTACAAATGCAATTATGATAAAACCTCTAAGTTATGCGAAGGACCACGAAAAAGTCAATGCTCTCAATTTACTTCCGTGATAGAATTCCAAATGATACCTGGAGAAGAATTGGCTTTTCAAACATAGGGAAAAGGTTCCCAACTGAAGTAGCAATGGGTAGTCCACGTAAGTAACCGTTAAGGCCACAGGAGAACTGATGCGGCCTACCTTTAGGACTTTAGAACTAGCGGACAAAAGCAAGTTGATGTTTATAGTTGACAAAAGCAAGTTGTGAGTTTACCAACAGAATACATCGGCAAAATATAGGATGATACTGAACATCAAGATGATAATAATGAGGCTGATTAAGTATATATAACTTAAAACTGTTACTCCATACTTTACTTAATAAGAACTTTCCAACAGTTTACTTAATAATAACTTAAGATGTAAATTCTCTAACTTCAGAGGGAACCACGTGGTATAAACTTTCATTGCATCCTGTGTTTATTACAACAATAATAAAATAATTTTCCTTGAAAATTTAAGTGATACTCCTTGTACCAGACATATACAAATTTCTATGAATACGTATATAGGCATTGGTATTCAAGAAAGGAGATGGGGGAAAGAAGAGGCGAGGAAGGTATTTATTTTCAATTACAATGAGATTAGTTTGTAGTATAGTAAATATAAAGACTGTGACATCTTTATATTATGCTATTTATCTAGCATTATTTATCTAGTACTAGGAGGAAAGAAAAAATATATGTTAATAGAAAAAATTACTACCGGAGTATCAAATATTATTTTTCGGAAAATAATGTCTTCTTTTTCAGATTATCTAAAACGGTCCTTTATTTTCAATGTTAAATTATTCAAGTTTACGATTTCAGATGTACACACGGTGACGACCATTCCGTTTTTCTCTTTTTCGATACGGAATAATGACATTATTTTAATTAATATACTTCCGCCAAAACAATAAACAAGAATAATATACATCGTTTCGGCCGAGCTTAATGAGATCATTTATTACCAACTTTTATTATCAGTATACTTTTTCTATGCATCAATTTTATGCGCGGTTCAATTAACCGTGATGTCGAGTACTGATTGGAACATACATAACCAATAGACCGTGATACGAAAATGCTCAAATTCAAACTTTGTTTTTTGTATCTGGCGTTCTTCGAAGATGCCTAATCTATAATAACAGGTATGAAAGTCAGGGATTGAAATTGTATTTGAACATAAATTGTCGCACTAGGCTGAAAGGACAATTTATTCTAAATAATATAATTTCTCTATTACAAAACTTTGTTTTTTGTCCCTGTCGGTCTTTGAAGATGCCTACTCTATAATAACAGGTATGAAAGTCAGGGATTGAAATTGTATTTGAACATAAATTGTCGCACTAGGCTGAAAGGACAATTTATTCTAAATAATATAATTTCTCTATTACAAAACTTTGTTTTTTGTCCCTGTCGGTCTTTGAAGATGCCTACTCTATAATAACAGGTATGAAAGTCAGGGATTGAAATTGTATTTGAACATAAATTGTCGCACTAGGCTGAAAGGACAATTTATTCTAAATAATATAATTTCTCTATTACAAAACTTTGTTTTTTGTCCTTGGCGGTCTTTGAAGATGCCTACTCTATAATAACAAGTATGAAAGTCAGGGATTGAAATTGTATTCGAACATAAATTGTCGCACTAGGCTGAAAGGATAACTTATTCTAAATAATATAATTTCTCTATAAAACTTTGATTCTCATTTTAAATGAGGGCGTGGACAAGAGTTTCAAACCATCATAAAAATTAGTTAAGATATTTGAATGCAAGATCTAGTTGCTTTCCGTTCTTCATCACGAATAGCACATTTCTTTAGACCTATTTGCATTATTATATGAACAAGAATATGACTGTAGCTCAAAACCGTCAAAAAGGTGTGTTACAATGTTCTTTCTTCTCCAAGGATGTTTCGATGTTTATGATCTATTCGTCTCTATATTTTTTCTTTACACTCGTATTCTTCTCATCCCGTATTTATTCATTGTAAACTAATTTCATACTTAACCTCGTAGACGCATTATTTTTCACTTCAGCGATCTCTTTTTAACAGCATTTATCTTGTTAATATAATATGAAGCTTTACCAGCGTACGTAAGCGTAATTAATGAACTCCAATGAATACATGTCTCTCAAAATTTATAGGCGAATCGTTTTGAATTGAATCGTTATCAAAGTGGATATGGTTAAATATATAAGTTAGGGATTCAAATTTCGATAGACCGAGATCGCGCAAGTTTTTCTAGTTCCGCTAGTTCTGCTGGTGTTGAGACGTGTACGGTATCTCGCAAGAATTACGCTTTGCCGATAGAGATGGTGTGATAGCTGCTAATAAATAGAAGCTGTTAATATAAATAACGAGTTTCTCTATCAGTTCCTGAATAACAAGAGGAAGTGAGCTTAGTTTCATCTGTTTTAATAGAGTAAGATATAATTCCTCTTCTGATGGCGCTGCCAATTACCGTCCAGTGTCATTATGATTGAATTGATTATAAAAAAATGTAACCACTCTTTATGAACCGAGGGATTGCTTGAATAAATATTCGAAATATATATTTGATACTCTTAAATTTATATTATTAGCGAAAAGTGCTTTCTCTATTTAGCCTCCAATAATTGTAGCCATTTGACAGATCAGACGTTAGACATGTTGTGTTTTCTCCAGAAATAGCTTCAACAAATTTGGTTTAGCTTAATCTTAGACTATTGATTATTGTTCTGTTTCTTACACTTATAAAAAATAATTAGTAAAAGTTGTATAATTTTCACACTTTTACATTACATTGCGATAAATAAAATACAAGTACGCAAATTATCTAGACTTTTCATTTAGATACGCGGGATCTCGCTAATACTGGGATCAATAATATTGATCTCGCGAATACCGAGATTGCAAATCGGCTGCGAGACTGGAAAACCTATTGCAAACTGTTCACGTCAAAGTAGGCGAGTCTTCTACCGTTAAGTTTATAATTTAAGCAAGCCATTCACGAATTGTCAGCTAACTCAAAAACGATTGAAATTTTTTAACGAACTGTGTAATACTGACAAAATTCAAAATAAGCATTAACGGAAAGAATGAATTCACGCCAGCGGTCTCTACTGCCGACTCTCAATAACTAGGCAAAAGATCGCGTAGTGTCTGCAATAATTTTATCTATAAGAGAAATTAAATGATTTTCATAAACATTTACGAATGGAATGCGGTTGGATGGGCAAGCATTGAAACGAAAACTGTATTGTCAGAGAAGTTTCAAAGAGACCATCGTAATTCAAAAACGTGAATCTAAGATAAGCGATGACGTTAGTATTTTCTAATCTTGAATATGTTGTATACCAAATATTTTTTCTAAATAATAAAAGTATAACCGGGGGTAATAATCCCGTGATGAAATAACGTATTTACGAGGAGAAATACCTGTTCATAATCAATACAATGCAACATGACACAAATCTTATTTCACGGTATGATCAGTCACTTAAATGTATACCGGCAATGATTGTTTTATTTTCAAATTTAAATTAAAGTTAAAATTCTTCGTTTGAGAATTGTATACAGTTAAGTAGAACGTAAAAACGTATTTTAAAAATAGTTTCATTGCTAAGTTCTGGTACTCTATGCTAACAGTGCAAGGCTGAACGACATAATGAAAAATGCATATTTTTCAATAAGACAATTTTAATATCTTTTTGTCCAAGATTAGGTATAAATATTAAGTTAATAGCTTTTGTTTAACCAAATTAATAATACATTTTGTCCTTCACAAAGATAAAACTTTGTGATTGGAGATTGGACAAATATCAAAGGTTATAAAGATAAGATAAACTATACCACACAAATAATTATTAAACTTAATTTGAATAAGTTGATGCAACATTTTGATTTGTTTATATCATTTCAAATTCGCACCTTTTGCCCGCGAAATTTGGTAAAAGTTACTTCTCTAATCTTTACTGTCTTTTGTTTCATTTAGCTTTCCACCTAAGTATGGTAAGCGACTACGACGTCCCTTCCATAGTCAAGGAATAGAAGTTACTGTCGTCTATGTACAGTGTAGATAAGCAACGATCGAAATGAAAATTTGGTAAAAGTTACTTCTCTAATCTTTACTGTCTTTTTTTTCATTTAGCTTTCCACCTAAGTATGGTAAGCGACTACGACGTCCCTTCCATAGTCAAAGAATAGAAGTTACTGTCGTCTATGTACAGTGTAGATAAGTAACGATCGAAATGAAAATTTGGTAAAAGTTACTTCTCTAATCTTTACTGTCTTTTTTTTCATTTAGCTTTCCACCTAAGTATGGTAAGCGACTACGACGTCCCTTCCATAGTCAAGGAATAGAAGTTACTGTCGTCTATGTACAGTGTAGATAAGTAACGATCGAAATGAAAATTTGGTAAAAGTTACTTCTCTAATCTTTACTGTCTTTTTTTTCATTTAGCTTTCCACCTAAGTATGGTAAGCGACTACGACGTCCCTTCCATAGTCAAGGAATAGAAGTTACTGTCGTCTATGTACAGTGTAGATAAGCAACGATCGAAATGAAAATTTGGTAAAAGTTACTTCTCTAATCTTTAATGTCTTTTTTTTCATTTAGCTTTCCACCTAAGTATGGTAAGCGACTACGACGTCCCTTCCATAGTCAAAGAATAGAAGTTACTGTCGTCTATGTACAGTGTAGATAAGTAACGATCGAAATGAAAAGCCGACTAAACATTGAAAAATAAAATTTCACGATTACTGGTGTTGATTCTTATTTCCTTAGCTTAATACCCATAACGTCGTATGGCAGCTAGATTCAACCGTAAATCATTTTGTCACTATTTTGCTGTTTAAAGTTACTATACTATGTAAGGGTGTTACCAGTGAAGTTGGCTTTTTTTAAGGATGGTGTGTATGTAAACTATTGGATATTATGTATATATATATATATATATATATATATATATATATATATATATACATATATATATATATATATATATATATATACATACAATTTACTACTAAAAATAAATCATTTTTTCCTGTCTTTCTTGTTTTCCGTGTTTAAATTTAACGCGTGGCATGTAGTCATTTTTGTTCATTTCAAACATTAACGTTAAAGTTGTGTTGTCGCATTTTGTCAAGGAAAATTTCATTCAAATTCACGTGAACATCAAGACTAGTGGAAGGAAAATTTCTTTGATTCTTCAGTATACTTTCAGTTCAGTATCTATTATTCAGAACAGAATTGGGTTCACCAGTAATTCCCAGTTGGCGTGAATTTGGAGTTCTGTACAAAGAAACTGCTAAACATTAGGTAAATATATTTATACGAATGGCACTACATGACGCCGACCATGCATTAAATATTGAAACTTGGATCAACGATAATAAAGTATTGCTCGTTGCCGATAGGAAAACTCTGAGGAAACTGTGTAAGCAAGGAACAAACTTAATAGAAAATATCAATATGATTTTGCCGGAAATTTTCAAAGAAGTCATGTAACACAGATGTTCTCAAAAGGCTTTTGCAATATGAAGAATTTGCATAATGAAGAATATACAGTCGTTCATTTAAGAGGCATTATAGTTTCTTGTTTTTTTTTCTTTTTGAAGAAAAACGTTTAGGTGACGAAATAGTGCTTTCGTTAGACGATGATGAATATTAGTAAAAGTATATATAAAAAAATAATTAATAGCCATTTCGTATTAAAAATATTTGCGTTTAATCTGTTCTTTGAAAATAAATTTATAATATATTATAAAGTCCAAAAATTAGGGATAAAACCAGATATTTCACTACGACATGCTATAACTCACAGAATTATTATAAATCAAAATATAATTTTGTCCAATTATTGACGTTAAACCTACATGTTTTCACGAAATTTATATCTGCGCCTGCATCTGCAATGGTGTAGAGAAGATACTGTTGGACAATTCAAAACAATAACTGCACATTTAGCATCATTAATTTAAAAGGCGTTATGGAGGATATGTCACGTACCACATATTAACCTGGGAGTTAAGCAATGATCATGAGTTATATGACACGGTACCACAGAATGAATGCTTTTAAATGTATGGTAATCCAAAAAAATTTAATGGATTCATATTTATGTTGGGAATGTATTTGTAGTACAAGTGAACGACTATCTCTTTACGGCGGACGACATGATCAGTAAGAAAAATCGACGGTTGCTAAATGTAATGGAATGAAGGAAAAGAAAGTGAGGTGAATGCAGCGGGAATGATATGCTTGAAAAGCATACGCGAACTGACTGAACGATATGGTAAAAAGTGAGAACAGATTGGCAAGAACGCGGACAGAAGATTTGACGAAAGAACACGTGAAAGAAAGTAAGGAGACGCAGATGTATAATTTTTCAAATGGAATAAAACCTATCTGTTTCAAATAGTGTGTAAACTCTTTCTAAGGAAATCACATTTCTAACAAACGTTCAAATTTCATTGTCGTAATAGGCTATTTGACAACATCGAAAATATGCCACAATTCGTGGTCATAATCCAGATTGTAACATAAATAAGCGTATTGCTTTTCATTTTCGAAAGAATAAGTTTATATTTTGTAAAAAGAACGTAAAGAAATCACAATATTTTTTTAAATTCAATCAGCGTTGCAAACGCCCTGTTATTGGTTAAAAGTCGACGTCACAGGCGAGTAAAACGCATTCATACCAAAATTTAATGCTTTTATTCTTTTGGTTTCTAGGCATTGATATCGATAATAATATTTAAAACATAAATATTACTTACATCGAAATGATCTTCGCAATAAAAACATTTGAGTCAGCTATAATGCTGTTTGGATCTCTTCGGGCTAATTGCAGCCACTTTTTTCGTCTTTTAGGATTCGTTTGCACTGAAACGAACACTTTGTGTGGACTTTTTATAGACGTATTTGTACATTGTGTCACTACACACCGTTTATACGCCATTTTAATATGAAAATAAATAATAATCCCCTTCAGCGAGCAGGACTGTTTATGTTTACATTGTGTGTGACGTCACGATAGCCGCTATTACAGAAATTGCGTTTTAGCGCGAGTTTGAAAATTCAAAGTTTAAGAGTGATTTATATAAAAAATACGGCATATATCCTGGACATATAAATGTAGTGTGCTTCAAAAATTTAAAAAATCAAGTCAAATAGCCTTATTCTGGGTATTTTGAATCTTTATATTAAACACTTTCTAATTATTATGTCCCCATAATTACAAACATAAAATGTCATACAATCGATTAATATTTATTTTACCACCAGTAGTTAATCGAGACCTATGTTATGCGCTTTATATATATATAACTTTAGCATGTGGGAACACATAGAGGATGTTTAAATATATCGTTATTTTAGTACGTCATTCATTTTTCAACTTAATATTTTTTAATACATGTCCTCTTATTTTATTCCTTTAATGTAAAAACTTTCCAAAAAAAAAAAACAAACGTCCCAAACATTTGGAATACATTTGAGAATTTAGAGAAAAGCATTTCGAAAGAAACTTTACAAAACATTTATCAGTATTTATGGTATTTAATTGACGAAGTGACTGTTTTGTTACTATTTCACAGTGAGGATGAACAAAAAATAAAATCAAAAATTTCCAAAAATTTGAGTAGAGAAACTAATTCGACTTCTATGAAACGGTACTTCCCGTACAGTAAATTTATTGATAGTTGGAGATTGTTTTTTTTACATTATTCCTGACTAATTTCTTCATATCTTTTTTAAACAAAGAAGTCGCTAATTTTATATCAATTAAAAGCAAGGATTTATTCACTCGTTTTCAAATTAATAACTGTTTTATTCAAAAGTGCCGAGTTTTGATTAATTTTCCATAGTTCAATGTCTTGTAAGCCATAGCCTAATTTCAATGTACTAACTTCTGCATAGATACTTTGACGTGAAACCGGCACCTCTTAATTACCTGATAATACTTCATTAGTGACGTTTTTAGTCAAATAAAAAAATTAAGAAGGTATACCCTCTTAGTTTTTTTCTATTTTCCTGATTTCACCAAACAACTTCTCCACATATATAGGACATTTTAGGGAGCAGTTGATGAAATTTTAAAATATTATACTTTTAATCAAATCGGAGAATATAGAAACGTAGTATCAGTTCATAAATATTTCAGAATATCATAGATATTAAAGACTCTCCTTTATTGTATTAAAGAATTGTGTTGCAGTTATTTTTTAATCAAATATTACGAGTATGTTGTAGGAAATCAGTCTTTGTACTCCACATTAATTTTCATTTAACTCTTTCGTCGCGTTGTTTCAGCATTAATATAGCAGAATATGAATAAATTTCATGATGCAATAAATTAATTCGTACTTTAGGAATTCATGAATCATGAATGTTAAAGCGCTATATAAATTCTGGTGCTGTATTTTAATATTTTATATTTGGCCACCTCAATTTTTCAACAAACCAAATTTAGAAATACATGATAAAGAAAAAAATTCACACCTCTCAATGAGTAGAATGTAATATTTACATAGATCAGTATAATAAAACCGAATTCCAATGAATTAACTCGACTGAATTTCAATTTTTACTTTTCTACGTCTTAACAATTATAGCTATATAAACGTTATTTATAGTAGTAGTTATATATAGCTATATAAACGTTATGCAAGTTTTAATGAAATTTTACTGCGGAAATTGTAAAAAATACTACTATGAATCATTGTTTAGTGGTAGTAAATAGTGGTGAGGTACAAATAATTTTTTTCTCCTTCAGCTATTTGGTGTGCCGTATTTATCATAATTTATGGAATGTTGCTTTCGCATAATATACTTTCTTTTAGACGTGCGTGCATGAGAACTATTTTAATAATGACAATGCGGCTGCTTATGGAGTCGAGAACGTTAATGCGGCCGCTATATTATACCTACGCGTATTGCTCGTTTGCATATCTTTGCATAATAAAATTTTGCAAAATCTCTAGGCGTTTGCAAACAACTATACATTGTACCAGAAGTTATAACTAAAATATGACATTTCGCGTTTTAACAAAAGTTGAAACGTAGTTACTTCCCTTTTATTATTTTGAAATATTAGTATTTATATGGTATTTTATTATCGCATAGCTTTTATAGTCCTGGCGAACGACACGGCTGTCAACAGTGACTCGTAAACTTTTAGACCGCAGAAAGATTCAAGGGTATAAGAATTAGAAGCCCATTTTATTGGATCGGGTCATATCTTGACTTATTGGGAAAGTGAAAAATACAATTAAGCTTCATTTTCACCAGAGAGGAGTGTTAGATAATTTTGGTTTAATAAATAACATTTTCAGGCTAATTTTGTCATTAGTATTAAAGTATTATTTCCATATTGTTTTTCTTTACCGACTATGCAATCAAATAATTTTGCCGTAACGATTCAGTCAGATTATTATTTTTTTAATTCAATGGATTTAATTACTTTGTTTTAACAACCAGAGAAGCTAATAATTGTTTAGACTTCCGCATACGTTTTGTTACGTAAGAATACAGGATCGCATTAATATTTAGCGTCATTGATTCAAATTGACAAAGATTAATGTATTTTATTATAAAAAAATTGATAACATAAATGTTTAGACATTTGATAATATAAATGTTTTATCTTTTGTACCTAATTTATCCTACATTACTAATTAACATAGCGCCGATTTATTTGATTGAAAAGGCGTAAATATACACTTAATTAAAACAAAAAGTATGTTTAGATATACTAAATATTTCCATGAAAAAGCTTTTTATAATATTAAAAAGATGTTTCACAAAATAATGCATATTTCATTAGTTAGATAGAAGTGACAGATTAGTGAGAATCTTTATGTACCCAGTGATTCCTAACTTTTTACCGACTGTTATTAAAATAACCCTTATCAAAATAGTGGTTTTGAAATTTACTTATACATTTTAAAAATATTATCAGAAAAAGAAGTTCAATTTGTGTTATGGATCTATTATTACCTACTTAGAATATATTTTTGAACGTCAAATTTTGGATTGAATTTACATTTTTCCTTTATTTCCTAAGATATAAAATTCGTCCAAGAGAAAATACAAAAATATATCAAATACTAATATGTCATAAAAAGTGTAAGCACAAAAGCAAATAGAGAACTCGTATATCACACTCGCGCCGGGCGCCGACTGAACACGGAGCGCGTCTAAGCAGCGACAAAAAGGCGCCAAACAGTCGTGTAACGCGAACAGTGTTGCCAACAACGCGAGAACTCGCCCAACGCGGACGCCAACAGCTGATCTCGTCGCTATAATAATAATGGCACATAGCCAAAGCTATGTTAACTTCCTTCATTTTAAATAATATGGCATAAAGGCGTGCGTATGGTCTTGGTGTAGAGAATTAATGCTTGTATGTCTGGTTTCTCAGATGACTCAGTGGCGACAAAAACACCGAAAATTATTCGAATTAAAAGTCTAGTAAATTAAACAAAATTTAAATATTTTTTGCTAACTTTGAAAATAGCGGAAAATTTATTAAACAATTTTATAAACATGGTCTTTAAAGCTAGTTTTCTGTTAGTATTTTATAAACTAATTACGTGACTCTGATTTAACGGAAAGTAGTTATGAAAACAAAATAAAATAACTTTTTTTATGAATAATTTTCTTGAAAAATTTAGCCATGTATGACTCACAGACAGCGACAAAAATAAAAAATATTAGATAGAAATGAAACGACATACCACTATTATTAGTAAATTTATTAGTTATAAAATTTCATAAAACAATTTCTGCTAGTAACACTTATTTTGTTATTATAATTTTAGCGTCAGTGTGATGATTGTGTAAACTGAACGCATGAAGAATCGGAATATCGAAAAGGTTGAAGAAGATAATCAAATAATATTTTATTTTCTTTTTTGTGATACTGAAAATCCTTTTTTGTGATACTGAAAATTGTTATCATGAGAGGGCACTCAATATTTTTTTCACCAATTGCTTTTTGTGGCCTGGAAACTAACAGTTTCGACCGGTGATATGTATATACAAAGCATAAGTACTGAGCGATTGTCCGTTCATTTTAAATGTAAAACAATTTGAATCTGAATTATCTCTTTTTATTGACTCATCCTCCTTTATTATTTTTATATATACCACAAGAAAACATTTTCTATTATAAAAATCCAATTGCGACTTCGGAGATATTAAAAAGTTGTCAAGGCGTAATTCTAAGAGATCAAATTCGTATAAATAACCATTGTTCGTGCCAGACCTGCACCATAATTTTTATTTCACTTTTATCGGTTTATTTTATATACATTGCTTCAATAAATTGTGGCCTTCGAATTTTATGATACGTGTAGTAACACTGAAAATTTTTATAATATCAAATATAGAACCAACTAACAAGTTTGTAATTTAATTACTTTTTTCCAAAATAGTTTTCGTGGCACTCTGCGCATCGTTTCCTTATGAAAAAAAAACAGTCGGCACTTTTCCTTGGACTCTTCCACGACCTTTTCGAAGGCAATCTTTGCTTCTTGGGCATCCGGGAATCGTATTCTCGCAGTTTATCTTTTATCCTTGGGAATAATTAAAATTGTACGCTTGTGGAAGAGTCTTGTGGCTTTTTCCAAAAAAATAAAACAATACCTGGTATAACAGTTTGTGGGACACGTTTTTATTTATTTCAAATTTTCTGACAAATTACTCTCTTATTAGTCGCTATCACGAGCCGCACAACGTTGATGTTATCTACTGTTGTCGCTGTTGAAAAACGTCCCTCACGCAGATCTACACTGAGATTGATACGACTACGTTTGAACTCGTTAAACCAGTTGTGAACAGTAGCACGAGATGGGCCTTCATCATAAAATGCTGATCGAAGTCGATTGGAACTTTTTTGTTGATAATGATGACAACGAAAGTCATAAGAACGACAAACGTAAATTTTCTCATTTTAAATACATTTTGACGTGATACATATAATTTTCAAATCACCGCCAATTTGTGAAAATAAATTACAAATTCAAGCAATGTACCCTAATGGATACCCAAAGAGTTCGATTTTCGAAATTTGTATTTATTTTTTTGTTACCTTTATTATAATTGGCCAGCGCGAAGAACTTTCAGTGCTACTCTCGTATAATTGACCGAGTCTTAGATGGTTCTTTAGCAGTTCGAAAACAATCGTTGAAATGTTTTATTCTGATTTTATGATACGTTGGTCTGATTTTATATGGTTGGTATGTTTTGGGACTGGCTTTTATATTGTCACTGACATTAACTGCCGATCTTATTCAAATTTTCTTCGAGTTAATATAGATGATATGTATATGGTACATATACATACATACTACATATATATATATATATATATATATATATATATATATATATATATATATATATGATTCTCGTAAAAGTGGCTAAATGTCGCGAGTCACGAATATTAAGCACTGGGTTTAACGGAATGACTCATTACCAAATTAATCTTAAAAAATGCCTTCATGACTCCTGAATTTACTGATTCTGACCCCTTTTGATTCTATACATATATATAGAAAACTCTGTACTACAATAAAAGTAACTAGAACGTCAAGATTTTTAAAAAAATCAAAAAATTGAAAAAGCTGTAATTGTTTTAATTTATTAAATGGTTTACTTAGCTAAATGTTGGAAAGTGGTAGTAATGCTTTTTTTCAGTTCCCGTCTCGCTTTCTCTTAAGTCTATAGTTGTAACTCTTCTTCATTTTTCTTTCCTGAAGTTGATGATTTGCCGAAGGCTTCAATGCAAAAAAGTTACCGGGTTTTTATGGTTCTATAATCACTTCTCCTATTCTATTTATATCTTAATTCAAAAATACTAAATTGTCAATACCTAATTATAAATTGTCTTCACCATTGGAGTCAGCAAACAGTAACTATTGAATTTCATTATCTTTACTAATCAAATAAATTTTCTCATTTCGATGACATAGTTATTCAAAGCAGCACATAATTCACAAGTCTATAGAACAAATTAAATTAAAATATTAATTAATTAATTTAATTTTTTCCATTATTATAGATATAAGTTGTCAACTACAATTTATATGTCATTAAGACTATTATTTTACTTTTAAAATATTAATATTAAAATGATAATAAAAATCTAAATATATGTCACAAAATAATTGTTCGTTATGTGTCACCAGTGCCTAATTACATATTCTCAAATTTAACCCTTTGAGTTGTACTGACCACGTTACACTATCAATGCCAAGGATTAAAATTGCATGTTCAGTACATGAAACTAAGAATACTTGCAATTAATTCCTCCGTTAACTGCTTTTAAAGGTTTAAAAATTCTCGTTTCGGCGTATACTTTCAAAATGTATTCCGCTCGATGTGGAGGTGGGTCGCGGAAGAAATGACCGCCGGTGCACAGTGTCTGGTTTTGCGAGTTCTACATATTTATAATTAAAATCACATTAGCAGCTTGCGCGGCAGACAGGTGCCAATGCGCACGCACCTGCACATGGCGAGCGTCGCGCATCTTGCTGTGCATTTTGTTTTACTCACCTTTGTATAAGGCCAAAACGCACTGCAGCTGCGCAAAACTGCACGAAACGACGCAGCGCGATAACAAGAAATATAATTGGACCAACTCTTGTAAGACGTAAAACGCATTGGAGCGTCGCTGGGCATCACGGAGTAACCATCCTCTGAAGAAAATGCCTCATAGCCGCGGGGCGCAGTCACACAGCTCTAGTGTCTATTGACCTTTATATATAAAAATAATTACGAGTATAAATAAACTTTGCAGCCGTCGACAATTTTATGTCAATAATGCAAATTATCTAAAATGTTTTAAAAACTAGGATTAAAGAAGGGCTGAATAGGTTACACAGTAATGCAAAGCGATGTTCTGACTAGATCAATATTAATCGATTTGATTGGATGTAATAGCAAGACGCCCATCATGCACAAAATTGTATCCCAAGTTACCACCTTAAATATAGTGACAGGAACTTTAAGGTATGAAACTGTTTTTTGGTATGGAGTCAGATCAATAAATCACATTGAAGGCATCATAGATGATGTTTTTAATAAAATTTTTAAAAAAATATACTGGAAAATAACAACGATGCCATTTCAAACTGATGATGATCAGAAACATACAGTCAAATCTATTACAATTTGATTATAAAGAAAACATGTTACACATGCACTTTTGCAGAATAATGGTTAGACCTCTACATAGTAATAAAACCTGAGGAATCAATTGAATTAAGTGAAACCGCTGTATTAGTAGTAGCTACTTTGGCATCTTGTCGCCTATTTTCAGGGATATTGAGGAACGTTTGCTATTTATTAGATTATTTTCATTCCTGTTAACAGGTTCAATGTAAGCACCAAGTCTGGAACTTCTCCAGGGAAGAATATAATCTTTTTTTTTAATTGTTAATTCTGCATTTATTTGATGTTTTACTGATTAATTTCCAATTTTCTGCAAAACTGTCACTCACATTGAATGTGTTGAGAAATTTTTGACCTATTTCCCAAATTTTATTTCACAATTTAAACCAGTTCCATTCTCAATTACATCGCGAGATGAAACTTGGTTTTAATAAAAAAAGGTAATATAATCACACATTTAATCAAAATAAATTTGATTAGTTACATTAGAACTTGATCCCAAAGTTTTTAATTTTTTCGAACCTATTTTAGTTATCTTTACATATATTTCCAAAAATATTCTATTTTCAGTATACTTTTAGGAAACAGTAATTGTAATATACTTTTAGGAAACGCTATCTCTTCTGGGTACTGAAAAAGAAAGAAATTAAGGTAACGGTGTCAAATAAGTTTTTCATATTAACTTACTCTCCGTTTAAATTCTGAAAATAACGACTGAATCAGTGCTTGTGTGACTAACCCACGTTCTACACCCAATTTAAAACGGCTTGTGCATATTTAGTTCTAGAATCCCGAGAGGAATGACAGTAGCGGTAATTATCGTTTGTGAATGTTTAGTCACCGAGTTAGTGAGTTAGTATTTTGGCCGGTGCGACTGAAGACGTAAGAAAGACGAAATAATGTTCGTGAAACTTTCAGGTATATATCACTTATACTTCCGAGAATTGTATTGTATAAAATATAACAACGCATAAGTTACTTTCTAAAAAGTACATCGCGTAGTACTAAAACCCTCAAATGTTAGAGGAACACACTTTCCGTTATTCAACAAACAGTTCTGCCACAGTATTGCAGCGAAATCTAGTTGTTTCAATTCAGCGCATGAAGGAGACGGGATTTAATATATATCGTGCGTATATATAAGTCAACGGCGTTGCAATAGACTCCCCCAGCAAGAACAATAACCGTGTACATATGTACACGTGTCGGTGGCAGGGGAGCGATTGTCGGTAGCCGGTCGAGCTGGTCGCAAAAACAGGCCGCCAGACCGGTCCGAGCCGGTCGCTTCATTCAGTCGCGCCGGCGCGCCGCTCCTTATATAGCGAGCCATCTTCCTGCCTCTCCCGGCCGTTCCGTGAATCGAGATTGTTCCGTGGTAGTGCGTTTGACTGGGAATGTTGGTGGGACCGTCGATTCGGGTTTTCGGAGTGAGACACTTGGTCTGGGTAGTGAAATTCTTACGGATTTTTGATCTCACGTTACTTTCGCATCTTCGTTTCATATTTCCGTTAAAATGTAACGTTCAATTAGTTTTCATTTTCAACCTTGCTGAATTTTATTACAAAAGCAGATTAAAAGCGCCATCTTGAATGAAATCTAAGAATATGACCAAGAAACACAATGGCAACAGCGAAGTGGTCATTTACAACACGTAAGTCAATTTAGTTTTTAAAAGATTTCTGAAAGCAATGGAATATTAGCTGAAACGTGATCAAAATTATTTCAGCTTCTTATATCCGCCCGAACAAATAGGCCGACTTAGGCTTTATTTACATCGAAATATTTGTTTCAGGCGCTAATTTTGCTCAATTCTGTATTATTGAATACTGTAATATAAATTTAAATAAAACTCTAAGCCGTGCAGTGTGCCTAAAGAAGTTAAAAGCCCACATGTCACTTTCAAATTTCATTTCTAACCACCGTTAAGTTTACGTCATTTTAACGTACAGTTTGCGTAAAATCTTACTTTCGATTCAAGATCTAAATGACCCATCTGAACTCTTCTTTTAATCAAATGGTAGAAACGCATTGTCCCACCACATAGAGTTTTAGTGTCACTTCGTTCCATGGCGCGTGCAACGATTCTGCCTGAATTATAGCGCACGCACCATGTAGTTTTTTGCGATGGCAAATATCATATCTTCGATATCCAGCGCACTGATGGTACGAGGCATGTTTACAAATGGTGGCGAATGATATTGAGTGCAGGTTTATCGCTATCAGTTTTTTCTTGTATCAACATCGCGGTCTTCTTCGAGGAAGCCACTTGTCAAATCGGACTGCTGTCTTATCGATACTTTTGATACTATAGAACGTACGTTGGGGTGACGATTTGAATACGTTGCAATCTTAACAAGTTCGCTTTAAAAATAAAAACATGCATACAATATACGTGTTATTTACACGCGGCATTAATTTAACGCTCAGATTATTTTATTGGTAATTGTCTACCCATTTTACTTTGAATTACCAATTTCGAATTAGGTACGATCCATGATTCACGACTACCTACGTCATATTGGTGCTGATTAATGATTAAAAAGTATATCTATACTTTTTTAGTTTAGGCCGCTAAAACAATATCTGTTTGAGAGTATGTCGATGTTAGTATTAATATGTACTAATAACATGGATTAGTACGAGACGTTTGAAATGTTCGCCTTTGTCGTCTGCTCAATCTACAGTTAGACAATTTTTATATTGTTTACTTAAAACTATATTAATAGCAACAAAAAAAGAACAAACACGTTATCATTGAGTATTTTGTTAATATTTGTATTATTGATAATTATATATAAATCTTAATCAAATATTATCATTCCATTTCTCAACATTCTGTATAAGAATCAATACGAACGATTAATATGAAATACTGTAGTAAGTAATTATTTTTACGTTCTTATTTTTCGACTTTCCTCTGAGCAGTGGCGAATACCAAGTGCCTGTGCTCAAAGTAACAAAACGACGCCGTTAATCCAAGCGGAAATGACTACTGTACGCATAATAAAGTTATGAAATATGAATGTACTTTACCTCTGCCTTTGTTTAACGGTTTGAGATTAAAATAATACTTTTAAGTTATACTGTTAATACGTATATAACTTATATCGATGTTAACCGCTAATGTTAAAACATGCAATAAGTACATAAAATTAATGATTAAAAGTAGCCTCGCATCCTCTAGGTGTCATCATTGGATGATGCTAAACTAGCAGACCAAATTCCTACGGGGTAAAATATTTTAAAATTTGATCTTACGAAATTTTAATATCCATTTATTTGACTCGTTTTATAGCAAAATAAAGTATAATATAATTGTTAAAGTAATGACGGTAAACATTACTGACTAATAAACCTACACTCATCCCATTTTACCTACAAAATATCCTAAGTCATAAAGACACAAAATGTATGCTAGTAATTGTACCAGGTAATTGTGTCGATTGGTCAGATGTACATCCCGAAATATTATAATACCAATCAAATTCAGATCAATAGCTATATAAATAATAGAACAATTTATTAACTCGTCCAAAACCCTTCTTTTGCTCTAAAATCCCATATGTCTTACGCGCATGAAACCAGATGATCGTAATCTTTCAGATATAGGCTTCAAAATAATACAGAATGATAATAGGCACGCAATTCAGAGTGACGCTTATTTAAGTAATGTAAAAAATATATAGTCTTCTCTAAAACTTGGGCGCGTTTCGTTTTGCTCTCAAATATCACAAGTTATCCGCGCACGAAGCTAAATGCTTCTAATTTTCCAAAAAATCACTTTAATTTATGGTAAAACAATAATAATCGCTAAGTTTAGAGCAACAGCAGTTTAAATAATGGAAAAAAATATTGACTAGTCTAGGACCCTATGAGTGCCTTATGTCTTGTTCTACAATTTTACAAGTCTTTACAGCCAGACATTTGTAAATTTCGTTTTGACATCCCTTTATATGATGAAAACAATTATCGACTTATCCGAAAGTCTATGGGCGTTTTACGTTTTGCCTTAAAATTTAACAAATTATTTTTATTTTAAGACGTTTTAATATACTCGTATGTATAGCTTCAGATGAGATTTATTAATCAAATCGTAAGGCGTTCGCTGGCTTCTGGAGAAGTCAATAATTTTTTTTTCATTATTTATATGTTGATAGATCTAAATTATTATTATTTTGTAACATATTTATTCACGTAAGACTTGAGAAATTTTAGAACAAAACTTAATTCGGACGCAGGGATTTGAAAGGGTTTGAACTAATAACTTTTTTCAGTTATTTAATTAGCCGACGCCCTGACTATAATCATCATCATCATCATCATATATATTAATACGCTAAGGTTAAGATGTTACTCTCCCTTTTTAGAAAAAACCTCACAACTAATCCACATAAATTATATATCATTTTATAGATAATTGCATGCTCTACCGGCATCCACAACTAAAAAATTTATTATTGCTATTGTTTTTGCAAATTAATTAATTATTAAAATTATATACACAAAACAGCAATGCTGCCATCTAACGGCTCAACGTCAATATGATTGACGGTCGGTAAAATTTTTGTTTAATTTCAAATCCACTCACGTATAAATAAAGTGGCGCTTTAGCTCAACGCTTTTGATACTTGCGCCTCTATATGTCAATTTTAGTAAAATATTTGTTTGATCTGTCATCTGAGCTTTATAATGGAATAAAAACGTAATAAGCAGTGTGCAAAATTAGAAATGAATTGAATACCTGCAATCAATTATGATTTATTAAATTGAGTTGAATAATTTATAATGCGAAAACTTCGCACGGGTCACGCTAGTATTTCTTTAATTTTATAAATTGAAGTTACGTTTCCTGCAAAATTACGCGCATCTAGTTTCTTTCATGTATGACTGAGATTTATAAATGAAACGACATGGACGGGGATTTTATTAGTCTGTATTCTTTTCGTCAATATTTTACGCTATTCTGTAATAAAATTTATGTTTTAAATAAATAAACAGACAAAATAAAAGTTGCAATTGCAAAGTATATGTCGGGTGTGACAGTGGTATAGTGAGCGTAACAAATTTTTTACCCGCTTAGAAAGGTCTCATTTCTTTTATATCTTCCTCTGTACATCACACAAAATATATTCGGTTTGATAAATGAATAGCTCTATTTGCCTTTTTTGCTTGCGTCATTACGAATAATAATATAGGAAGTTAGATTGTGTCCAGTCGCGTAGTTTGCAAATTAAACTGTTACGAACATTTCGCCTTAGTTATCATCGGGCCGCGGTGTCTTAACTAAAAATGTAACTTCATCCAATGTTGCAACATGAACCAATTCATATCGGAGAAATATAAATAAAAGTAACGATGGAAGCAATAAACTGTGACTGCAACTGGTGCGCTATCGGCCGACGCCGAATAGGTACAAAGGCCATTTTGTTTCCGCGAACGAGTTTATTCATAATGCGCCGGACAATAGCTCGGTGCATATGTAATCACACCGGTTACATAATTATTACGGTGGACGTTGATGCGCGAAGTGGCCGAGTCGATTCCTCTTCAAGTCCGACGGACGACATTCATTCGGTTATCTCCAGTCGAAGCGATTTTTTGCCGTCTACGATAATGTTAAAAATATAACCTTACATAAGTATGCAATAAATACGATAATATCTCATGATAGCATATTTATCGGAGGAGCATTGTATGCAATGGTGCGAGTTTTAAAATTGACTTGTGAACTGTTTTTGAACAACAACTCTTGTTGATAACGTATTTTTAATAAAGTAACACGATGATTAATCAAAAACCTTGTATACTTCTTTTTGAATTTTCTTCCTTAGATATTTATACAATGAGAACGTTCTAGAACGTCGGACCGACTCGAGGACAACTGGATCGACTCGAGGAGAAAGACCAAATTCTATTCGGAAAAAGTTATTGTGCATTTCATGTTGTTATTGAAAATAAACTGGTGTATTTTTGAATGATTATTACCCATGATAGCATAATACACAGAATTAGTAACTTTGTCTAACATAATTACAAGATAAGGCGCTAGGCGGAAAGAAGCCTTATGTTTAATATCCGATAGATGTATTTAAACTTTCCTAGATTATTTAATTAATTGTGAATGATTTCTCACGCTCCAGATTTTATTTAATAAACTGTTATTACTCAAATTTTCTATAGAAATACATATAGTACAGAATGATCAACTAAAATTTGAAAACCATATTTTAGTCCGATTAATCAGTGAAATAAAGCAATATGCGGCAGACTTAAACTTAATTAAACTAATAAACTAAAAATGTTTCAGACACAGACAAGGCAAGCAAAATGGTTTATTTTTCGTGTATCTGTTTATAAATTTTGTGTGTTGGATTTTGAAAAAAATTGATCTTTGTAGTTTAATAAATTAATTTGTTTCGTTCCGTTTCATAACTTTTAATCCTTAATAACTTCTCCTACTGCGACAGACATGTCTTAGGCTCATTTTTAGCTTTAAAAAAATTGTGGAAATTATTGTACGGCAAACAAAAAGAAAAAAATAGTCTATGTGCATTGTCTATACACATTTTATTACTGTCATAGATCATTTGAATCTTGTAAAAGATTTTCTTTCCTGCTGATTAATAATAAGGATAAAAAAATCACCGGTACGTGATTATGGCCACACGATAGAAGTGAAAACTATAATAAAAAAGACAACAGCATACGCGTATTATATTAAGCTACTCTCAAATAACATATTCAACACCAAATGTACAACACTTAAAATATTAAACTGATTATATACAAATAGCATACGCGTATTATATTAAATTATACTTACTCAAATAAAATATTAAGAGCCGAGTTTATCCGAACAGTGAACTTGGCCGATGCTGATGGGCGCCGAGTTTACCCGATTCAACATCACCGACCCGAGCGTGACGGCTCAGTTTCGTTCACTGCTCAGAAAAAGTGAACCTAAAAGAGTTTTCACTTCAAAAACATCGTACCAACTACAGACCGAACTAATAAGGAAAACAACCTCATTGATATATAGCTGGCATTAACATTTTTATGCAATGTTAATTTTATACCGATGGATATCACGCAAGTGGACGGTATTTGACACATGTGACACATTCTATTAATATGAATTATTATGGAATTAATATTCAGTGCAAGCTAAGAGAAAATAGTTGCGATATTTGACACACAAAGAATTTTGGCAATTTGGTTTTAGAACGTGACTACATCGTCGGGTGCGTGACATCAGCTTTGTCTAGCGTTCGCAATTTTAAATGCGCATAAATTTTATCTATGCGTTTATTAATAATAAAAAAATCTCTGATAATAAAAAAATAACGAAAAATATTACATGCAAATTTTTCTTTATATTACGTGCTTAACTACATATTCTTTTGTTATTTTTGTCTAAAAATAACAAAAGAATATGTAGTTAGGCACAAAAAATACTCAAGTATTATTTGTATTTTCGATAAAATCGTATTATCGGAAAACACTTTGTAGACACCCAGCTAATACACAATTTAATTAAATTGGTATTAGCTGGGTGTCTGCAGAGTTGTTTCCGATAAGGTCACTTAATTAATTTTAGTAGTCCAGTATATCTAAGGGTATCAGTTGAGAACCTATGCATTTGAATATTGCACAAATTTTCATTCATGAGTTTCATTAAATTTTATTGTTTTTTTTATTTTGGATATAATAAATAAACCAATTTATTAACGGAGAAACGGACTATTTTACCACTTTATTGTGAGTTACATTTGGTTCTATAAAAATTACCTTGATAATTTGAATAGTATGTTGTATTAGATGGTCCTCATATTTTGTTATAAAGTAGAAAACATATCTAAATAAATGCTTTTATTAGCGAACAGTAACAAGATGATGGTTGTCCGAACTCAGAATATATATGTACTACTTCCATTCCTTTTAGCTCAATAAAATGAATTCAGTTATTAAATACTCTATTCTGAAAATATTGTTTAAACTAATTAAGTGGGTAACAATACGACTGAATATAGGTTATGTTAATTCTTCCACGGTAATTACTATCCATTTTCATTTCCTCTTCCACGAATTATTTTTACAATTTAGTAAATAATTATCTTGTTCCATTTTCAAAATACTAAATAAAAACTGAAAATGACAATACTTGTAAGTAAATTATATTATATATATGACAATATTTGACAAGAGCCTTTCGAACTTTCTATTTTTGCTACAGCGTGCGCTGCTGTCGATTGCGTTACTCCCAATTTGTAGTTCGCATCCAGGCTATTTTAATCTTATGGCAATATGTCTTTCGGATTATTTATTGAAAATTATTTTTTGATGTTTCTCGTTTCATTATATAGAAACGGTGTCATAAAACATTTGAAATTAACCTCCAGTGATTTCATTCGGACGATGATTTAGGGTTATATATAAATATTAATGTTATTGTTATCAATAATCGAATTGGTGTTAGGAAAATATTTACAATAATTTTTGCCTATCGAGAGGGTCGTTATGATGGTAAGATTATGAGCCCTTGTCCTCTTTACGTATATGATTCAGAGATCAAACTCGTTGTCAGCTTACTTTAATATGACTTAGAAATAAAAACTTTTTCAGTAGTTAAAATTACTTTTAGTTAACTTCTAAAACATTTATTGATATTCAGATGCTAACTACTTTTGGCCAAGTGGTAACAATGTACAATGCCGCTTGTGCAAATTAAACTATAATAAAAAATATAATAACTTCCTAAATATCCTTCTCAAGCGGGCGCTTGATGATTTTACAATCCAATTAATTGCTTCTTTCTTAATCATTTTTACCAACCCCTTTTTCACCATCGTAATCCCTTTCGCATGACATTTTTCGCGAATGTTTTCTACGGTCACGCATCAATTTTTCTGAGTGATCATAAACTTTGGATATTCCTACTAAGAAACGTTTGATAACCGCCACTTGAGCAAATCGTTTGATGTACGGGACAGTAGGCGAATTACCGAGCGCCACTTATCTGAGAAAGTCTTCCGTCTCGCCATCCGCCTTACATATTGCTATTCACGAATACATTTAAACGTTCGGCCGGTGAAAAGGCGACTGCTCCAATCACGTGATCGAGTTCGTCGTCAGCCGGTGGCGATGCGCTCTGCGTCCGATAAACAACAGATTTGGCGTTTTCGACACGATTGACCCGCTTATATGATCATCTCTGATCTAGATACTCGTTGATACATTTCGCTAAATTCCTGTTGAGCTATGTTATTTCAATGAATATGTTATTTCAATGAGCTATGTTATTTCAATAAAATCCTGCCCATATCGAACGTTTTCAATTTCCCCAAATTGGCTTTTTCTTATTGATTATATTTGCTATAACTTTGTGTAAAGGTATGTAGCAGTTCTACCAGGTGTGCGTTGGTTTAGTTAACTAAAAATATTTCGTCCAATTAAGAAGAATATGTGCCGTTCCATGATAGAAAATGATGAACCAAATTTTGAAAGGTCCTTTCAGATTCTACAACTCTGATATTTATTTATTTCTGGAATTAGACTTACATTGATTAAAAAAATCAGAAATAAGATGTATAAAAAATTATTGCCATATACGTATTAAAAAAAACAATTACGTAGGTATCTATTTCGTACGATAATACAGCTACAAAAAATCCTATGAACGAGCGTACCCCATAAATTAATTTACAATTTATATTTGGCATTTATCGTTTTTCTTGTACGTACTATAAAATACTTCGTTCAAAATCGGTTATGTTCCTTTATTACTTTGATCCATTTACAATAAATTACTGTAGAATACTGATCGTTAAAAATAATTATGCAGGCATCTCTTTCCTACGATAATGCAGCTACGTAAAGTCCTATGAACGAGCCTATCCCACAAACTATTTTACAATTTATAAATAGCACTTATCGCTTTTACTTTAAGTACCTACAATAAAATGCTTCCTTGAAATCGATTATGTTCCTTTATTACTTTGATCCATTTACAATAAATTACTGTAGAATACTGATATGTTAAAAACAATTATGTAGGTATCTCTTTCCTACGATAGTGCAGCTACGTAAAGTCCTATGAACGAGCCTATCCCACAAACTATTTTACAATTTATAAATGGCACTTATCGCTTTTACTTTAATTACAATAAAATGCTTCCTTGAAATCGGTTAAGTTTCTTTATTACTTTAATACATTTACGATAAATTACTATAGTTTAATGTTTCTCTTCGATCTAATGAATTTCTTGTAACTAATCACATAACTTTAAGTTGACCTTGTTCACTTCTCTTATTATTATAAACCTAGGGGCTTATAATATTATATTCTCATTTGCTAAATTAGTTCAAAACATTCTAAAATTAAAAAAATGCTTCTTAAATTAAAAAAATACTAAGTATTTTCCTGTTTATACGAAATTGAAGAAGCACTGTTCAATAATTTAAAAATAATTTAGGTTTATATTTTTTCTTACATTAATTATAAATGTAAAAATTGACTTCTATAGATCTGCAAAGTTAACGCGCTAAATATATTTATTTATAGTTCCAAAAAGAAATATTACGTGTTCTAATGAATATAGCTATTGTATATTTTTACTACGCCCAGATCAAATGCAGTTAATATAATTCAACTGTTGAAACTGTGGAAGTAGGTGAAGAAATCATTTCTTTAAGAAATAAAGGAACATCACTATCTCTGGTCGAGATTGGAAACTAAAAACTCCCCGAAAAAGCGAATACATAGGATTTTGAAATAATCTGTTTAAACTAGCCAATTGTATCCGAAAGTATTAAAATAACAAGTGTTTCGCGTTTCTTATAGAAAATTCATAGGTAGACGAAGGAATCCAAGGTTCAATAAAAGAGAGCTTTTCTCTTTATCATTTTAAACCATTTCGAATCATCCATCTTCTCCCCTTTAACTTCATTTTGCTCTTCCTCGTTATTTTCGGCTAAAATGGAAGGAAGTTCTTACAGAAACTTCCGCCAATTTCAGCCTTTATTATATTCTTCTTGCTCTTTCAAATGATAGACTCAGTTGAGGTCCAAAATGTCTCCCAACATAACTTTTCTCTTTGTAGCCACGTTTGCTCTTTAAAATCCAGCTTACCACTTATCAAGGGATTATATGAAAGCGGTTATGTGTTACAGCTTTACCCACTAAACACGTGTACCCAACGAAAATAACAGTAATGATTGTACACAATAACAGAAACAATGTGTCATTCATTCTTAGACTTGTCGGTATTCGTAAAGATAATTTCGGAGCCTATATGAGCCTATTGATAATAAATATATATTTAGGATAATAAATAATAAATAATTTTGCTTCCTAAACAATGTCTTCTCGTTCGTAATAGAGAATGACTGATTTGTTACAAAGGGTGAATAAGTGTTTATGTTAAACGGCAAACCAATCAAGATCAAGCAGTGTTTACGTTATAGAGAGTTTTCCATTATAGAGAGTTTTCCATTATAAAGCGTTTACACTATATATTACATATCAAATATAAAAGTAATACCATGTGATAAATTGAAACTTATAAGGATGTACTTAGGACGATTTTAAAAGCCCGATAAAGAATATTATGAAACATAAAGTAAGTTTGATGATTTCCAGTTTTAAAAGTTTTTGGGTTGTCAATTCATATGTTTCATAAAATTTTAATGTTTTAAAAAGAAATGATAAACGCTATTGTCGTATAAAGAACATTTTATCACATATGTGGGAAAGAATCTTAAAACTGCATTATTTGCAGATA
Organism: Druceiella hillmani; assembly: GCA_039881145.1. NCBI lineage: Eukaryota > Metazoa > Arthropoda > Insecta > Lepidoptera > Hepialidae > Druceiella > Druceiella hillmani. The sequence continues at coordinate 71,783,549 of JAYKKI010000001.1, forward strand.
AAAGCGCGCATTTTTAAAATGATTAACTTAGGAAATATAGGTACATTGACCGTAGCAGAACGGTTGCGTCGCATAGAAGGTCTACTAGGTTCGACTAGGCAAGAACTCGAATGTACTAACGCGCCCGGCTCATGGCCTCACGGCCTTAAAGCTGCGGGAGGCTGAATATCTCGCTTGTATAACCACGCATTAAAATATAAAATAATGCATTACTATGCTAAGCAGTATTATTATGGAGGCAAACACTTTTCACTGACATATTGAACTGTGATGTACTTCCATTAACATAACATTGAAAAGCTGGCGATAAAGTTAAACGTCAAACTGAGCTAACAGATTTTGGGAAGTTGGAAATGTTTTAGCCATAATCAGTAATAGTTCTTCGAACTAACAAGTAGTGAAATGTGTAGTATGTGGAAGAAACATATTCACTAAATAGGGTTTGCGCTTCTACGGTGCAAGAACCTTCTAAGTCCTCTTTAATCGGATAGTTGGATAATTTTATTCCTAAAATTTTTTCTGTTTTTTTTTGTGAAATATGAATATATAGGTTAATTAAAAACCAGTATTAAAAAAAATTATTAAAAATAAGCGAGTTATGTGCTTCTAAATTAAATTTTAGGGATATGGTAGGTATACTTTCTCTGCCTCATTCGTTTTCGTAGAATAAAAGAGCATTACTAAAAATTACGTCATAATTCGGTATTGTCCTCCTTGTCTAAACTCTTAAGTATACATTTATAACTCAGTCAATTTTCAAGATTTGTGAAAAAATTGGTCCTATCATCTCGTGTCTTGAAATTTTGATTTATAAAATAAAAAATAATCAAATAGGCTATCCACAAACAATTTCAGCCACCGATGACAGAAGGTAAGCGGGTAAGCTGCATGCGTCTAATACAGCTGTTACCAATTTGCATCTGCTGAAGCTGAGAAACGGAGTGTGGGTACAAATATTTTCATATCGTGTGTTTTCATATCGTGTGTTTTCATATCGTTGTCTTTCGTTTTTCCTGAACGAAAAGCTGAAAATATATTCCTCACTCGGATAGTTTTCACTTTCGAGCGTCAAAGAAAATGAAAAAGTTGTTGTAATCGCTAAAAAATCTAAGACGAAATTTTAATGATTCAAAGATAAGGTCAAATGATGAAATCGATTCGGAAGGGCTGATAGGTAAAAAGCAGGAAAATATAGAATGTCGCTGTGTGCGTTGATATGTCACCCAGTGTAACTCTTAAACTGACGGGCAAGTCTTTAAAGGCACTGACTTTTTTATAACTTAACAATTTAGAAAAAATATGTTGATAATACCTCCCATATAAAACTGTACAAGCAGCTTGACGAAGATAGATGGGGCAGGTGTTGAATGATTAATACATTAAGAGCTCCATAATACGAATATTTTATAAGCCCAACAAAAAATTGAAACAATAAAATTTTATTATAACACCACAAAAGGTGAAATGTACACCTGCAGGCTTGCATTTCCCGATAAAGTAAGTGGGTAAAATTTCATAAATACAATATCAATATTTTTGCTATCTTTTAGAATTTTTTAGGGTATGCATAGCACATCTAGCGTGAAGTCACAGTAGTATCCGCTCGTTTCCGGATACTGACATCACACCCATCCGTTCACATAAAGTAGCGGACTAAATTAATCATAGTCTCATAAGAAACTCAATATCTCATAGGTCGAACACAGAACCGACGTCTAGATTTTGAAAATCACTAACATTGAATTGTAATGTATTTCCATTAACATAACGACGTCTAGATCTGGTGCGTCTGTTTAGTTGTTTTCCAGGTCTCACAGGGGTAGGTAAGAACCGAAAGCACGTTGCTTAGGAACATCTTCAGATTCACTCCTCTCGACATCTTATAGTTCTAAACAGGACGCAACTATGCGAAAACCCCTTTGGACTTGTTGATTTTCAAAGCAACGTCCTACTTCATCTGCCGAATGTCGCCATCATGCAGTCCAGATAGGTGAACTGCCCTCAACGTTTGCACCAGCGATATCTTCTCTCACTTTATTGCTTTGATGTGCATTTCTTTGGTCTTAGACAGATTGGTTTTAAGTTCAATTTTGCGTTCCACTTAGTCCAGGCATTCGATCCTCTGGTTCATGTCGTTATGGTATGCGTCTGTAGGTAGAGTCGCCAAGGTACTCTGGTTAGACACGTTGATTTTAAGTCCAACTGCTCATTTCACTTAGTCGAGGTGTTCGATTTTCCACTGCATGTCGTTATGTTTGTACACCAGTATGTAGACTCGTCAACGAAGTCTAGGTACCCTGGTTAGACAGATTGATTTTAAGTCCAACTGCGCGTCTCGCTTAGTCCAGGCATTATATCTTCCGCTTCATGTCGTGTGTGTGCGCAGTAGGTATAGGCATCAGCGAAGTCTAGGTTCTCGAGTTACTCACGCAAGTTCCTATAGAAACTCCTTTTCTCACTCTCGCATGACTGTCCAGTACTATGAGGAAAATGATGACTGAGAGATTCAATCTGAAAGGACGCGACAGTGAATGTTCTTGTACACCTCACAGCATCATATCTCCCTTCTTGGTGATCTTGATTAGAAAGCCGTGCTTCCAGTCCGCAGGCATATTTTCCCTTTCTCGTACTTGCTGGAAAAACAGATGTAAGTGTGTAGGAGAATATGTAAGTAAACGGATGTAAGTGCATAGAATGATTTTCCATATATAACCCGTCATAGTAAGGCTGACAATAACTTATAATACATTATGTAAAGTAATAAAACTTTGGCACAAGCGAAAATTATGAAATTAACGCACGCACCTATTATTTTAAGACGCCCATATTATATACGTCTTATAAATTAAAAATTTATAATTTTATTTATTCAAAGATATTATTTATGGCATGAGTTATAATCTGGACTATTTTTACTGATTATTTCTCTGAAATCATACCTCTACCTAATTTGAAAACTTTTCGAGATTAGTCCAGTTGTGACGACATAAAATAATATTTAGACCACAATTTAATACGAAATATGTACTCACCCGAACGGACAATTTTTAGGGTGACCCTACCTCTTTGTTTTTAAAATATAAAAAAATCTGTTTTTACGTTCTGTATCTTAAACTGAAAAAATCTGGAACCCTTATATGATCACCTGGTTGTCCGTCCGTGCATATGTCTACTAGACCGCTTTTTCCCAGAAACGGTTTGAGTATCAAGTGGAAATTCATATCATATACTTATAGCCTTACATTTCTACAACAATTTTAAGTTTTTTGGTTCACGTAACAGAAAATTATGGCCCTTTAAATCGTATTCTTCTTATTCATACAATAGTTTTAATCACTTGAAAGTTGGTATAATAGGAAGTCTTATAGCACAAGTAAAGAGAAAAATCCAAAAATCAATGATTTCTATGTGGAGTTATATGTTTTAAATAATTAGTTTGTTTTTATGCTTATGAAAAATATAATAGACAATATACATACTTTGTGAAAATTAATATTTGTATATAGATTACTTTGAAATATTGTATACCGTTAAACGTTTTTAAGTGACCAAAATGTGTACTGAACCCTCGTAGTGAGATTTTTACTCGTGCTTGAAAAGTTTTTATCAACACCATGTAATTTTACCAATTTTGCATATGTAAATAATTATTAGTTCTTAATTTAATTATTAGTTATATATTAATGTGTACAATTATTAGTTCTATTTATCATTCTTAATTATACTTTTTTTCTAACTTGTATTAATTTACATTTTAAGGTCGAGTCACCGATAAGACAAAAGAGCCCTTTCGGTTTGTCTTCAAACTTAATATGCAAAGAATATCTAAACAATTCAGTATTTTAGAAAAAAATATTGAAGTCTCTGAACCAAGATTTCGTATATATTCGTAGACTCATACTTTAATCTAAATAAGAAAGCTTATACAAATGAAAGATATTGTTTAAAGTCTTCCACTTGCAATATTCGCATCATTGATGAGACCCTCGAGTCGCAAGTCCGATCCGTCGGTGACTGGTTTTTTCAACCTTAGTTACAACGATCTTATCTGATATTTCCTCCAAGTCCCGTTTGTAACAACTCCATTCCACTTCCTGTCAAATGCCGTTCCGCAGCTGAATAATGATAAAGACCTTGTCGAGTGCGACCTCGTTGCTTATGATAGTTCTATTTGATTTGATTCTATTTATATGCGATAATTTGTAAATATAAAGTAAATGAAGTCCATTTATTAAGAATGTATGGATGATATGCTCACACTGCAAGGTACAAAATGAATGATACAATGGTATCATTGTCGAGAGCGTGAATACGTCAAAATAATAACATATGTCATCCTAGATTACATAATATTTGTATCGGAATCAGATAGGCAATGAACGAATCGAAGAAGATGCCAGTCGATATTAATAAGATTTAAAAGAACGTTAACGATATCTTCGGTATCCAGAATATTTCAAATGGTGTCAGTGTGTTTAAGGACAGCGTATCGTGATGTCTCCAGAACATGATAAATATTCTCGATGTGCCAATATGTCAATTCGGATCTTATCAATTGTTACGCCTTATCTAAACTGAAGAGACGGAAAATAAAGATGTGAAAATGAAGAAACGAAAGGAAAGCCTATTGAAAAGAAATAAGAAAGTTACCCTCCGCGGAACGTTTGGTCAAATTGTGGCCGCGAACATAGTTTGATCAGGTTTAAAAGTTGAACAAAAAGCTGCTATGTTAGTTGATTTTTTCCTCGAAAACGTCTCTAGTATGAATAGTTTTGTTGTTCTCTAGCCATTTTTTATGACCCTTCCAATCTATACTTATTTACGTTTTATTAAATCCAGTAAACATTTATCTATCTCTTGTAGTACTGCATTTCCGTTATTACATATAAAGTGTTATGTAACAAATTATAGCCAAATTTGAAGATATTACGCATTTATATTATTTATGCATCACAGAAAGGTGCACTTAAAACTTATTACCATATCTCGCACCACCATTATATTTATTTTTAGGCCTGCCCGCGTCTCGTATTGAATTATAAAAAGTCGTGTTGTAAAGCCGCGGTTGACTTCCGCGTGACTCGCCGCTCGTCCGTAAAGCACACTTCCATCGATAGCTAAACGGTCCCCGCCTCGCGCCTAGTCCGACGTGACCTGTGGCGAAATGATTTATATCGGACGCCATTACCTGACAGAATCAAATGTTTCGTATATTCGAACACCACCTTTGCCATTTGCGTGCCAGCGAACAATTCCGCTTGGATATGGGCTCGTCGTAATCCAATCGTTACAGTTTGAAATCGTATCGACTCTTTGTTTCGCAATTGGCAATCAAAATAAAATGGGCGTATAAAAACGAATTAAAGTTTCGATGTCGCCTCGGCTAAACGATCTAGTTTAATCTCGCTCGAACAATAGGCTCCGTTGTTATTGGCCGATCAAATATGCCTCTACCCGCGGCGAGCGAGTGTCGCAATAATGTGACAACATCTGTATAATAAAGGAGTAAATGCGTCTGTCTCATTGAAGGTATCGATTGCGGGCAGCGGCGGTGTGAAGGGACGCGTAGGCCGAGACTGGCGGCCGTTCGGTCGTTATGGCAACCGTCTCCGTCGCTCGTTGCAACATATGAGCGGCCCCGCGTGTGTCATTTGTTATTATTGCTATTACCTCATCCTGCAGCGCGTCACCGCCGTCCGCGTCTCGCCGCTTTGTTTATATTGCGTTCCGTTGGCCATGTAAGTAAAAGGTGTAGCGTTCCGGCGCAATATTACATTTTTTTAAAAGTACCAAATAAAGCGATTCGATTTAAGCGTGAATAGATTGAAATATAGGTACAGCTCGACCTAAAAGATCGCGTGGTCCAATCATGATATTGATATCCGCAATTTCTTATATAAAATGCAAGAAACGAATGTGTTTATCAAAAACAAGAATAATATCTCATTTCCATATACGATCATCTGAACTCGAAAAGTAAACAGTATACAAAGCTATGTCTGTAGTTAAGCGATATTATAGATTTAAGTATAGTCAAATTAATTTTAGCACATAATAAACTATTTTTAAACAATTACTTAAAATTGTATGTTTACTTATTACGGAAAAAGATATATAAACATTACTAACAAGGGCGGGGATAAACGTATTGAAAAGTTTGAAGAATACGACTATTTAATTACAAAATAAAAAGTTATTTTTTTCAGAGGGCAAAGAAATTAAATTATCTTTTTCTTTATCATCATGCTTTACACAAGGTCGTAGTGTGATACTGTGAGGGGTTGATGTACCCCACCTCACGACGTCTTGCTATCTCTCTCTGCTTACCGTCAGTCTGGTTGCAATGACCATCTACAACAGATTTGATCTAGTCTGTCCATCGCACGGGCGACAGTTCACGCGCTCTAGTGCCCTCTGCTGCACTCTGCACGGCAAGGCGCTCTATGGAGCTTTCGTACCGTCGTAAGACGTGACCGAAGAATTTGAGTATCCAAGATTGTAATAAGGCCCGTAGACGCTGCTCTTGGGTATATATTATTACCATACTAATTTTCATGAAAACCTGTCCAGTAGATTTTGAGTGATACCCGCTCAAATTAGCAGACAAAAATACTAAAAAAAGGTTTTCTGGCTTCTACTATCATTCTGTACGCTAAATTAAACACTTTTTTTGAAATATTTTCAATGTACAGAATTTACACCGATACAATTTTATTGTATGTATAGATATTTGAAGGTTTTATGAGAGTTGAGTGTCAGAGATTTGTATGAAAAGAGCCCATATTAACAGACATCGTCTAAAAAGGGAAATACTGAGTTTATTACAGATCCCAGGGACTGAAAAATCCACAGATTCCCAATTCCGAATATTGTAAATCTGTAGCAAAATCTAGCTTTCCGACGAAAAGATCAGAGTTGATTGCTTAGGTATTCCCATCAAAGTACTTACAGACTACCAGGTAATGAACAAACTCCCGTTAACCATTTGTCAGCTATTAGTTCATTTGCATGACTCATAACGTAGTCCGGTAAATAAAACCTTGACGTTAGAGTTTTCAAGTTTCATTTAATTAAGAGGTTTATATAGTTGACCACTAAAGTATTCAAGTGTGAATGTGTTAATTTACGGCATGTCGGCTCTATTGGTGAAGCCTTTATCAATTGTTTATAGTTACGAATTTAACACGTTTCTTAACAGATTATTGTATTTTCATCGCTAACCGTAAAATTGTATTTTTTTGTCTCTTCGGGCAAACAGCATATTCCATGGGAATATGCTTATGAAGTTTATGAAAAAACTGTAAAAGATTCTTTTTAACTTTTTTATTTGTTTGTCAGACACTGTCAAAGCTGTTTTTTTATTTTCTTAATTCCTCTAACAAAACTGTAGTTTATCTTCACTGCTTACCCGCATGCAGGGGTGTTTTCACTATCACATTACGATCAGATAATGTGATAGTGAACCTACAAAAATATTTTTATTAAACTAAATGTGTAATTTTATTCTTGTATTATTCTGTGATATACATAAGTAAGATATTTCACTATAAAAGGTTTTAATGAAAATCTAGTGAAGTGAATATATAGCTTCTGTTACTCGCATTACATAAAAAGTATGCGTAAAATGGGCTCATATTTGTTAAAATCATTTTCTGCTCTCCTGGCAATTACTAAGTTACTTAAAATTTTAAGTGCATGTCAACGAGTATCAGAAAAGTTAAGACGATGTAAATGTTCTATTCAACAGTTGCTAAAAATTGACAATTAACATTTTTACTTCTTACTCACATTACAAGTCCAATAATACCAATAATAACTTAAAAAATAATTAAGCTTGTGCGATTTTTTTATTGATGATAAATAAAATATTCTTTTAATTTTCAAGAATTTTCATTTACATGAAGTTTAGTTTTTGTTTTGTAATAGAGCCTGATCTTCTTGCACTCTAATTAAGAATCTTGAAGAAAGCGTTTTATCTGTTCTTTATCAATAAATGAAGTACCTTTTTCATGAAGTTTGTTGATTTGATATATACGAGTCGACTTCCGTTGTCACAAAACTTTCGTATCATTTTTTAATCACTCGCTTGTGTGGTGAATTTGGAATAGGTCTGTGAGGACAAACTGCAGCTTTTCCAAGAGACCTTTTATAAACTTCAAAATTCCGAACTTCCCGCGTCTCGTATTGAATTATAAACTTCAAAATTCCGAACTTCCATGCGCTAATATCCTATCGATTTCATTAAACCGTGCCTGGCAACCCTGTCTCAATTTTTTATTTTTTCAACCAACATTCTTGCTTCCTTTTTGAGACTTTCTATTTCGTCTTTCTTTCTCTGTATTTTTTAACAATTTTTTTATGTCTGTACTTTGAACGTACACGTATGTGTACGTTTCCTTGATTTTTTTGTTAATTTTTGCATTTTCTTAGCTGAGGTTAATGGCGTAAAAATATTACTATTTTCAAGGAATAATAATTATAAAAATTAATAGTTGTAAGCAATTATCTGTCTGGGAAGTTTTTCTAGTCACGGATACCCAAGGATTTCTTGAGATAAATAACAGCGTAATTGAAAATTACTCTGTTATTTCCTTTTACTTCGACGTTAAGGTAACTCTCCTTAATGGTGTCATTCACATTACATAAATGTGAACGATTAAAGTCTCCAAATAATTTATTTGTGGACATGATTATCTTTGTAGTTTAAAAGGAAAAAGAAATTAAGATAACATAATTTTTTAACAAAACGTTATTATTTGACCAGTATAAAAAATAAATTTTTATCACTCACATTATATGCAGTTCTTCAATAGAGAAGTTGGGGCAGGTTGCCTATAAGAATAGGTAGACTAACTGACAAAAACTAATTGGAAGTGCAAGTATTACGTCATTCAACTACGGCCGAGACTAGTCCGAATCGCGGAGTCGCGATCGCACGTGGTTTAGGAGTAGTGCCAAATTTTCGATTAACGACACGAATAAATAAATTTTTTCCTTAGTATTTTCTTTGTTGTGACTCTTTCGAATTCATTAATTGCTAGCTTTGTCGAATTATTATGGGCTACATAAAAACAGGCAAATTTTAGGGCTGGTCCCTAAGATCAGGCGTTAGAAGATTATCTTAAAGTGGCAACTGATATTTATTATGGATTAACTCCATACGAGACTCGAAATTTTGTATATGGATTTGCAAAAAAAAAGTAACTTGAAATGGCAACCGATATTCATTATGGATTAACGCCATACGAGACTTGAAAGTTTGGATATGAGTTAGTTTGTATATAGTGAGAAGACTGGTTATCGGGTTACCTACGAGTTTATCCAGGGACATATTATTCAACAAAAACACAGTAGACTTGTTTTTCATCAACTTGAAATCCATTTATAAACGATTAAATCTAAACCCTCGCGATATTTTAAACCTAGACGAGACGGGACTCACAACTGTCCATACTCCGTGGAACTGAAAACTTGGAAAAGATGACTTCTGCTGAACGTGGTACACTGTTGACAGTTGCGGTAGAAATCGCGGCTTTTGGCGACATGATTCCCTCGTTGTTTTGTTTTTACATTGCTGCATTACAAAGAACATTTCGTTAGAGGTGGATCACTCATTTATCCGTCGAAGTAGTTGATTACTTCAAAGCCAATAAGATCACAATTTTGTCGTTCCCCTCACACTGTAGCTACAAGCTGTAACCTCTGGACCGAATACTACATGGACCGTGGAAAACGTATTTCAATAAAGCAAGAGTCAACTGGTTGTCTAGTCATCCAGGCAAGACGATTGCAATGTATGATATGCCTGAGTTGTCTAAAACATTACTATCTTTGGCAGCTACAAATGATAATATACTATCTTGATTCAGAGCTACGATTATATCCCCGCTCATTGAGAATATATTTCCGGACTCTGAGTTCAGCGGGTCTCATGTGACTGATTGGCTAACAGCCCTTGCATGATGATGTACATACCTCATTAACACTCAATGACGGTGCTGTTGCATCAACTTCTCAAATGAGACCATCGCATAATCTGTGTGATGTAGTTGAAACTCCAATGTTAACATCGAATGATGTTTTTCCTATAACGACTTATGAAAGTCGTTGTTGTAGCTGTACCAATACCGACCGCTCACACGTACCATCTAATGTCCAAACTGTTACACCTGAAACAATAAATCCTCTACCTAAAGTTGGAAAAAAAGAAGTAATACCCGGATAGGGAAAGTATAATATACACAGACACTCCCGAGAAAGAAAACGTTATGGATCTCAAAACTAAACAACAATTGCACGAGGAGACCTTTAAGAAAAAGAAAATGGAAACTAAGAAACCAAATACCACTAAAGGAAAATCCAAAGGGACAAGCAATGGGAAGGAAAAAGGGAAGATAAGTAAAACTATTGATGAGACAGGGAAGAGAGACAGATGAAAGTGATGACGATAACTCAATTTGCCTAGAATGCATTGAACGCTATAGCCTTAGTATTCCTGGTAAAGAATGGATTTGGTGCATCACGTGTAATTTATTGTCTCATGTTAAATGCGCAAAAGGTAATTTGATATTCCATGAATGCAAAAGTCGCACTTCTGGTTTAGAAGACTGATTTGTTGGCCAATAGTTAAGTTCCTATAAAATAAAATTGTTTAAGACGACGGGACTGATTGATATCTAATTAAAAACATTATTAGTCAAGGAGACCAGAATTTTATTTTTTTAAGAAAAAATGTATATTGAATATATGAAGAAGTTATTTAAATTATTGTTTTGATAAATGTTATATACCAAATATAAGTAAATTTATGTTTTGTCAAAGGTTTGAAAACCTATTGTTTGGCCAACTTAAAGTTAAGAAGATTGACTGTTAAGTTGAAATTAATACAAGTAACTGTTTAAGTACGATTTGTTTGGTGAGTTTTCCAAATAAATGTGTCAGTTATCACTTGCTTATCTTATTACCATACTTGTTTGCAACAGGTATGGTAAAAAATAACTAATTACCTTGTAGGTTAAATTACCCCTAGCACAAAGTCAACCTACCCCGGACATGGGGTAGGTCGACTAGTTATTAATTAAAACCATGTGTATTAACTTTACCATAGTAAGTTTCGACATTCGCGTTAATTTTTACAATAGCATAAGATATTTCCTAAGCATATAGGTTAGAGATTTCCTAAGGATATAGGTAGGATGTATAGGTACAACAATTAAAAAAAATTACTATTTATCCTGAAAATAAGTCCAACCATCGTCGGTCTCCCTATTTTCAATAAGGAAAAGACATTAAATTTATCTTTGTTTTTTTTTAAATATAAACAATTAATACAACTTATCCACGAAAATAATGATATTTCTAACTTGCAATGTGCGGTTCCACGAACGTGTAAAGAACTTGCCCAAGCAATAAGGCTGTAACTAAACTATTGCCATACCAATTAGACTACATGTTTTTTAAAAATAATGTGATAATATGTTTTAATAACATTCTCAACAGAAGTTGTGCAACATTTCTTTAAATTTTTGGTCGTAATTTTTACTTTTTCAGATGAAGTTATCCCGAAACTAATTGTTAAGTTTTATGTACGTATCGCACTTTAGAATGAAACAGACCTAATTAAAAAAAATGGAAAACTGTCTTAAAGCAATAAAATGATATTGGAAAGTATTCTCTGTGACCTGTAAATTACAAAATAGTACTAAATGTGTAAATATACATCTTGGTATTTTACACTGACAGCCCCCAGCCAATTATTTACAGAACACACTGAACGTGAAAATTTTAAATGCTGTTTCCCAAAAATATGATTTTTGAGCTGGGGTATTTTTGTTTTGATGGAACGATATGTAAGTCATTGTAAGTGTATATATACAAATTACGATTTTTGATTTGAATAATTTTCGTTCTACTCTACTGTACGTGCGTTTACATAGAGTATGTCGAATCACTTTTAATAAGTGTACACTTAACAATCGATTAAATTTAACACTTAACAGTTAGTACGATTATATGCCCAAGATTACGTGAGACGAGAATCTTAAGTATAAAATGTAAGCGACAAATTAAAACTTATAAAGTGATCGCAATCAATCCAATGTCAAACCGCGCTTATCATTCTTATCCACTCCCGTCCTATCCTTCCGGCTCATTATTATTTAATGCGATTGGTCTTGGCGTATAAAATATTATCGTTGTTCAATCTCCAAATATGACATAAACTTCCGCATTGAAATCCGCTACTTTTTATTGAGTCTGACTTGAATTGCCAATGACTCAGCGTACGATTAACCAATTTCGCAACAAGTGGATACTGCTGGCAGTTTATCGTCGTTTACTTGGATGGAAACGACCCGATTTGATGAATTGAGGTCTTCAGCTAGGTTGTGGTTTATGAATAACAGTGTAAAACTTAACATTTTTCATATTTTTACGTAAAAATGGAATGTACCCTCAACGTTTAGCAGATAATAGGGATTCAAATAATTAATATTCAAAATTCGCGCGCCTTTCCATATTAAATGTGATAAAAATGTATACTGCGTGTATCGTCCCCAAAAACGTGTCGAAAAAAGAAGATAAATTCTAAAAGTGAAACTAGAAAATGGAAAAGACATTTACCATTATTTTCATTGGAAAACGGAAAGATATGTAGGTATTGTGTGGCGTCTCCTTCGTTTTCTACTTTTAATTAGCTTTAGCCTGAGTTTCAGCACGCATGCATTTTCTGCTAAAGCGTCAGTATTTTTCCTGATTTGATGCTATCTCAACACCGTATTAACTATAATATTAAATGTTTTGTCGTGTTCTCTCGAGACATGTAAATATTAAGATTTAAAATACACATTGCGTCATCTATTGACGTATTGTAATATTATATTTGTATTATTGAGTAAAAAACATCGATTTCCATCCTAGAAGAATTATGTTATTTCTCGGGTTATAAATTATATCGATATCTTATATAGGCTGTGTGTTAATTATATATACCTATTCTATACCTATACCAAATTTCTATACGTATACCAAATTTTATTTATTATCTATACCTATACCAAATTTCACGAAAATGTATTTAACCGTTTGTGGATGATTGAGCAACCAACATCCAAACTTTTACATTTATAATATCAGAGGATTATTAGGATTATAAGTGGGATGGTAATAAGGCCAGGCCACTTCTTCCGCTAGGTAACTTCACTTGAAAATTTGTTGCTAAGAAGAGTTTATAATAAAAAAGGTATAAAATTAATTTTTAAATTGAGATCAAGTGTGACAAAAATACTTTAAAAGTTTCTGTTACTAATAAGGTTTGGTTTTCCAAAGCGAGAGTCGCAACATCAGAAAAATCCCAAAATAATGTGCACAGACAACTAATATGACAACTTTTATTGCTCTTCTCAAGTTGTGTTTTATTATTTTAAAAGTATTACAATCATTACTGTGTACGACTAACACGTCGTCACAATAGATTTAAACGTTTGAAAACCCAATTAAAGGCCGCGGCGAACAAAATATACATATGTCAATATTTCATTTTTCAAAATTATATGGGTTGTATTGCAAAGCATATTTTTCAGATTGATTCAGCCCATTTTATAGAATAATAAATAAAATGAAAGAAAAATGAAATGTTTTAAAAAGAAAGTTTTAAATTACTATCTTTTTTTGACTTTTTACTACTGGGTATAATGTAACGAATCACACTTATAATGAAAATTATGGAAGAAACGTCAACAAAGCGAATAGCGTCAGCTCATCTAAATAATGATATTTAATTTTGACTAATGATCTTTCGATAGTTTAATGTTTTATTTTCATAGGAGTATTAGAATTTGATGTAATAAAGGTATTGTCGAGAATGTACTGAAATGTATTAGTAGAAAATTATTTTCTTTTTAATTTCAAATTTCGAAGACAATTATCTAGGAAACAATTGTTTTTTAAGCATTCACCAAAATATACATTATCTATCATCAGTATACCCTATCATCTATTCGCCTAAGTATAATATGTAAGGTAGATATATCCGTTTCCTTTTTGTCGCCTCAACAAAATGAGAATATTGATATATTCGTATAGTCATGCTGTTGCAAATTTGATATTCTTGAGATTTACTCTGGAAACGAATCTCGGGAGGTGTCGTAGTGGTTAGCAATAATGATGAACGCATGATAATGATTTCGGTCAAGATTTTTCATTATCATTTACGACTGTTATACTATTGTTATTTATTATTGTTCATTACGTTCAGAATATAAGTCAAGTAATGGTGTATTTATTGGTGCAGGGAATCAGCCGGAACAGACGTCTGCCCACGACAAGCCCACGCAGCCCAACGGAATTCTTCACGACACAGGTAAGCGCTTTGTGACGCTATCTAACGCCTCGTTCAGCGGCTCTGTTGGGTCACTCGTACTGAACTCTCCTATAGTTGCGTAATAAAAGGAACATTTTACTTTCGGTGACGTTATTCTCGCAGGTAGCTTGTCTTTGGGTTTTCAATTAAATTTAATATTACCATTTTCTAGATTAATAAAAAATGAATTAGTAGATAAATTCATGTATTGAGTTTAAAGCGGAATAAAAAACTATGTAATATATGGCGTTTCAAGGATACATTTTGATGTACACCTTATTTTATTCGCTTTCGTTCAGATTTTTTAATGAATATTTTCGCCATTCCACCCGGATTGTCTCAGGACCCCTTCTGAGACCCGTAACATTCTCCTCATACAAAAGAAGGGAACTTCGAAGGTACCCTAGCGGAGGTATCCTTACATGTTAGATTCGGGTGACCTAAAATCACAGCGCTTCCACCCAATAGGATTAAGTACCTACTCAATGTAACATTTAGGACCTCCATTTTTCCTAGAACGCTCTAAATACCCCAAAGATCGGTGCACACTCAACCAAGTCCCGGTGGCTAAAGATACCTCATCTTAACGATTCGCGTGATTATTTTCTACTGTTATGCTCACGCATGCTCTCAATCAGAACTCTACGCGCATCATCATGCATGAGTTGAACAAAACATGATTCGCGTCCTGCGTATCGAAACCACAGGAGCACGCCGGGCTACTCCTTAAAGCAAATGTATGTAAGCTCGCGCAGAAGGCGCCATGTCCCATCAATAACTGTGAGATATAATAAGTCGGTATTGAGCCAATTTAAGCGCTCAGAATATTAATTCTTAAATATTTAAGCGCTTAGAAACATCAGGGAAGAATAACTTAGTGGTTTTTAATGAATATGGAAAAGCAAGTCGATGGTAATTGAAAATGTGTTTGATAAGGTAATCTCTAAATAACCATTAGAGAAACGCCTATACAATTTATGTCACGTAGAGACCGTCTAGTTTTACTAGCCGCTTATTATAATTAACTTTACTTTGTATTGTAATTTAATCTGACTTGAAAGTGTAGATGTTTATAAGTGGTAATGTATCAGACAGTATGTCTATTAATAGAATAATAAGGAAAGTGTTATTCTATTTAATAGACATACCTACTGTGAAAAGTGGTACCACATATTACATATCTTAGCAAACATTTGCTTCTATCACGTCCAATTGTTTCAGTTTACATCGTTTGTGATTAGGAAGGACTAGTACAAAATGAATGTTTTTCAAGTGAGTTAATATAAGAGGAAGAGTTTAGGTGGTAGTTGGTATTAAAAATAATTAGATTTGAAAAGGTGATTATGAACGTAGTGTGGAAAGAAAGAGAAAAGGGATATCGTGGTATATCATTAAATCCTATCCATAATATACGTAAAGGAAGAACGATTGGGAAAAGGGCGTTTGGAAAACCAAAAAAATTACTTTCAGAGCGTACTGAAGAGTAGTTAAGAAAAAAACGGACGTAAATATGGCTAAAGACAATAGGAATATAATAAGCATACAAACGAAATTAACATACCAATTATCTACTTTTGCATCATACATATCATAAAGGGGGGAATGTTAGGAAAAGTTAAAAAAAATTGTTTTTTAATTTTTGTTTACTATGTGATTTAGTTGCCGATTCTTAATCAATCTTTAAAATTCCGCCACTGAACAAAATGTAACTCAGTATGGACATGGCAAGAAAGCGTATCGGATAAGAAAAACTGCTTCTGCCGGCAGAATCGTTCATGCGACGGTATTACCACGGCGAGTACTCTCAAAAGACTATTTCGCAAACAATATAACAGCCATCCCGCTGGCCTTGGCTGGGTGCACGGGTCGGTTTCGCTCTTATCTCGCGCCCGATAAGAGACCGTTCTGATACTCACTGACAGTAGATAACACCGAAACGTGATACCAAAACTCGTAATGTTTCGTACCTAACATCATTAGCCCCATAAAGTAATTCTTCTGCTACTTATACCTCTACAACGTCCCCGTAGAGTAGTGGTAGACGTTGTTGACTGGTCACCACTAACAATCGTGGATTGAGACGACAATTAGCTTCCTCATGAAGTCACCCCCTTCATGGGACACGGTTTGTTTTACTTGAAGGTAATATTAAACGTGGGTATTTCATTTATTTAGTTGAAAACTATAAAAACATTGTTGGAAAATGAATTAAAACAGATATCTTAATTAGACTAATAATTCTAACCGCATAAAACTCTTAAATGTTGTATACTTGCACTTTCGCTATAATCTTCCTATGTCTCATTTATCTCTTAAATCATATCTGCGGATCAAAGATTAGTTTGAAGTTTCATATGTATTTTCCTACTTGTGTCGGTTTAATCACTGGTTTAATTTGAATGCGATAAAGGCGATACAACCAAACGCAGTATTTTTGTCATTACGTCAATGTAAGCGCTACTTACTATATTAACGAAAGATTAGATTATAATTAAAAAAAAAATTGCGTTTAAAAATGTATGCAAACTTTTGTTCAATTTAATTTTGTATTTAGTGCATATCGGTACAAAGAGAAGACTCAACAAATTCGGTCAATGAAAAGATTTATTGCGCGTTTGTTCGTTTTTGTGTTCTATCAGTTATCGTATCGCTAAAATGCTAAAATATTTTTTTTATTACGCACATTTCCGACAAGCTTAAGCCGGTTAGCCGCTACGTCTATTACTGTTCATTAAAATTCACTGCTCGGGCTTAAAAATTCAATTTGTTTACTTAACGCCAGCACATATCGGCGCCGCTCGGTGAATAGGTGAGCCCGCTCTGTTTACGCATTCCCCGCGCTTTACATCATAAATCACATTTTGTTTTTGCCAAAATGTGCTCCGAAGACGGGGCGATATCAAAGTTGAAGATGGCGATTGACGCGCGGCACGATGGTAGGTATAATTAGCGAACTAATTACGGCACAAATTGTAGTGATCCAAGAGAAGAGCTTTAAAGAAAATGCGGCTTGGCGTTGTGTTGGAACTCCACTGTGCGAGGTGTAACTGTGGAAGAGATTTGCATCACTGGTCTCCTGAATTTAAGCTATGATTTTCATAAGTTACTTTGTGATTATATAGATCAAAGTGAAATAAAAACGCTTCTCTACTATATCTTGTCAAATATACAACTTATATAAATCCGTATATGGTTTTGTACTTATTACTGCAATAATTATATAAAATTCTATGGTAAATCTTTAAAAATGCGTTTCGTACTAACCTAGAGTATAATAGACATATAACTATTTAAATACTTTGAATTATGTTCGGCAAGAATTTATAACGTTTAAATAAGACTTTGTTGAGAATCAGGAGATAAGTTAAACCTCAAAATACAGTAGCTTAAAAAGTAAGAAAGGTTTTTTTTATATTCTTGGACTAACTGTATCCGTCCCGACTTCAGCCAGCAAAAAAAAAGCTCAGCTGTTAAGTGTTTTATTATTTGTTTTAGTTGAGTTCAGAACATGTATGGTCCTATCTAATGATATAACGTTTCCAACACTACCATACTATAAATAGCCATATACGCCTCGAAACTTTTTTGTAAATTTCATTGTTACGTTAACTCTTTCAAACATTATTTTAATGTAATAATAATGGTTAAGTTCGTTTACCGGTTTAGTCGTTATGTTTTTATTTTAAAAATATTTCTATGGTCGGATTTGGTAATAGAAAACGAGTCCTATCATACAATTTGTGGTAACTAGCAACATACACCGTTGAACGTTTGTTATGAATGTCTATGTTAATATAGTAATATCGTAGATTGTTTTAATGTAGCACTAACGTTTAAAAGTGTAACTCTTAAAAGCACCCTTCACATTCTGACTTCTCTTAAACTGTGATTGTTCATTACCCATACGTTCTAAAAGATATTACGTATCTTATATCCGTCTGGATGTTGGGGAAATTTTGAATGAAACATTTTTTTGTGCTAAATTCTAAAAATACAATCAAAACATTCGTCTTTATCAAATTAATACGACCATGGCCAAGTCTCGGTTAGTATGATAAATGTGAAATTTCAGGAGCTTTTTAAACGGCACAACTTTATTGCGAATTTTTTCTTTCGGCAGCTTATTTCATGAATAAAATTACACTGCGTCTTCAAAGATTATAGAATAGTAAACTACTTCGTATCAACTCCAACAAAACGTTTATATTCGTTCATGGAAGAAAATATTCAAATAAATGTAAGCGATACATTTAGTCAAATTAACAACGTGTGACAGCAAACAGAAAACTATAAAAACTTGTTTGTCTTTAGATTGATATTAGAAATGAAAAACAGGAGAACATACCTTAATCATAATTTATGTAGGATTAAATCACTTCACCCGTAGATAAATTGCTGATAGGAATCTAAGAATTCCTTAGACCTTGTTTGGTGATACTGAGCCTGTGCCTGCCTGGGAGTTTTTTTTTTATTTATACATGGCAATTCGCTAGTACATATAGAAATTATCAAATGTTTGTTAGTAACATTTAATAAAATATCCGTATATTTCATAAATAAATAATAAAAACATTTTGATTGAAAAAATGAATATACAGTTTGGTTCTGATAAAATCGTACTGATTTTGTCTTATGCACGTTAATGGCCTCCGCATTCCACGAGACATTTGGCAATATAACCAAATTCGCGCACAACCCACACCACATCTCGCCCGAGACACTACGGGGGCAAAGTTCTATTGACAAATCACATTTGATATAGTACACGCTCGCTTGACGTAACACTATCGAAAACCGTCTAGATGGCGGTAGTATCGCGAGTTCGCGAACCGCGAGTGACGTCATCGATCGACATCGATAAACACAGAACTCAATAATAAAGACGCAGACACGTGCTGGGTGGATTTTATTATTTGTTATCGATAAGCGCTCGAGAATTGGCGCTAACGAAGTGATTGTTTTTAAATTGAGTGTCGGAAACGTAGTTAGTCGTCTGTGGTATTTAGTAGACGTCGACAAGTGTTTTTACAAGTGTTACATTGAAACAACCGAACGAATATAATGCACTGCAATATATCGCTGCAAAACAAAGAGGGACGTATAAATTATTCAAATGCATTGGCTAAGTATTGAACAGGTAGTGAATCACAGGTGTTACTAAAGATCAGTTGAACACGATAATTATGATGGATTAGAAGAATGAGTGATCAGCTGTCTAAATAGATTAAAATTGACATCATTCAGGTGTACAAATATTTCACTTACATAGATATAGTTTATCTTACGGCGTACTCTTATTTTTGTGTGAATGAACCACTTCAAATTGTTGCTAGTGATATCGAGTGGTCTTAGGTATTTTTGTACCATCCCTCAATTCGTAAGAAACTTTTGAGGTCGGTTTTAAAACTTTCTGATGGCAGCTGGTAAAATAACGAATTAAAAAAGAGGAATCAATTCGATATTGGATCTGAAATAGACCAGTTTACAAGCAAGCTTATGCAGGATGTAGATTTTCTTCCAAATAATATGTTATGCATTATTATAATACAGACTATTATGTATTTAACATTTCTCAAATTGTTTCAAACCTATGCGTGTATAATGTTTTATCGCTGGATGCTCTTTTTGCTTTCACAGAGAGTACTGTTTGATGTTAAATTATTATTCAAATAGAAGATATTTTGAAAGATTTATGTATCTGCGAACTGAAACGTCGAATGGCAGATACTTTACCTTTGTGACGCGGTTATTGTATTTGACGTCAATTTTACCTTAATTATAAAGTTATTTAGCAGCGATGTACTGTTTGAGCCTACAACTATAGCAATGAGATATAATGGCAACGTGTGAATAATTTTTGTATCCTTAATGTGTATTAGTAAACGAGTACGTAGCCATGCCATATTCGCTGACGGGTCTCAGGTACTCACTCATCGGTCGAACGACATGACAACGCATCATATTACGACGTTACAATATTATTACACCTCGCTATCTATAACTATATGATGATACGTGCCGCACCGTCCAGCGCACGCGGCTCCGTTCATAAGCGAGTGTAGGATTTCCTCATTCATCAAACTTAATCATAAGTGTGTCCGTGTTGAATTGTAAGGCGTTGGATTACTGCTTGCACCGGCCGAGTGTCCGGTGCACTGCTGCGTCACTGCTGGCACCGCGTTGTTTGTCGCTGAAAAATGCGACACGTTCTCCGTACTGGCTCGTCGGGTCGGTAGCTATGTCGGATTGCCGTCTCTCGCTCGGTAGTGGGCGTCTTTACATCGAAATGTGGCCGGTGTTTCTGGAAGCGGGCCGCGCGGCCGCGGCCCCGCACTCGGCTAGTGATGAGTTTTACGTTTGAAATGCGAGACTAGCGAGGTGCGGCTAACGCAAAATATTACGTCGTCAATTGAGAAATTGAAATCGAAGAAGGTTATCGAATGATTGTGAATAAATCGCGTCGTGGACAAAGCGTAATTGAAACCGTATTGGCAGAATGAAGCTCTATTACAAATTTCGGTATTTGTGGGCGAATTAAAACTTGTCTTATTCCAATAATTTTTCAGACGATGTTATGTCAAACTTGTATCAGATCTAGAAATTATTAAAATAGTTTAGTAACCAACCGACGTACACGGTGACCGGCATATCTGCGAAAGAAGTGGAGCTATGACGATGACGTTGAAAATTAAATGTGTATAATATAATAGCGATGTGTATTTAGATGACAAATAGTAAATAAACATTTACAACCTTTTTTTGATCTCCACTTCCAGTTATATTCGCATATTCTTATGAACCAAAAAATTCTTAAAATATAAATTCTGAGAAATTTTGAAATTATATTTTAATCGGGAACTATCTCATACACATAATGAGAATCTAGTTAACATTTACATACATAAATTCAAGTGATCGTGAGTCAGCAATTTTGAAAATAATTTAAGAACAAAAAAAGTATTTTCGTTTTTGCTTTTGAATTAAAAAAAAGCATTCAACAAACTAACGTACAGGTGTTATACAGAATAAATTGTTTGATTTTACGAGTTGGAACCAAGGTTTTATTTAAAATTAAAATTTCACTTGAAACACCTGATATATTACCAAGTCCGTCTTGAGTCACGTCAGTCTAATCCGTGACAAATGGTAACCCTAAACGGGAGACAGCGACGCTCGCTTCGCGCTATTCTCGGTACAGCCACGTCCATCTACCTCCGCGAGATTCCTCTACAGCGTTCGATGACGACTCTATATTGTTTGCCAAGTCGCACGTAAGCGAATCGATGTGAGACGTCTGATTCACTAAATGTCCAAATGTGGTTAAAAATAAAGCGGGTTTCCCGATTATATCGAATGCGCCAATTTGAAATTTGAACCATAGCCGTGTGGAAAAAAGCTATTGGCAAATGTTGCAGTCGCTAGAGCTCTTAAATAGAAGCAGGCGGCCAGACGAGGGTGAGACTTGAACGTTGAATGATGGCTGCATTTGGTCGCGTGGAGTCGGGCAGGTTCTATTCGCACTTCCAAATACGGATTTTAGTCACATTATGTGTTCGGATTAGATCGATTGCTATACCTACCATGGATCGATTGCTGATACTATGGAGGCTGAAGCTAAGTTTAAGTGAAGAATAGTTCAAGAAACTTAAACGTTTTCACTCGCATCTGATTTAGACGTGATTAGTTCGCGGGCTCCAAATTCTTTTTTAAAACGCGTTTGTTACTAACTATGTAGATACGGTCGAGAATTATTGGATAGTTCATTGAAGCAGATTGTGAGAATAGACAGATTATTGGAAACGTATTGTGATTGTTAGAACGTAACTATTGTCGACTGTTTCGCAGAGAATTCAGTAATGGATTTTCTGTAAAAAGTTGCAAGGAATAAGGGTTTATGAAATTGAAGACATAAAAAGTTTATGATTAAAAAAATATAAAATGAAATGAATCGATTGATATTAATAGGTACCTTAGGTAGATTTACTAGGTAGGAATAAAATTATTGGGACCGTTCAATATATTTTTAATATGCAGTTATTTCCGCATACCGTATTTTCTTACAGTTCTGATAGATAAAACTGGAATATCGAAGATACAAGTGATGAAATGCATAGACTATTAAAAAGAAATTGTTATGTAGGTACAATTGTCCGAAACTGTACAGTTGCACACTCGTAGATAGTGCAATTTTAATTAAATTGGACCATAAAATCTTCAAAACGAATCAAAAAAGTACGCGGTTACGTATCAGTTTAAAAATAAACAGTAGCTATAAACTTTTTAGCGGCGGCAAATTAAAATCGCAATCTTAAACTGGGCAAATGCACTTCCGCTTTTGTCGCTTTATTTGCACACAAAAAACTTCGTTCACTTCTGTCTAGCGGTAAAGGTTATTGGACAATTAGCAATGGAGTAAAAAAGTCGGAGCGGCAATGATTTCTCCAAATTCCATTTTTATTACTCGACTGTTTTACCTCCGATTTGCTGGCCTAATCCGTAGTACTATTACGATATCTCGCATTCTCTACAATTGCCGATGTCGATTAATTTTTATCTGCTATTTCCGTACGACTTTGTATTTGATAGTTGTGAATGTTATCATTAAAATGGTGAGAAGTTTTTTCATTAAAATGGTGAGATGAAAAAATGATTTTTTTTGTAATTGAAATTTAATAAAATATATTTGTAGAAATTCATTATTCACAATTAAATGAAACTACGTGATGCAGTATTATTTGTACTTTCTTTAAGTTCTTTACCACGACCTAGGTTTCGTTGTATTACAACATCTTCAGGTGAGCTATTAGCAAAGATTAACTGTTAGGAACATCCAACAGCATTTATATGTTACAAAAATAATAGCGAAAGCCGGGTTTGTGTGGGTTTTCCCACTGGTTATCTTAGAGATTATATTGTATAACTCTCGGAAATATAATAAAAGCTACACCGCTCCCCTACAATAAATTCACTTATAAGCTTTCTAAAATATATTTTATATTAGGTTAAGTTTCGTTACGTATTTATTTGCAATATAAATTATTTCAAATTTAATTATTTGATTTTACTAACCGTATTTATAATCACGCTCCAGGCCTTTTGTTATTTTATTTCCATTAATTATTTGCGTGCTAAATATAGTATTATGCCAAAGAAGTATAACTTGTAACGCGTGTACATAAGTACACCCACATTTTTTTTTATTTCAGACTTAAAATATGATATGATTGTTTCTTCAAACTAAATACTTGATTTCCAAAGTACTTTCATCAAAAAGTTTTGAATTTGATGTATTCAAAGTGGTAAGTCTATCTATTGGACTTGGTTCTATAAAATTGACTCTGTAAGTAATTTTTTTGTATGTATAATATACACTAATAAATATTGTACATAGTCGTGAGATTATTTTTATACGCAGTATCGCAATATGGAGCCATTAATCATTATTTTTATATTAAAATGAACTTTTTCTAAACATTTTATACAATTTCATGTTCAGTCGACTTAATTTTTATAACATTTGTAGAATTAAAAAAGTTGTGTTTCATTTAGCATCCGTCAGATTTTACTAGCAAGCATATTGAAAATCATCCACCGTAGTATAATAAGCCACGTTGATAGCAGTCAAAATTGCTACAGCTTTAATAAAATGTTCCTGTGTTGAAGCGAGTCAATACGCAGTCAGTGAGTCACGCATAAGCAAGTATTTGTTCAAACACAACTGTAGCGAGCTGACTTTGCGTCTGCCGTGTTCGGCACCAGCGGGCGGCTTCTCGGAAACCGCTTCGTGTACCGAGAACGCGTTTTATCTTCGCATCCTCGTATTTTGCTTTGTGTAGATTATGAAGTTTGTAGCTACAGATGAGGCTGTTTAATTTTAAAGTCACGCCGTTCTAGAGAAACAGGATGTGGGGACGGTCGTCTATACCTTTTTTTTTGTAAAAAATAAAGTATTATTATACTATGTATGTTACGTCATTACAATACGTTATGTTTATGTGTTATACTACGTCTTGTCTTATCAATTTATGTTTTAATAGATTGATAGACTTTGGATGTATCGTCATTGCCCAAACACAAGATAGTATTTTCCTTATAAATATATATATGCTTGGGTATACTATAAGTGCTGTCATCCATCTTTTCCCCGGATACTGTTCTCTTTGTAAGGGTATTGGAGAATTTTTGAAATACGTCCGGAATTTGAAAGAAGTGCGATTTTACATTTTACGTTCATAAATTTTAAGTAACCATTTAGATATTAAAAAAAATTTTAAATCAATGTACTAACAAAAGAAATAGTTTAAAAGCAGAAACGTTACCTTAAATCATCAAATCATTAGGATTAAATGCAATTTTGAAATTACTTCCTAAGAATTTTATATCTCTCTCATAAACAGTAACAAATAATATAGAAAGATATTGGTCACTATCACTATTTTTATCTCACTGAAGTCAGTCAGATAAATATTGTGATGAAATTTATAACTTATAATCTAGTTACAACATTATAATAAAATGCTAAACTATGTGGTCTAACAACATTTTATTTTTAGAGTTTAAATTGAGGAATGAAATTACAAAATATTTTTTCTGTTTTTATAACAATTATTTTGTTTTTTGTAAGTAAATAAAATTTGACTGAGAATAAATAACTATGGTTATTGTTAAGTAGGTTAAAGTTTGTATTGTGAAATTAATAATAATAAGAAAAAAAATTAGTTTTATTTTAATATAAAATAAACTTATATTTTAATAATTTCGGTATGTCCAGGTAGGTTTACGAACACAACGTTCGGGGTTTTTAGCTCACCGCTTCTAGTTTGCAAAAAATAGCATAGTCACCCAACTTATTTAAATATATCATTTTTCACGATTAAAATTAATTATAGAAATTTAAGACAATTAGGTTGTTGATTCTTTTAGTTATATTCCATATTTTAATCGTAGTTTTGCCTCCATACTAATATGTTGCTATAGATAGTCAGCTTAATTAAACATCTTATTTTTCACGATTAAAAGTAATTATTGAAATTTAAGGCAATTAGTTTGTTGATTATTTTAATTATATTCCATACTTTAATCGTAGTTTTGCCTCTATACCAATATGTTTATCTATTTACCATACACCATTTAAGCGGAGGTTATATAAATATATTAATGACGAAAATCGTTTTAAAAAATTTGCATTTCATAGAGGAAATTGTTTTATGGTAAGTCCTGATTAACCTGTAATCAATAATATTTGCTTCTAAGGATATAAATTTTAAACATTATTTTATATAAATTAATACTGATCCATTAAGTTACAAATAAATTTACGAAAGGTTTCGCTATAAAAATTCTAAAGATGTAAACTAACTTAAGATAATTTTTATTTCGAGCGCTATTAAATCGCATATTGAATGACACTGGCCATTCTAGTTGACAAAACTATTGACGACGAAGTTCTTTATCAGATAACATTCGGTAATTCTGGAATCCTTCTGAGAATCGAAAACACAGAGGTTATCCGCATCGCCATTCATTTTTAGTTTCTTTTTTATTTATTTATTTTCTCGATCAATGAGTCGCTTCCTATCGTAATCTACAGCACCTTTAGCAGCTACGCTGATACAACTTCACTGGAAGGAGATAGAGGTTTGTTGATAAAGATAAGCCGCCAAAATTTCGCGCTTGTGTTTGTAAACGGCAAATAGTAGAAACGGCACACAGCTCACGGCACATACACAATGGAATGCGCCTCTATTTAAACGCGGCTGTTCAAAACACGTCATAGCGAGAGAATTTGCATTCGAGAACAATGTTAAAGCTTACGTATTCTTTTCAGGAACAGATTTGGACTATACTGTTAGTATTGATTCAGTTGCTTTGATATATAGCCGCGATTTTCAGCGATGAACGTGTTATTAATATATTATATATTAAGGCGTATTTAAAGTGTTTGCGTCCACGAGATAGGTTTTGCATTTAAAATTTTAGTAAAAATAATTTTGTCCGTAGATCATTTTACTTAATATCGTTTTATATTATACGTAATAATAGACGCTTAGGTTATAAGATTTTACACTTATCGTTAAAATTCGATTTTAAAACGACTTTTGTTTTTAATATATTTCAATAACCTCCCCTTAAATGGTATATGGTAAATAGATCAACATATTGGTATGGAGGCGAAATTACGATTAAAATATGTAATATAACTAAAATAATCAACAACCTAATTGCCTTAAATTTCCATGATTAATTTTAATCGTGGAAAATAAGATGTTTAAATAAGCTGACTATCTATGGCAACACATTAGTATGGAGGCAAAACTACGATTAAAATATGTAATATAACTAAAATAATCAACAACCTAATTGCCTTAAATTTCCATGATTAATTTTAATCGTGGAAAATAAGATGTTTAAATAAGCTGACTATCTATGGCAACACATTAGTATGGAGGCAAAACTACGATTAAAATATGGAATATAACTAAAAGAATCAACAACCTAATTGCCTTAAATTTCTATAATTACTTTTAATCGTGAAAAATGATATGTTCGATAAGGTTTGCAATTTTAAAAGTGTATTTTTTCACGTCGCTATTGTGTGGAAAACGAGTTGTACTCTAAGTAAATATTTTATATAGTTTAAGACGAATTAAAAAAAAAACAAATTTAAAATGCTGTCAACCCTGTCTTAATAACAAGAAAAAGATAAATTAAGAGGGAGATTTGAAAACTATTTTAATTCAACCAAAATGTACTATTGTGCTCGCTAAACAGACGCAAAAAGGTTAATTAAGTGTTCTAATATAAGCACTAAAAGCTATCCAATACGGCGATGAACTCGTACTTTTTGCCGATGAACCGTCAAAGAAGCTGACGATTATAAATGGTACAGTATTTTAGTAGATAATTTGATTCCGTAACACGTAACAGTCGTGGAGCGGTGACGACAGGACGGTTCGTCTCTTTTATTTGGATGATAAATGAAATATTTATTTAACAAAAGTAACGAATCGAATTTATCCTAAATATTGTTTATTGCACACCACACACTCATTTTAGATATTCTTCAAAGAAGAAATTGAGTTAGTACCTCTCTTACCCACTCTGCTAGTTTTAGTTGTTTACTTCCTATTTCTCTAGGGTTATTATTAATTTAAGCAATTCTTGTTTGCTGCTGGTTACATTCTAATTCCAATAAGAAAAAAAGGTAAACGAAAGGAAAAAATCACTAATAACGCAAAACAATAGAAGACTTCATTTCCATTCCACCTCAATGGACTTTAAATGTTTACTTGACTACGCAATAAATGATTCACTGTTAAATTTATAAGTAGCTTCCTGTGCATTAAAATTATGAGACGGTATAATAATTCGTAAGTTGACGGCTACAATTCCACACACGTATACCGGTCAGAGGTCAACATTTTGTGTCCCATACATATTCAAATTAGCAGTTGAGGTCATTACACAGC
This sequence comes from Druceiella hillmani, assembly GCA_039881145.1. Taxonomy (NCBI): domain Eukaryota; kingdom Metazoa; phylum Arthropoda; class Insecta; order Lepidoptera; family Hepialidae; genus Druceiella; species Druceiella hillmani. The sequence continues at coordinate 71,811,377 of JAYKKI010000001.1, forward strand.
AACTTCCCGAAGCAAATTTGTTTTGAAAGCAAAGGTCTCTCTCCTGGTTTGTATTGGTAACTTTCAAGATTACGGCATTTGGTTCCAATATTTTTATGATGATTTGCTTTGGTAAAAAAATAGATTAAAATAAATCTTCAAATAATGCTACACTTAAAGAATTTCAAGATGTAACATGAATATCGCTGGTAGAAGATGAAATAAAACTGTATGAAATCTGATACCATTACATTATATTTACTCACTTTTCTTCTTATCTTACGTCCTGTTGATGTGATAGATGATGTCCACGGCGCTTTGTCATGCCAATCTGTCATGGGCACTCTTCGCTTCACTTTCAGTTTTGATGATGGTCTTCGATTCCCACAGTCGGTCGTCATAGCTCTGCTACGTAAGGCTACGTTTTTTCAGGGTTCTATAACCAAACTGACAAGCATTATAGCTTCGTCACGTCTGTCTGTATGTCACAGCTATTTACTCACAGACATTTACTCTTATATTACTATTTACTTACAGGTAATATAAAGCTGAAATTTGTCATGGTTATCCATAGCATATTTATATCGGCTAGAAAGTTATTAATAAAATGTTAATAAAATCTTTGAAAAACAATTGTTTATGGTATTTCCCCTTTATGTAAAGTGGACGTGACTTTTTTATTAGCATATGCCATTGTATAGGACATTGTTGAATAGGTCTTTCAAAAATATTGGGGGTTATCGACTAGAAAATTATTTATAAAATGTTAATAAAATCTTTGAAAAACAATTGTTTAGGGTATTTCCCATATATGTAAAGTGGACGTGACTTTTTTATTAGCATATTCCATTGTATAGGACATTGTTGAATAGGTCTTTCAAAAATATTGGGGGTTATCGACTAGAAAATTATTAATAAAATGTTAATAAAATCTTTGGAAAAAAATTGTTTATGGTATTTCCCCTATATGTAAAGAGGACGTGACTTTTTTATTGCAACACCCCATTGTATAGATCATTGTTGAATAGGCCTTTCAAAAATATTGGGGGTACGTCGTGAATACTTTTTTGATATACGAATTTGTTAACAAAATGTTAAGCTTTAAAGTTATTGTATTTGTTATTTTTAAATATCTGAAAAGCTTTCACAATAGTAATATAAATAACGAAATTAGAAGGAAAATTATCGCAGCTAAGAAAGCTCTACTAGTTTACGAGTAGTGACCAATTATGTAAAGCTCTACTAGTTTACGAATAGTGACCAATTATGTAAAGTTCTACTAGTTTACGAGTAGTAACCAATTATGTAAAGCTCTACTAGTTTACGAGTAGTGACGAATTATGTAAAGCTCTACTAGTTTACGAGTAGTGACCAATTATGTAAAGCTCTACTAGTTTACGAGTAGTGACCAATTATGTAAAGCTTCACTAGTTTACGAGTAGTGACCAATTTATGTCGACGTATATATTTACGTCGTTGGGTGTGTAAAAAGTTTATACAAACCCATACGAATGATTTACATCAACTCCGAAAATAACTTTGTACTTTAATATTTTTATTTAATTATTTATTCGTTACCTTTAGAAGGATATGGAATGAAGTTATCCAGCCAGTGGGGAGAATTTAGATAAATATTCTTTTTTGTAAAAAAATTCGATATGTCGAAATAGTTTAAATTATGCGTACGATTTTTACGTCAAATGGACCTTAATATGATCATATTGACCTGCTAGACTGTGATAATCAATTATTGATATTTTAATTGTTTAATTATTAGCCTTTAAATAAGAAGCGTGACCTAGAAACCCGCTATATAACTTAATAGAAAATACTAATATACCCTTAAACATGACTAATTGTGTACGAAACTCTTGCAGTGCGAGTTCTATTCTCGACTGCTCTCGAGTAATATACTCGGTCGCTTGACGTTCCTCTCGTTCGGCCGTACTCGGCCTATCGCTGAGTGTACCCGAAGCTCGTCGTCCGGTTCGACCGTGTTCGGTCTACCATCGAATATACCCGAAGGCCACTCACAAATGTTTGCTTATAAAAAAAATGGGGAAGGTGCGCAAAAAGAAGTTATCGCTTGAAAGATGTACTACCGTAAGAAAATAGCGGCGTGCATTCAAGCACGTTTCGAAATAGACACGATTGCTACGACGAGCAGATGAAACATCTGAATCACGCGCACATTCCCCCAAAGTTCCGCTCGTTAATCGGATTGATCTCGTACACAGTCGCAAAGTATAAAACTGCCAACATGTGCAGTTCTCGCGACGCAGATAGAGGACGATAATAGCGCGTCGAGGCGAGTGAGGTCATCAAATCGTGGCGTTACTCCTGCTAGTCTGGAGCAGCCGTAGCAACAAGTCGCTCGGCGAATTAGCGATTGACCCGAATGGTGGAGGCGCGCGGCCGGGCGCCTCTAATTGTCTCGCCGGCCGCGCCCCGCGATCGATTGTCTCTCCGCTCCGCTCCGACGTCCTCTCGTTCAGCGATACAAATGCGATTCGTTTGTTTGCTACGAGACGGCTATTGGATGAACTTTCCGTCGTAAACGTGCCCGGTTTATATACACGCAATCTAGGCAACTGGTTATTAGGACTTTCGTTCAATTAGGGTCAAATGGATACGATAATTTGATTCTACGTCGGTTTCGCTTTATTGTTTAACCAAATGGAAAAAATGAAACCCTTATAGTTTGTCAAACCTTCGTCAAAATCTGTCTGTCCGTCCCTATTTGTCACAAGTTTCCGTTTAGTTTATAGTAGCAACAAAAATCGACAGGATGAAATTGCTCATCAAACGTATATTTCTTGACTGATACTATGTTCATGATAGTTATTGAGGTATTTGTAAATACACAACACGCGTTTTATATGCATGCAAATCTAAGATATATCTGTTGTTTTAAATAATATTTTAGTAATTGGAATTTAAAAGTGGTCCATATGATGAAAAACATTTATGTTTATAAGCTTCTTAAAATATATCTAAGTGTATTTCTCTAAGAAAGGTTAAGTTTCGGTATGTGTTTATTTAATGTGTTTATGTGTGTATTTCTCTAATACAGGTTAAGTTTCGGTATGTGTTTATTTAATTATTAAATTATAATGATTGTAATTCTAGATAAAAAGATCAAATTTTTTTACTACTCCGTATGAGAAAATAAATTTTAATTATTTGAATTTAGGTTTTACAAACCGTATTTATAATGACGTTCCAGTCCTTTTATTATTTTATTCCCATTAATTATTAGCGTGCTGAATAAAGTTATTATTGTATTATGCCAAAGAAGTAAAACTTCTAATGCGCGCACATAAGTACACGCACAGTTTTTTTAAAAATGTGTTTATTGCAAAATGGGGGTGCGTGTAAAGTGGATAGTGGATTTGTTTTCCTCACATCCCATTGAGTGAAGTTGAGGTTTTGTTTACTATTTTTCATATTTACGCCTCGCTTGGAAAATATTAAGCTTCAAAGTGATGTGAAATGTGCACCCTCCCTAATTTTTCCAGCCTGTGTTTGAAAAATACTAAATACTAGTTTTTGATTAGAACTTTGAAATGAAATTATTTCGATTAACTTTCATCAACAATTTTAAGAAACGGAACCCTACTCTGTGTGTTCCGACACGCACTTGTTAGATTTTATATTTAGCTGGGGCTAAAACTTAATATAAACTAAATGATTAATTAAAATCTCATCCTCTACAAGAATCGTATGCTGTTAAAAACTAATGTGGAAAATGTGTACGATCTAAAGTCATTTTATATATTTTCTAACTGTGCTTGCAACTTCGTTCGCGTGTAATTAGGAAAAGTTTTTTTTCTCTTATATGTTGCTTCTACGTATATACAGTTACCATACCAAATTTCACTAAAAACCGTCCACTAGATTTTGCGTGATACCCGTATAAATTAAGATACATACAGACAAAAATTCTAAAAAATGTCTTTCTGGCTTCTGTTATCATTCTATATACTAAATACATCACTTTTTAAAAATATTTTCAATGTACAGAATTCACTCTGTTACAATTTTATTATATCTGTAGATAAGGTGACACCACTTTTGACCCACGGTTACTCTCGTATGGAAAAGTAACAACGGTTGATATAATTTAAAATGATGTACTTGTGAAAATGTCGGATACTAGGGTGGACGATATTATCCGCTTTCTATGTAAATATACATGCATAATTATATTCACGCTCTGTTCCCTGACAATCAAATAAAAAATAATTTTTATTCTGGGATAAAACGTATAATACTGTGTTAATTTCCATGACAAAGGCTATACGTATGCAAAGTTTCACAGAGATTTCACTACGTAGCGTCAGAGCTGATGGGTGACCTAAATAAAGACAAAGATACTATGCACACTTAGGGTCATCATCCGTCCTCTTTTCCCCGGAATCTCTCCTCTTTTTAAAGGCACCGGGAAATTTTTGACACGCGTCCTGGAATTTATAGAAGCGCTATTTTTTATAATAACATGTGTATGCTCTTTTACAAATTAACAGATTAATTAAGTCAATGGAATAACGGAAATAAATTAATTAAAACTGTATCTTAAGTCATTATGACGAAATATAATTTTAAAATGACTTTCCAGGAATTGTATATAATATGCTAAGATACGAGAATTCGGTCAAACAAAATTGGGTTTTTACTTTTGATCCAATTACTTTACAGTTGATTATATACATTTCAATTATACAGTTTAAATTAAAAATGTAGATTGGAATTAAAAATTAATTTTCGTATTTTTGTAACGACACAACTATCGTCTTTTTAATAAATACACGCTATATACTCTAATGAGTTTACTTTTGATGAGGTTATTTTTTTATATACTCTGATTGACTGAGAATAAATAACTTTGGTTAGTATTAAATGAATAATTAAGTAGATTATTTCTATTGGAAATTAATAATTTTACAAATTATCTGTACTCTTTTATTTTAGTCGAAAATAAGATATACTTCAGTCATTTTGGAGTATCCGGCATTGTAAATGCAATGCCCGGGAGTTTTGCCTCCCCACTTTTATTTTTTGCAAAATTTAGTCAGTAGTGGCATTTTTACTAATAGTTCATATCCTTGGTATAATTGAGAAAAATACTAGCCTTAACGTTAATAGATTCTTTGAAAATTTAAGAATTTAATATTTATTTTATTAGCTATATGTTAATTCAAATAAGATTATTTTTCTCATCTCGTTTCTTTTAATAATTTCGAAAGCTACATTCGTCTTAATTGCCGCATTAAAGTTACCAAAACGACACCAGGCGCAAGTTTAGCAAATTATCACCTGTAAATATCGATAAAAATCGACTCGGCTAAATCGACGCAAGTATATCGAGGACAGGTCGCGTAGATCGATTATTGGAAACGGCTCTAGTAAAGCAGAGATAGTCGTTAAACGCGATGAAGGCGAGTCTGACGCATTGGGAGTCGCTCTAGCGCGTACAATTTCACGCTTCGACCCGTTTTATGCATTCGCCAAGCTTCGTCATCGTGATACAAATATTCATCCCGCGCTCGCGACCTGTTTGTCTATGGATTATGTGACGGTATGCAGCTTTGGCAAGAGTAATTATTGTTATGTTATACACGAAGTGTGAACAAACGGTATATTAGAGATATGCGGGACGTGTTTCGGCCACTAGATTTCGGTCGAGCGAGCGATATTTGAAGTGTAGATTAGAAAGTCTTTTAAGCCTTAGATCAAGGGTTATCAAACTGTTTTGCCCTGTAGCTTACTTGCCCGTTTCTATTTTTTTAGTAGACCCCCTCCCTCTATTTACACCCCCACCCCCTCTATCTCCACCCCCCCCCCTTCATCCTAATATTGATTTTTTCTAATAAAACATTAATGTGTGAATGTCACAACTGACAGAATGCTGTTCATGATGATGCAGACTTTTTGTTGTAGAGGACAATTGTAAAAATATAACATATATATAATTTTTGATCAAATCTTTATTGAAAAGACAAAAAAAAATTCAAAATGCAAGTAAATATTTGGATTTGGGAAGAAATAAATCAGAACCCACTTAAATTCTAATATAAAAGTAATACACAAATAATGATGTTCATGGATCAGTATGATGCTCTGATAATATCTATCTCTGATAATATATATAACTAATGAAGTATAACTTCATATCAATACCGCCGCTGATTTGCCATCTTTTTTTGTCGTAAGAAGAATCGCAACCGCGCTAAAACACCTATCCATTAGATATGAAGATGAAAAAGTTATCAAAGACTTTCTTACGATTCCACAACCCAGGATAAGCAACATGTTTATCTTTCTGAAGCCAGAACTGCCGATATCCTTTTCCAAACTGTGCTTTAAGTTCTTCGTTAATGCTTATTCCGATCAGTTTTTCTTATAATATGATATCCGATTTCTAACGGGGGATATTCTAAATGGGATCCGCTCACATGGACTTTCACTTACATCTTTTGAACCGCCCATATCTTTTCTTCCCTGACATGGACCACCAGCAAGTCGAGACCCCCGGGGGATCCATACAGCCCACTTTAGGAATTATTGGTTAGGATGAATCTATGACAGTGCAATGGATTATATTTAAAGCGAAATGATAAATCATGTATCTTTAAATACTTTGAAAACATATTTAAAAATTTATTTTATTTTCATTTTTATAATAAACACAGAATTATTCTAAATATATGTAAAGTAGAAAGCATAGGATTACATTTATTTGATGTAAATAGTAAACTTCAAGATTAAAATAAATTTATAGATAATTGGCTAGAAGCGCAATCACATTCGCTAGCGCATGACTCTCGAGTATATCGTTCATCGCGCCCTCAATAACTTACATCAGTACTCACATCTAAGTATATCATAGCATAAAATGCACCACTTACTTACCATCTGGTGGACTCGAACGAAAAATACATTATGCAAAATATTCATACTCACGAATACAACTGCTCGAATCGCACAAGGCGCGAAAGAGACAATGCAACGGCCGGGAGCACAAATGTGAAAGAGCGAAACGCGCGTCAGGTTATAATAGCGCTTATGTGCGTACCTTCGTATGGATACTGAACGATTTTTGTATGCTGTGCGTCTTTATGGTGGTGTTTGTGTTTGATAGCGCTATGATTAATGTACTTGAATGTGTGCGTAGATTCAAACTGGTTGGCAGTGGGTTGGCAGCACTGGCGGGTGAGCGAGCCGATCCATTCAAGCCGGCAACAAGTGCTCGGCCCTCACTTGTGTTGCGGTGCTCATACTACATATCTATACCTACGTGTAGGCATTTATCTACTTAACTACATTATTGTGTATTAAACTATACGTATATATATATTTAAACATTTCTCTACCGAGTGTACGCATAGTATATTTGGACAAATAAGAACTGATCAAATTACTCTATAAAGGCATTATACGCTTCAATAAGCCGCTGTTTTAGGTTTATGAGAAAATTGGCGGTAACGAAAAATTTCCTAACTGTTTGCTGCGTGTTGTAAACAAGTAAAACTTTAATGCGTTTATAATTGCTCAGGGGTTTTATAAACATAAACTATGTGGTAATGTTTACACCATTATTGCCAATCCCTACCCTCGATATAGCCTGCCCTCGCTTTAGCCGTGATCCCACCCACAACCTTGAGGTGGGTGTAGTTTTTTTATAACTGATTTCTATTACAGACATTTTTTACACAGTTTTCTGTAATAGAAATATCATTATGTTAAAATGATTGCAAATTATAATGTATATGAATACGATCAAAATATTTATTTATCTGCTTTAATGTATCTAATTGATTCATATGGTGGAATTATTGCTACGAGAACAATCTCTTACAGCCAACCATAACACCCGTCTAACCCCGCTCGACAAACGACCGGGAATTAAACACGAATCTCCGCGGTGCACCTCGTCATCACAGGCCATATGCCTTGTGATCAACCCATCACACCACAGCGACGGGAAAATAACAGTAGAACAAATAAAATACCTCGTTTTCTAACAATTTTAAAAGTACCTTTATTTATTTTGGCTTTTTATTAAATTCACGAAAGACGAAGCCCACCTTGCCTTTCATTACTGTAAATTAATAAATGGTGATTTTAGTCACTGCTGCTGGATATCTTTCTTAAATATAGATTCAGAAACAATATGGAGGTCTGGTTCTGTAGCTTTTTTCTCTAGCCACTTTATTGCTGGTTCAAGCGCACCAAGTTCTTAGAACAATTTTCCTCTCGCTTAGCAAAACTTTTCTTGTTCTATATAAAGTTGGCACAGCCATTCATTAATTTGCTGTGCACATTTTATTGTTTTTTGTTGTTGCAAATTATGCACCGCACGCATCACACACAGTTCTTCCTGAAAATAGAAGGAAAATGTTCGCGACCATAATTGGATGAAGTAGATACGTCTGTTTAACGGGATAATATCTATATGTATATACAAGTTACCTCCAATATGATCGCACACTGTGGGATCATAAAACTCTTACGTGAAAGAGAAAACCGTAACTGCTACTGATTACAACGTAATGGATTGTCCTTCTACTCGGTGTTTTCTCGGGTCAGAATCTCACATCACAAGTTTTACGCAGTGGTACCAGTGGAGGAAAGAAGCCCTTTGTATATGGGAAGAACATCCTTTAAATTTGCTATCTCATCTCCTTGTCAGTATTTTGACTATTTAACTTTCTTTTGAGCGAGCACATTTTACAGATCAGTGAAAGTAGCCATGTTGCAAAAATTAACTGACTTATCTAGTCAGTTTTGGTAATAGCAACGGTCTGTTGTTTGGTTTTATATTTAGTGTAATTCGGTTAAAATTTTAATTTTTCAGCAATATTCTCTCCATATATGTAATCTAACACCGTAATAAGGACTTCAAAATTAAATAAATATATGTAAAAAAAACTAAGAAATTACTGCTTGTATACCAGTGGTATCTTTCTTGGTTATATTTTGGTTCAACCCTACTACCTTTCTTTCTGCATTAGCAGGGAATAATTTTTTTAACTATTTGGAAGATCTTCTCAGCTCATTTATGTCATTTTGGGTTTTTACTTTCAAAAGTTTAGTAGACGAATGCATTTTGTGAGTCTCGTTAAGTTTATAAGCCTTGTAAACCTTGTATATTAACATTTCTGCAAATCGCGCATCACACAGTTACATTATACTTCCTCCTTTAAATGGCCATTCTCCTTTACTTTTTCTAAACTGTTTTGTCGTTCTATTATCGTATTATGATCATTGTTTTTCGTCTTTTTTGCGGCAGAAATTTTCTGTCGGAAGGCAATATTTAATAAAAAAGTAAGTGCTCTTAGTCGTCGTGTTTTCAACAGGATACACTCTTTGAAACGTCTTCAAAAACGAAAATATACCTTTGTCGAACACTCCTATTACCACTAATTGATTATGGAGATGTGTGCTATCCTGATCGTAATGAAGAATATGTGTACAAGTTGGAACGTCTTCAAAATTTATGCATCCGGTACATCTTCGGCCTCAGAAAATATGATCATATTTCTGAATACAGGTCACTTCTCAAATGGCTGAAGATTCGTAATCGACGCCAACTTCACATACTTACACTTCTTTTTAATATATAAAAAAATCCTCATAGCCCAAATTATCTTAGTGGCAAATTTAAAGATTTGTCTGCTCACGACCTCGGGCTACGATCTGACAGTTCACTCACCCTACAGGCATCAGGAAAATCACGTCCCTAAATATTTTCAAAGATCGAGTGAAAAAATCTTGTCTCTCCTGAAACCTTTTCCTGTCTTTCCCATCCCAAATCATGTCAATAGTTTGTTTAACTCATACTTTCGTATTTTTTAAAAAAAAATTTTTGTCTAATGTACTATAAAGAATTTTCATTGTAAATCTCTAAAACCGACTAAATTTCAGTACCAATTGTTATGGTTGACTGGAAGAGATTGCTCATGTAGCAATAAGTCCGCTATATGTACTATACATAAAAGATGATAAATAAATAAACTTTCAGGGTTACCTTTCGTTATACTCTGGTAACTTTCCAATAATTAAACAACGGATAGGAATATAACACTTATATAGCGCTTGCGTTTATTTAGTTGTTTTTGATTTTTGACATTAGTTCTCAATTTAGGATATTATTTATTTTTTTGAAAGCTATTATGTTATGCAATATAAAACTGCATAGCATAGACATGGAACCTTGTTTTCTCCACGTAGAGACAAAGTGTAACCATTTGCAGACCTCCCGTAACTTTGTTCTCTCCACGTAGAGACAAAGTGTAACCATTTGCAGACCTCCCGTAACCTTGTTCTCTCACGTAGAGACAAAGTGTAACCATTTGCAGACCTCCCGTAACCTTGTTCTCTTCAGTGTAACAATTTATAGACCCAGTATAACCTTTGCAGATCTCGCCGCCTAAACTTGACACGTAGTTTATGGAAACTCACCAATTGAGTTAAGAAAATGTTCGTCGCGAAGCTTAAGAAGCTTTTCGGTTTTGATTGTGCCGAAAAACGTATAAAGTGGAATTGCCTAGTTATATAGGTCTATTTGTATTGTTGAAGTAAGGTAACCGAAATAATTTTAATTGAAGTTCTGTTTTTTAAGCTCATTGTTGAAAAATTAGAAGAGGGTGACATCAGTTGAAGTTTAAAAAAACTACATACTGAAGGGTTGTGCGAAAAGGTATTTTTACTTTCACTTTACATGAAGCAGGATACTAAATAGGCTCTCAAAGTTTCTTGTACGTAAGTCTAAAGTTGTAATTTGTGAAAATTTGACAAATGAATCGACGTTACGAAATTACAAGTGTGCTTTGTTTTTGTTTAAAATTTATTACTAGGCAGTTTTTCTACAAGTGCCCTCTAGAAAATCTGTCTTTGAAAAATAATGTACCATTTTATGCATAATGTAGAGTTTTATGCATATTTATATATACAGATATCATTTCTTTCATTATAATTATAGTTAATATCATTTATATTTATATTACATCAAACAATGAAAATTCTGATTATCGTCATTGATTCTAAGTTATGTATGAAACAAAACTGACAATGTTTATTATATTTTTTATCTTGTCTTTATTTACTGGATCAAATTTAATTTTATCTTCCTTAACGATTTTCGCTAATCGTTAATAAGAATTCGTAATTGTTCAGGTTTAACTTTATCTTTATTAACGATTTTCGCTAATCTTTAATAAGAATTCATATTCTTTCAGTTTATCTGATTTGAAATCGACATTTTGAATGAATAAAATATATAACTATTATTATAAATGCAAGAATAAGTTTGTTTGTTTATTTGTTCTGCTTTCACATCGCAACTACTTGTGTTACTCGTCTTCATATTACAAGATTGAGCCGTACAGTTTTGTACTTGACTAATGCTGTTATAAATTAACCACCAATAATTATTATACTTAAACAAAATTCAAATAAAATGCTATTGCCAGTTATGCGCCGTTTATTTACTTCAGGCTATAAATTAATTTGCCTTGCTATTCACAAATCTAATAACGCTGTTCATAAATCGGTTTTTCCCCGAAATACTTTTTTTATTACAACCTTGCCTGTTAATGAAAGAAAACTTTTTTATTTTCTCATGAAGCTTTACACTATTAACTACTGAGCTTTTAGGAACGCTTTATTTACCAATTTTTATCTTTTATTTTGTACGAGTAACTAATGGTTTTTGCTGGAATTAACGAGTTATATACATTGAATATATTTGGCGTTATTGAATATATTTGGCGTTCATTTTGTAGAAATTCATTATTCACAATGAAATGAAACTACGTGATGTAGTATTATTTCTATTTCCTTTAAATTCTTAGTTATATACACTTTTATTATTAAGCTACTTGACAATATACACATATACGTTCAGGAGTTCGGACAAAAAAGGACGACTTAGCTCGCTCTCCTTCCAATTTGGTATTAAGGTTGAAGGGTTTTAGTATTTATACGGACAAACAAAGAAAAGCTATTTATATTTAATTATAAAAATAGTCACCTTGACTAATATTCGATAGCAGTGGAAAAAAACAGTATCGGAAGAAAAGCAGTATCGTTTATTTCAGTCGGCGGAAATCAAAATGGAAAATAAGAAGGTCTGCTTCGTATACGGCCCTCTTAGTTGTGACAAATATTATAATTATTGCAAAATATTTAAATGAACTTGAAGATAACGATTAAGAAGTTCATTAATTATGTAACAATCACAAAAAATTATAAAAACTCACTGATGAATTTTAATGTTATATAAATAGCTAACATTTTGTACGACGTTTTAGCTCCCCTGGATTTTCAATTGAGATGGCATTATTTGTCTCAGTCACTTTGAGGAAACTCCCTCTATTATGTTAAAGGTTTTGTCGTGTTCAGCAAAAATATGCAGCATTAGGACTCTCAAGCATCTAAGCAATAAACTTATTTACGCTGCGCCATCTATCTTTTTAAAAATGTTTTGAGTAAAAACAACACGTTCCATTCTACAGGAATTCTGCGATTTTAGAGTTAAAAGTATCCTATTTATTCATTCAAATTATAAACTAAGTTAGTGTCAAGCTTGACGAAAATCTGTTAGGCCATTTAGGCGTATTTAAGTAACAAACATCCAATCACATTTTCCATCATATTCCATGAGCGCAAAGCCGCGGTTAAACTGCGAGCTATGCGTTATTCTTAACTACACTATAGCCTAACACTGTTAAATAAATAAACTAATAAACTTGGAATAGAAAGGTATACTTTCCATAAATAGAGAATAGATAAAAACGCTACTAATATATTCAGTATACGACAAGCTCGTCATAACTTCATCTGTCAAACATTATTCCAATCTTGACTTAATTTTAACTTTAAATAACCTAAAAAAATTGACATTTCGGCACGTATGTATAAGAGTACGTCGGTTTTTGCACTTCGATTGTGTTTATAATTATTTAAAAAAAATGGCTTTATATTATGAACGAACCATAGAGAAGTATTATTTCTTTTTTTTTACCAAGAGAAAAAATTATTGATGACAATTTTTCAATTAAATAAAATTCAAGTAATATTCTCATTTATTGTTAAAATATTTGAAGAGGAATCGTGATATTTTTTCAAAATTGTATTGCGACATTTGAAACTAACCATTATTTTCTCATGGTGTTCTAATAACGTTTTCATACGTAGCTCATGTTAATTTTTCAGCATCTCATGCTCTTTCATGACTGGAAAATAAAAAGAGAAAAATTCAACGAGAACGCAGACAAGCAAAAAATAATATTAATGCCACAGCCAATTTTCGTACGGGCCTCTGTCTAATTGCTAATTTCAACGCCCATCAAAAATTGTTACTATTTTTTTAATCCTGGCTAATTATTATTTTCAACAAGAATTATTTAATGTCAAATAGCTGTCAAATGCTAATGCATTGTATTGGTTATTGCGAAATGTATTTGTCATGTTTTATTTTTTACTAATTCTTATATTAAAAAGATGTGATATTTATTTTTTCTTTATATGTTTATAACAATTATGTCACTAAATAACGTATACCAGAAAAATTCATTATAACAGAATTGCTTATATTGACAGTTCGTACGCTGACAGGTGAGAGTGCCATCCAGTTTCTTCGTTACGTGGTTCCTGTGTTGTATTATGTACTGTTTTCTAACGTTTTTATTATCCCTTGATATTATATGACTGTTAACGTTTAAAGATTTGTTAATTATTTGATGAAGTGCATGATATTCTTTAAAGAAATCGATATTTATGGTATGTATATTTTGTTAATTTTGTAATTACAAATCGATACATATTTTGTTAATTTTTACGAAAACCCGAGCTTCTGGAACCCGTTACTGATGTACTATTTATTTATAGATACCCAGGATTACAAAATAGTAAAAAAATTTGATGGGTGTTGAAATTTCCCAACTAGGCCATACGAAAATTGGCCATGTCATTTAAGCTAGAGTTTGTAGGTCGAACGTAGGATTGTTAGGCGCTTCTCGGATCACGATAGTGCCCGCAAGTTGTGCTGTTTTATAACAAATTCTGTATCTAGAATGAATATTTAAAATTTTATCAATGATGCGAAGTGCGTTTTTCTTCTTCCGTCTATCATATTAGTGCAAATGTTGTCACAGTTCTTAATTATCTTCTACTGTTAATCTTGATGTACCTAATACATAGATATTTGCAGCTGACGATTAATTATTATTATTTGATGATAAGTACAATTTAGTATATATATATATATATATATATATATATATATATATATATATATATATATATATATATATATATATATATATATATATATATATATACACATACATATACATATGTGTGTGTATTACGCGCGATATTTATGTAACAGCGGCATAAGTGAAATATGACTGGCGTCAAACTGGCAGGCGAATATTTTTATACTGCATACATACAAATATACGCATGCCAATTGGTAGCGATTATATGTCGCGTAAGGGTTCTAATTCTTATTTCGGATGTGTGGAAACCTAACTTGTGGATTTATAATATTATATTAGTCGGTATCGTTGCTATAGGGATTAGGCGAATGAAATGGCAAAAAATGACATCAAATCCAAAATAGCGTTCAATCAAAAGTGAAAACTTATCTGCGCGTTCTGTGAAGAAGAAAAACGCACGGCCTAAGTTTCGGATAATGTTACTTATAATAATAATAGATGAAAATTAGTAGGCAAAGGAAAAAAAGAAATCACTTATAGACGTAGTACGGCACAAAGTATATAATAGCTGAAAAATACTTCTGAAAAAACAGACACTAACCCATTTCAATTGAGCTTCATTTGAGACGTATTAATTAAATCTATATTAATCATAAAATAATTGTAAATTATCCAAAGACCCTTTTCTTTATAATGATATAGATCTAATTTGGAATGGATGTAATGTTTGTTGACAGAATTGACAGATTGAAGTTTAAGGTATCTGCCCCTAATGGTTGGTACTTATTAACTTTTATTCTACCACGGCAAGCCATTATTTAAATGTGAACTTTTCGCCCAACCGGAGCTACATTGGATGTACTTTTGCGTAGTACAAAACCGTGGTACTATACTGGTACTATACTTTAGTACTATTTCTATCACTCGGTATGTTTATGAAAGATCTATAACTATATTTACGAGGAATCTATACGTTTACACTGAATCTGAACGGCGGTAGAAGTTGTTGTATAGTAAGTAATAGATTCATATATTAATGTTTAATTTTATGTTCTTAGATGTTACCTACATACGTAAATTTATAGTCTGCTTTGAAAATAACTCCTATAAAATTGTGTCAATTCGGTAAAGTGAAAATTCAACATGTACGGCGGGTGACGGAGGTTTTCCAGAAGTATTTTTCAGTTATGTTGGTCCGTGCTTTATCGTGCAGTAACAGTGGAGTAGAGCTGTAAAGTGTGGCCCGGAGATTAATTGTTCTTCGGCAATTTTAATTCGGATATGAATTAGGCATATTTAATTCGAAAGGTGCGGAATAATGTTTTAGGTATATCAAGACTAACAGTAGAAGATAATTAAGAACTATGACAACATTTGCACTAATATGATAGATGGAAGAAGAAAAACGCACTTCGCATCATTGATGAAATTTTAAGTATTCATTCTAGATATAGAATTTGCTATAAAACAGCACAACTTGTGGGCACCATCGTGATCCGAACAATCGCGATCCGAAAAGCGCCTGACAATCCTACGCTCGACTTACAAACTCGTAACTAATAAAAAATCCTTAAATGACATTGGCCAAATTTCGTGTGGTCCTCTGCCTAGTGGGAAATTTGAACGCCCATCAACAATTTTTACTGTTTTGTAATACTGGATATCTATAAATCAATAATACATAACTAACAGGTTCCAGAAGCTCGGAGATTCGTCAAAATTAACAAAAAAAAAGAAGAAAAAAAAAAGAAAAATATATATATATATATATATATATATATATATATATATGTACAATACTACTTACTATAAATATCGATTCCTTTGTCACAGCGACATGTGTTACCTAAACTTGATTAACATTATCTATAATTTGCGACAATGTTACTTCCACTGTGGTCTCGTGTTAAAACATCGTTAATTTTACTTAACAACACAAAAAGATGAGTAACAACTGCTTTGAAACCAAAATATACAGGTATAGAACGACCAGACCGTGTAACGTTTTCACTACAGTTTTGCTTCTCCACCTATCCAGATACAACCATTGCAATTATCGTGTATATTTAGTATGCAGGATCCACTTTCATCACAGTGAACATTTTCATTCAGGATCCCATCGTCCTCGAATCGGATCAACAGACACACGCATCGATGCACTTTCCTTGCTAGTGCTTCTTCAACCCTTCAGGAATCCATTTTTTCGAGTTTCCTTATTTTACCGGTTCAATGTCTATAGTTCCTTAATCTTTTAGGACTCGTTTTTGACAAACCGTCAAACCGTAACTTCATAAAATTGACTCAATCTCTTCTTTTGGGAAATGGCGTTTAAAGTTTTAATATTTAGCTTGTTATTAAGATGACTGGGTTGAATGTCGGTCAGTACTAAAAACAACGTTTTATAATCTGTAAGTTAGAAGAACACAATTTCTTATTTTTTATAATTAGATATATTTCATTCAAAAGGTGCAAATTAACGTTTACATTCAACTATAATATTTATTTCTTAAACTTTATTAAGTAAAAAGCACTATAAACTCATATTAAAATAACGCGAATTTTCTATAAAAAAACACAAAGAAGCAAATTAATGACTGTTTTGAAAGCACAATATGACTTGGAATTTAACACCAAACCAAAGACGTGTAGGTATTGTAAGTAGTGTACTTGAAATTTTTTGCAAATCATTTAAAAATTATTTAAAATATACCTATTAAACCTATAATTGTCATATTTTACCGAAGAAAAATGTTTTTAGTTGAAAAAATAGACTTCCGTTGCATTCATTAGCTGAATAAATCGACTTCTATTGCGATCACAGTGTTGAATAATTTTCCGACGCGTAACGAAATGTGTTACAGCGCTATTTAACCAACGCTCTAATGAGCTATTGCATTATCTATCATTATTTTCTAAGTCATTTGGTTTGTAAGGGTTTGACAAAAATTATGGTCTTTATTATCAAAACTTTAATAGGGTAATAATAGGCCTATTTAATGGAGTATTTGTTTAATAGGGCAAATGACAAAGTCATGCAAAGCTTCGCGCCAAAGAACTTAGTCATGTGATATGTAATTCGTGACCTCATTATGCCCCAAACAAACAAATTGACATGGGGTGGTTCTACTTCTTTCGCACACTTCCTCATTCTATATAAAGATAAATATTGTTTATGGAATTCAATTTATGGCATCGCGCTATCTTGCTTAAACAATTACTGGAAATTGGCTATATATTCGTACATTATGGCCTGTGTGGTGCATTTTGACGTCACGCGTCCGGATTGGCGGACAATTTTAAAGGATGATATTTTTTTTATTTCCATCATTAAATATAAATATTTATACCAAGTATATTACAGTTAAATATGGTTTGATCATTATTCTTAACCCAGAAACAATGGCATACATTAATCAGATATCTTCCCACATGTATAACGTTGCAATACCTTATTAGTTAGACGAAAATCATTGAATTTATAGGAAAAATCGATTATAATCGAGAATGCTCCCTATCGCTCGGTGCGGCGTGTGCAATAAAGCAAAAAATGTCAACATTTACGCTTGCGATGTTATATTATACAAATTAATGTCACAACAGCACTCTGCGTTCTAATTCTATAAATAATAAGCAATCAAATAAATATATCTTCGTTCCAAAGCGAGCACAGATTTTGGCGCCAATTTACGTTGGTTTTGGCGGACTGACACACCGATCGCCACAAACAACACGAAAATATTCGTTTTATCTCTGGCTGTGGGCCCTTTACGTAAGTGACACGTGCGCGCGCGTCACCGACCCGGCGCAAGGTCGCGGCTTTCCCGCGTCATCGTGCTCGGGCGGGAAAATACCCATTTTCAGATCAGTCTCTCATTCGCAATGCGCATTAGGTCAGAAGCAGACGTAGGGCGCAGACGTTGTTTACGCAAGCGTTTAACAATATTATGCGGATTATTATAGTGAGATAGCTTACAATTGTTTATAAATATTACATTTGTTACTTGTACAAATATACGATAATATATATTCTAATAGCAGAGCTGTAAATATTTCATATTTAAAAGATAGGACAACTATATCTTTAATATACCCGCAAACTGTGAGCGGTTTAAAACTTTATTAATCATGCTCTGCTTGATTATCCCATTTTTTGTTACGTTTTTTATTTATTAGGCTGGTAGAAGTGTTAAAGTGGATAAAGTGTTGACACTATTCAGACCATATTACTTTGTTAATGTGCTGAGTTAACCCTTTGAAGCACGAATTCAAATTACTGAAGAAATCAATTAATTTCCTGTTCGAGAACTCTTCCTGAAGTTTTATTAAAATTATATATTTAACAATGATACCATTCTGAGTACATAATTTACTTTCAAAATCTCTGGTAAAGCCACTGTGTTTCAAACATTTAAATCGAAAACTTTTATCAATAATCAAAAGTCGCTCACAGCTCTGTCTACTTAATACTAGTACAGGCAAAGTCAATGGTCATCGGAATATCGTTTTCCCTAAAAGTGCTTATTCACGTTATGTGATAATTTTACAGGTGTACGATATGTGCTACGTCGATTACAAAACGCTTATACAATATTATGACGGATTTAAGTTTGGTCGATAATAAATAATCGTAGTTTGACCATATTAGCCATTTGTCGTCAGGCTGTTAAATGCGAAATATAAATAATTATGGTCGTATCAAAATATATATATATTATTTTACCACAACAGTTCCGAGAATCGACGATGATATCATAATATATCGGTCATTGCTGTTAAAAATACGTATTGACACAAACTAAACTTGAATGCTCGTCTGTGCACTGCATTTTCCGGTTCATATTGGTATATACTATATTCATACATTAGATTTTTTTTGCATATACTAGATTTTTTTTATTACGAGAGTTTAAATGAGTTCTAGTTTTTGGATTCTGAGTATATGCCGAAGTTGCCTGAATTATATGCAAGTCTGAGGCGTGTACCCGGCGAAGTTGAATAGAAATGGTTAAATTCTATAACTTATCCAAATAATAAATATGTAATTGATTATAGGGTCATTTAGATTGCGACTTTGGCGAATAGGTCGTCGCCGTGTTACGTCAGACATTCATTAGCACGCTTCAAATAATTCGCGTTGTGCAATAGCCAGTTATGTCTGTATGACGCATACGCCATATAGGCAGCTCGACGCGCATATTTATTATACGGCCGCGACCGTGTGCGGTCATTTATTTGCTTCTTGTTTATTGGCGCTATGGCTCGCCGAATCGCGTCTAGGATCGAGTACATCGCAGACAATCAGCCGTGATTGATAAAAACTGAAGAACGTTCGGTGGCGATCGACGTACGTGCGCGAAATTAAAAATGTAGTCTCGATAATGCGCCGTATGCGCAATATATCATCATAAAGCTTACTTACTTGTTTACT
This sequence comes from Druceiella hillmani, assembly GCA_039881145.1. Taxonomy (NCBI): domain Eukaryota; kingdom Metazoa; phylum Arthropoda; class Insecta; order Lepidoptera; family Hepialidae; genus Druceiella; species Druceiella hillmani. The sequence continues at coordinate 71,831,009 of JAYKKI010000001.1, forward strand.
GTATATTTGATGAAAGTAACAGGTTTCATTGTGCGTGTGCGACTCCAGATTGGAGTCGTTTGTATTGGTTTATCGTGACGCTCGGCCACAAAATGTCTTAAGAAAGCGTTACGAGGAAGAAGTTCGGTTCCAATTTTAGAGGTGATGTCACAACAGCGTGACGTTATTGTAAATGGAAAGAATGTTAGTGTGACGAAGTGTGATGAGCAGATTAAAATTAACAAAAAAAACTTAAATGATTACTAGTCAATAAGCGATAAAGTTAATTCTAACTTTTTTCCTCTATTATATCTCTGTAATGATGTTTGGAAGTTAGTACTATGTGATAAATAACGACAAAAAAATTCAAAAACTCCCAATGGTCCAATTGTAGCTTTATTTTTTTCCGTTTGTTTGATTCACAATTTAAACCTTTTCTATTAACTATAACTTGGGTTTATAGTATAATACAAATTATTACAACACAAATTAATAATCTTATTTTAGTGACGCTTATTCTATGAGATTATATTTTTTAATAATAAAGAACTATTATAATTTCTTATAAAGATTAAAGATTTTGTAATCGGGTAACACTTATTATAATGTTTCAAACCTAATTAACTAATGACACAATTATTGTCACAAGGTAATAGCCTAATTTCCACTAAGAATAAATCGGATGGATTGTAATTTGTAATGATTAATAATGATACGGAGATACCAGAAAACAAAATTATTTATCTTTAAAACCAAAATTTTTTTATTTTAATAAATAAATTTAGTAAAATTACGAATTCAATCACGTGACAGTGTAAACCAACCAGGAAGCGTTACGTCACACCACGCAAAACACCATTGTTTTTGTTGATATTTTCGTATACAGAACAGATTATTTGATTAAGTTTTTGTTTTTAACAATTTTTGCCAAGTTTATACAGTGTCCTCAATTACACCTTAAACGACAAGTACAATTCGCAATGGAATCAGGTTTTAGCAAAGCAAAAAGTAGTAATTTGCCCAAAATTGACGCTTGGTAGATTTTTCGCGTCAAACAGTCGGAATGTTAATACTTCAAAGTAAGTATACCCAAGTGTAAAATATGTATTATCAGTTGAAATAGTATTGTTTCAGTTTCGTAGTCAGTAACCGCTTGTTTTTATACACGTATTTTAATGTAATTGATATTGGTTTTGAGGTTAGATTTGCGAAGTCACTATTTTTATAACTTTATTATGTTTATAACATAAAACCAAAACAACTTAACCTCAACTTATATATATTAGTATTTTATCAATAAAGTTGTAAAAAAAGGTGTCTCTGCAAAATTCATCAGTATTGCTTTAGATTTAGAAATATATTTTGTGTGAGTCATATTAATTTGTTCGTTTGTAATCAACAGTATTCGCTCAGAGCTTCGACATTTTAATGTTTTTCTGTAAAAAACACAAATCGAAGCATTTAAGGCAGGACCACATTCACAATGATTTTGTGGTGAAAACACAGTTTACAAGGTACTTAAACTGCAAAAAATTACTTACATTAAAATGATCTTCACAAAAATACATCGGTTTTTTAAAACGCAAGATACATAATGTAAATGTTTGATTTTTCGCAAATTATAATTTTTTTGTGTTAAATAGATATTAAGGTGAAGTATTAACCACTGTCCCAAATTTAGTCAACTGGCCTATTAAAGTATCTACGTTATGTATTGTACGTATTTTATCATAATTAAAGATGGAGTATGGATTACTTATATAATATATGTACGTACATATGTATACGTAAATAAGACAAAGGAAAATGTTAATAAATAATACTTTACGTATCTCTTTTGATAGCATTATCGTGAATAAAAAATCGCAACGATTAAGTCGACTACATTATCAGGATATATGCGGGTAAAACACCCCGCGTATGTAGTGTTTGGCAACGGCGCAGTGTTCTTTACATTCCAAACGAACTTTTAGTATTGCCTGACAACTTGATGGCGTAAAAAAAAATATTATAATCGTCAATATCTTGCGGTAAGATTATTAGGGTTGGTAGTGTGTGGCAACGGCGCAGTGTTCTTTACATTCCAAACGAACTTTTAGTATTGCCTGACAAATTGATGGCGTAAAAAAATGTAAATATTACAATCGTCAATATCTTGCGGTAAGATTATTAAGCATGATAGTGCTTGGCAACGGCGCAGTGTTCTTTAAATTCCAAACGAACTTTTAGTACACCCTAACAAATTAATGGCGTTAAAAAATTTAAATATTATAATCGTCAATACCTTGCGGTAAGATTATTAAGGTTGGTAGTGCTTGGCAACGGCGCAGTGTTATTTAAATTCCAAACGAACTTTTAGTATTGCCTAACAAATTGATGGCGTTAAAAAAATTTTAATATTATAATCGTCAATATCTTGCGGTAAGATTATTAAGGTTGGTAGTGCTTGGCAACGGCGCAGTGTTATTTAAATTCCAAACGAACTTTTAGTATTGCCTAACAAATTGATGGCGTTAAAAAAATTTTAATATTATAATCGTCAATATCTTGCGGTAAGATTATAAGGGTTGATAGTGTTTGGCAACGGCGCAGTGTTCTTTATAATCCAAGCGTACTTTTAGTATTGCCTAACAAATTGATGGCGTTAAAAAAATTTTAATATTATAATCGTCAATATCTTGCGGTAAGATTATTAAGGTTGGTAGTGCTTGGCAACGGCGCAGTATTATTTAAATTCCAAACGAACTTTTAGTATTGCCTAACAAATTGATGGCGTTAAAAAAATTTTAATATTATAATCGTCAATATCTTGCGGTAAGATTATTAAGGTTGGTAGTGCTTGGCAACGGCGCAGTATTATTTAAATTCCAAACGAACTTTTAGTATTGCCTAACAAATTGATGGCGTTAAAAAAATTTTAATATTATAATCGTCAATATCTTGCGGTAAGATTATTAAGGTTGGTAGTGCTTGGCAACGGCGCAGTGTTATTTAAATTCCAAACGAACTTTTAGTATTGCCTAACAAATTGATGGCGTTAAAAAAATTTTAATATTATAATCGTCAATATCTTGCGGTAAGATTATAAGGGTTGATAGTGTTTGGCAACGGCGCAGTGTTCTTTATAATCCAAGCGTACTTTTAGTATTGCCTAACAAATTGATGGCGTTAAAAAAATTTTAATATTATAATCGTCAATATCTTGCGGTAAGATTATTAAGGTTGGTAGTGCTTGGCAACGGCGCAGTGTTATTTAAATTCCAAACGAACTTTTAGTATTGCCTAACAAATTGATGGCGTTAAAAAAATTTTAATATTATAATCGTCAATATCTTGCGGTAAGATTATAAGGGTTGATAGTGTTTGGCAACGGCGCAGTGTTCTTTATAATCCAAGCGTACTTTTAGTATTGCCTAACAAATTGATGGCGTTAAAAAAAATTTAATATTATAATCGTCAATATCTTGCGGTAAGATTATTAAGGTTGGTAGTGCTTGGCAACGGCGCAGTGTTATTTAAATTCCAAACGAACTTTTAGTATTGCCTAACAAATTGATGGCGTTAAAAAAATTTTAATATTATAATCGTCAATATCTTGCGGTAAGATTATAAGGGTTGGTAGTGTTTGGCAACTGCGCAGTGTTCTTTATAATCCAAGCGTACTTTTAGTATTGCCTAACAAATTGATGGCGTTAAAAAAAATTAAATATTATAATCGTTAATATCTTGCGGTAAGATTATTAGGGTTGGATTTAAAAGATTAGAGAAGGAGTGGGGAGAGTGAGATTTTATTCCACCATTCCAACGATACCACGTTCCTCTGGCGAGGATGCCATTTATGAGATAAAAAAAATTGTAGATTTCAGTATTGTGCTTGCTAAAACGATCAAACTAATTCTAATTTCGGACCTGATGGGATGCGGAAATAATGTAATGGGGATGACTGATGTTCACGTCCTTTCCATCACTCACGTCAGAAAACTGATTTTTGTAAATAAAATAACCATTAGGTTAGGTGGGGTCAGGATGGGTTACATTGGGTTGGGTTAGATAAACTTAACTTAGATCAGATTACGTTTCCTTGGTTATGTTAGATTAGTTTGAATTAGGTTATGTTAGGATAGGTTAGGTTAGATCGGGTTAGATTGGGTTAGAATGAGTTATGTTGGATTAAGTCGCGGAATGTTAGGTCAGGTTCGAATCACTTAAGTTAAGCTATCGAGCATATTATTTTTATCGAATGCAGTACCGACAATTTTAAAAAATTCTATAAAAATACACTTCTCCACGGAATGGTTTTAAAACCAGACGGAAGAGTTTTAGTACAAATGACTCGGAAGTTCTCTGTACTGAATTCGGGTAGCATGTTTTTAAATTTTTTCCGATAAATAAATTGATCAATGATAACTTACAAATATTCTTAGTTGAAACGGATGGAAGCCCATAAAATGGATTTTATTGTTCTAGGTAATTTCATGTTTTTATTAGTATACTTTTAAAGCAAGATCACCTCGATTAACCAACATAAATAAATTACCTAAGAAAGTTTGATGTTTACGTCACTGGATATGACAAACAATCTTGTCTTATTCAAATGTCTAAAACAAACACAAGGCAATGTCTATATGAACATTTTTTGTCTATTATAGTGTTTATCGGGTATCTAAAGTACAGTATTTTAGATACCCGCTTAAAGTATTTTAGATACCCACTTAAAGTATTTTTGATACCCGCGGTAAATACAGTGTTTTCTAGTTTTAAATACTGTAAAATGAGTATGGGGATAACAACGGTCTACAAACCTCAAAATAGCCAAACGCTCCTGATAAACTGGAAATTGAAATAGAAATAGAAAAATATTTATTTACTATGAGCGCTCCTTTTCTTTCCCTTTTTCAATAGTTTATGCAGTCGCGTATTCTAAGAGAGATCGAGGATTCGTTTTCTGATCTTTGAAGATCAGAAAAATTATTATCTTGGGTTATTTTGATTCGAAGTCAAAGGACAAATTATATATTTCTGAAATCGATTGCCCAGTAAAATGGCTATCACCATTGATGCAATTTTGATTATTGTTACGAACAAATGAAACTTTTGTAAAATGATTTCTTATCAAATTCCTGTTTGCCGACCAAGTTGGGGCTTTAATATTGAGTTGTTATAGCCAATTCGATAATGACCATTCGGTTGGAACCTGAGTGTTCGTCAACGCACAGTGACGTGGAAGAAAACTTCTTATCTACACGTACTTTTCGTAAGTCCTGCGAAGTTCGTTTCATTCACAATTTCAATTCCACAAATTGATAATTTAAAATTAATAAAAAGTTAAAATTATCACAGGCATCAATAAAGGAGAAACCGTCTTCATCCTCTGAATTCCTCTGTTGTGTTTAGTCTACAACTTCGAGTTTGATCGTCTGTAATTTCCAGTAAAGGTTTGTTGAATATAAATAAGACACAGGGACAGAGTTTGAAATCAGCTGGTCTAAGTCTTAAGAATGACAGTTTCTCCCTTGGCCTGACAAGTTTCTCTGACAGTTTAATCATCCTTCAGCCAGAGATAAAAATCAGGAATATTGTATACAGAAGGTCCTGAAAGATTAATAAATCCTGGTCCTGGAGGACAAAAAGTAACTCCCACACTAGTTATTGCTAGAAATGATTTGGTAGTATTTTTATATTGTACGGGAAATAAAAAGAAAAAATATTTAGAAGCAGTATATACAATTTAGACCGAGTCAATTGAATATCATAAATTGATTTTATGATTTTTCGATGGTTAGCTGATCAACAATTAGTAAGTACAATAACCTTTAATTTAGCAATCATACATATTTCGCAGAAAATACCAGAAAAGGGCTCTTAATTACATATTCACCTTTAAATGACAAATGATATATGAAAACTTGTATGTACATCTATCAATAAAGGACTAAGGTAAGGCTAAGACATATAAATATATATATCCATTGATAGAACTTCAATAGACCCAAAAAATGATGATATAAATATGTCAAAATATATTTTGTAGGAAAATTACGGTTTTAATGGTTGAAAACCTATCTGAAAAGAACGGCTGATCACCGTTTGCTACATACACGTAGATGGTAAACGGTCCTAAAATGGTGATATTGCAAAAGGCGTCTCTGGTTCATCTCGACATCGCTGCACTTCTCCATTTGATTCAATGCTTGCAATACCTGAGGCTGACACATTCGAATTACTTCTGCAAAAATAGAACGCCAAGTATTGCCGAAGCAATGTGCGCATTAGGCGGGACGGGAGTCGCTTGCCAATTGCACCATTTCTCCACGACCACGGACTCCTACTGCCGAGTGGTACGGATGCAATAATATATGAATCTATCTCGTTTCTGTTTTTCTTAACATATCCAGAAATGAGTTCACGGCCATATTCCTGTGAAATCGCGTTAAGTTCCGAATTTCCGATGTTCATAATTTCTATTCTAAGCAACACAAGAATACACTTGTTCTTCAAAATAATACCATTAAAATAGATACATATTTGAATTCAATGACTTTATATTAAAAAGATTGTTATAGTCTTATAAAAAGGACAAAAAGCACTACTTGAATTAGTAGTGCTCCCATGCGGATTACAAAGAGATAGCCAGTGAAAGTACCTATATAAAAGCTATAGTTGTATTGAAAATAAGGCAATTAACTTGTCTTCTAAAGGTAAATTTTACTGCGCCATGTACATATTTATTTAATATAACGCCCTAGTTTTAAGCGAAATATGTTGATATCTTCCCGTTCACTTTATCGACGTTTTTCCCAACCGGACATGTTTGTACATTCGTGACATCTTTCAAGCAGAATATGAGTCCTTTATTTACGTTCATTTCCTTACCTCAGACGGTTACTATGCGAGTATGTGATACGAAATTCTCGAAAACGTTCGTATTATTTAGTGATACTCTTTTTCCACATAATATTTAGTCACTTTAGTCTCTATCGACTATTACTCACAGCGACGTTATGCTGCGCTAAATAATTCGCCGACACGGTCTCCTGTAACATGGCCAGTAACAATGATTATAATTATTATGTTTACCTACATATTACGCTTCGTTATCACCGTAAGACCCCACGATACGGCGCTACACATACAACAGTGCCGTATTTAAGTTATAAATGATAAATACAATGGGTATAGCGAAGAGCGTACAAACACATCGTGGCATAGTCGCGCGGCGTGCGTCACTCGCCAGTTCGAGACCGACAGATAAGACATTTTGGATTTTTAAACTTTATTTATGACAATTAGATAATATTAACCACAACTAACAGCTTTGTGGCCTGCGACAAATGTGAGCAGTGGTCGCCGTGCGTCGATATTATTAATCACAACAGCTATGTGCCCTGCGACAAGTATATGCAATGGTCGCCGTACGTTGATATTATTAATTAAACAGTTCTGTGGCCTGCGACAAGTGTGTGCAGTGGTCACCGTGCGTCGATAATATTAATCACAACAGTTCTGTCTGTGCCCTGCGACAAGTGTGAGCAGTGGTCGCCGTACGTCGATATTATTAATCACAACAGCTCTGTGCCCTGCGACAAGTGAGAGCAATGGTCGCCCTGCATCGATATTATCAATCACAACAGCACTGTACTCTGCGACAAGTGTGAATGGTGATCATTGAACGTCGATATTATTAATCACAACAGCTCTGTGCCCTGCGGCAAGTGTGAGCAGTGGTCGGCGTACGTCGATATTGTTAATCTCAACAACTCTGTGCTTGCGAAAAGTGTGAGCAGTGGTCGCCGTGCGTCCACATTACTCAGTCGCATGCTTTCGTATGAAATATTCAACCGGGAAGTTGCTGGCAATAAGTTATAAGATGATAAAATCATATTTATCACAATATGCGTATCAAGAGGTATAATATGTGTATTATTCTCTACAGTTAGACACTAAGACACTTGTGCGTAACAAAATTTAGTTACGCAATGGCGATAGAAACTAATTACCCACGGACAAAAATTGAAAATAAAAATATATTCTCCGTACACTTAACAATTTATTAATGAGGTTAATTTGTAGTCATTAGTTGGAAGTTTTCAATATACAACCAAACATTCACCGCAACTCAATGTCGCAGAGTTAAGTACTGAAGGCAACAGCGCGAAGAGAAAAAACAGGCTTTACGTTGATTACGTATGAAGCTTTAGGCTATTCATGGCTTGGTCAATTATTAAGTGTGAATTAAATTATGTGTTTACATTTTAATGAAAGTTAGTAATGTTGTATTGAGAGGTTACCTAATTTCAGAAACAATCAACTCTCTTACATCACCGATAAACCGTAAGTTATAAACAGATACCCGAATTTGTGATAATTGGTATTCTAGCCATGATTTGGTACTTCCGAGCTTACGTGCGGTTTGTAATTGATAAATTTATTTTGGTAAAACCTGAGTAGTTTATTATCCAAATTATATCTTAAACAAAACATTAACACTCTGCACTCCATGACTCCGACTATGTTATTGTTTGACTATGGTTTTGGAATGAAAAGAGTTAATCCAGTTTTTAGGGTCAGAACAGAATCTTGTCTTTGTTCAGTTATCTGTTCATATAGCTATTAAAATATGGGGAACTATATGTACTAGGAGCCTGTACATGCAAAAGTGATGACGAAAGAACATTTATAATATCAATATGCTAGTGATATCTCGTTAGAAATAGTCTTACGAAGAACTAGAAAATATTTTTTCATCTTTTTAGTGTCAATTTAAGGCTTGTGGCATCCGAAAGTATGTGAAATTTGAACGTCTTCCTCTCTGTTTTCTACAGTAAACGTGAAAAGAAATGCACGTAATTAGTTCACTTTAGACTTCACAATAAGTTTCATTTCAATATTCCATTTCGTTTAAGGGAAGTCGTCTTTTATTTTTTTTCTTATGCATATTAGGCAATATATTTATATAGTAAAAAGTAATCATTAATATTTGTAAATCGTGTAATAAAAATACTAGGTACTCTTAAGTACTTAAACTTTTATTATGTACCTAAAATGTATAGCGTGTTCTATTCATGTATATTTTTAATATACGCCTTTTTCGTTTTTGTCCTGTGTTACGTTTACGTTAAACGGTCTCGTTTTGTCCTTTATAATCTTGCTTTTTCATTATTTTTTTAACTTTGTCGCAGAAAACCCTAATCTACGTCGACAATAGTCAGATGGCAAACTAGCATCAAATGGAAAGTTTATAAGCAAAAATCGATAGACTTTCAAATATTAAAATTCCAATTCCGTTGATTCACAAATGAAGGCTGCGTCATCGACAATATTAGATAGACGTGACATATACCTACATATGTAGACGTATTTGAAAGATACATAATTACACTTGGGTGATGTTTCAACTCCAGATTTGTAACTGGCATATGTTTATGATATTACCTCGAGTTAATTTCCTGATATGAAGTTTTCTAAATATTCACAGACTTAATTTAGTTTTTAACTAAGCGAGGACTAAGCTCAAGATATGAAATAAGAAAAAGTAATGAATGTTTAGCGAAACAGGCGCGAACGTTGAGTAACGACATAACGTAGTGCACGAAAAATGTAACACTGGCTAAAGGTCAATTAATTAAGACAAAGAGTCGGCCCTCGTTATCGTGTTCGCTCGACTCGGCGTCGATAGGTGCTCATTGAAATAACAATTATTATGGCTACTGTTTATTCAGCAGCTCTTCCGATGAGTATGCGGTCGGCTTCGTCTATTCGCATCATCGTATTTTATTCTATTATCAATCGGACGCCGCAATGGCTACGTTTACCGCTCCGCTGTTTAAACTTGGAAACTTTTTCAGAACGTTATGTAAATATTCAAGAGCTTTATGAACGTATGCCGTAGTGTTATCGTATTCCAGTGGTTCCCAATTAGTAGCACGATAGTAAATAAAAGTTTTTAATTTTTATTTACTCTCGTGCTACCTTATGAAATATTTTTCATCTAAACAAATGCTCCTTGTGTAATAACGGAAAGGGCTCTGGCTATATTTAGTCCGCAAGTTAATGTCGCTTAACGTTGCTTGATAGGCATTGTGTAGACATGGATGTACGTTGATACGATTTCGCCCAAAATATTATTCCTGTGCTAACCGCTAGTGCTACCAAAAAGGAAGTCAATATCGGTTTCTTATATTTTATTAGTGAACTTGGCATGGAAACAGTAAAGTTATGATTACAACGATGAATAAAACGAAATATATTTTTTCTTGCGGCACTTGAGGATATTTGTGGACACTTGATTGCTTCTTCATGTAGATATTACCAATGATATAAGTACCTTCCTACCTTTTAATTAGTTCAAACCTTCGTATTTATTGTGTCTTTAAACCCTCGTAATTTATTGAGCGATTTACGTTTAACACAAAAAAACAATTAATTCATTTATTTTGAGAGATTTACGTTTAATACAAAAAAAACAATTTATTTATTTTGAGCGATTTACGTTTAACACAAAAAAATATATAATTCATTTATAACAGAGTCACACTGTACTTATTGCTAATTGAATTGCAGCTTAATTTTAAACCAATTAATACGTAATGGACAGTTCGCCATTGTAGTTCAGTGCGCAATATTGATACTATAAACAACTTATGATTTTCGCTTACTACTTTTTGCGGTCAACATTGTTCTCATGCACATTTTCCTATATTTCTTTACCACTCTGAATCCTGAATCCAGAGAGTTACAGACGGCAACAAAATTGACGAGTTTCAGACGTGCTGGCCGCAAATATTACGAATCCCTTGGACAATATACTTCAAAATTTCAATCCTAAGGGATTGATACCTTGAACATAAAGATTATCTGCAGTTTGCCAACGTCAAATCCTCCAATATTACGGTTATACAAGCCACACGAACGATAGAAATTCGGAGAATCTGATAATGACTGGCAAAGACGAGGACAAAATACCAGCCCGAATCTCTAAGCGATGGCTTGACCAGGTGTAAGAAGAGCTTGATGTGGCAATGAATGCCATGCCACACAACAACGAGCCCTTAAACGGTGGACACAGATCAACCGCACTGCAAGGAGGAGTCAATATCATCAGTAAACGATCAAAGATATATGAAGCGTAAATGCATGCATAATTTTCACTTGATTGATTAACAGAGAACAAACCATGGATCTCGATTTTGACGGTACAATTAAGAGATGACATTTTTTCAGTTAAAGGTTTTTTCTTTTAACTAAACACAAAATAAGCAAACGTATCGGATTGAGCGTCTGTCTTTGTTAAACCTGAAATTGACTAATAATATGAATTTGTTCATATTATTGCTTCGTGTACTTAAGATAGACTCTATTTTGCCACAAGCATATCTGCCACAAGCTTAAATTACAATTAAAAAAAATAAAAAAATATTTTTTCCAACTCTCTTTTTTAATCGTGACTTTTTCAGAATTAGAGCAATAATAATTAAAATTGTTACTACTCTAGTAAAACCTTAACAGTAAAAACCCTAGTAGAACCCTAACAGTAAAAACCCAAATAGTAAAACCCTAATGCAAACGCAGACGTCTGGCATTTGTAAGTGACGTGTCGGCAGCTGACAACTACCGATTTTTGTCAGTTGTTATCAGCTTTTCGGTAGCCGACCTCCATCTATCCCAATACATGCATATGCATGCAGCCACCTAAAATCTTTCCCATAACTTCCTTTTCTCCGGTAGCCCGTTATAAGTCGTAACGTTCAGATCGGCGAAAGTCCGCCGAGTCGCTCCGATTATTGTCGGACGGATTGTTCTCTGTAGTCTGTGTTGCGCGTGATGTAAAAAAAATCAATTTATTTACGTACATAACAGTGTGCATAAGTGCAATGTGAAAAAATTTTTTAGGAGTATGTCAACATTGAAATTATAACTCTTGAAAAGCATTCAATGTTTTTTATGTCTAGGACGTCCCTGCGTGATGAATAGAAACGCCGATTCTGGTTGCGAACGTGCAAAGCTTGCCGCGTGAACGTGCTTAATTAAGAAGATAATTTAATATTGGAAAAAAATGACAGTTCATTACGTCACACTTATAATTATGTATGGCCATGATTCCCAGACGCAAGTAAAAATAAAAGTAATGTACGACAGTACCGAAAAAAAATATTTTGTTGTTAGGTGCTTTATAAAGATAAGTAAATATGAGGGAAAAGAATGATAAATTAATACGAAGGCTAAGAGAGAAATTTTAGTCTTTTCTTAAAGTGTGAAAACGTGATAAAACAAACAATCCGAACTGAAGTGGGCGTTTTATTGTTCCAACTCTCGTACGTTTAGATACAAATTGAAGGTGATCGTAACGTAAAACATCCATTATTTAATATATCCTCTGCGTCGAACTTTGCAAATTGAGCTGTAATCATAATTTTCTAGACAACTTAAAATTTATCTTGTAGTAACAAAATGTTATGATTATATTACAGATAATAAGAATGACTTTTCTAAATAACTGTTATGTAAGTATTTCTCATGGTAGCAAAAACATTTTTTTATATATATAAGATATCTGCGGTTATTTTTAAAATTGTTTACCTAAAACTGGCTGCATTCAATATTATATGTTATATATGTATGTGTAAGTATATCATGCCGCGTTAATATTCACGTACCGAACATTTAGGCTAATCAAAATAAATAATCGTAACTACTATTAAATTGTTCCGCGATAATGATACGATGATTCCCTCGATTCTGGCATTAGTATCAGCTGTCTCTTTCTAGCAGATTCTACGAGGAGCGGATAATAGTGGGTATGAATCACTAATAGGGATGTGAATCTATCGATAGGTTTGTATATTGAACTGTCGGCGTGAGCAACGATTATTATTTAATTTTTCTTAATATAAACTTACAAAAGATGGCTAAAGAAATTGATGTCACTTATTCTTAATTTTCTTTATTTCAAATATATTTTGATATATGACATCAATTACGTTACCGCGTCTTGTAATGAATTCCGTGGAGTTCTTCGATATAGAAAGTGTTAAATATTTGTTAAAAGTGGTAAATAAATTATCAATAATAATCTGATATAAAATTGTCAATGTTACAAATTTAAGTATTAAATTTTACGATAATGCAATTAGCCGAGTGCCTTTTTTAAATAAAAATATTTTTTTTCTCGATCGTACCAAACATCATTATGATAAAGTGTTGTTGTTTTGATAAAATCCACAGACAATTGTATATTTTGTAAGCGCTTTTGGATATTCATATAAAATGGAACTAATAATTAATTATCGTTGATTGCGCTATCAACCTGCATTTAAATTGCCGTATCTATTTGTTTACACGTTCCATTTTGTATGCGTACATTTCGATAAATATTTATTTTGTAGAAGTACATCACTACCCACCCACTCGCGCGTCACTTGCGCGACCGTAGCGCCAGTTTCGAATCAGGCGGTGGCGGGAGGGACGTGTTTTCTATTAAAATTAACATTCGCACGCGTACTACCGGACGTGGTGTACTCTTGCGTTTTATCAGTTTTAACGTAATTTTTCACTTAATGCTTCATTTTTAACATAAGTTCTATATTAAACGATAAGTTTTATACATGTATTTTAACGTTATTAGCCTGTTATAATAACTATTGCTTTATAAATTATACCATTTCCCCGGATCGACTGATGACCTCGGTCTGTGATGTCATGTTGGTTTATGTGCTTCGTTTACGATTTTACTGTAAAAATGTCAGTGTATAGTATTTAATAGTGCAGTGAACGTGTTAAGCAGTGGAGAGTGATGTGTAACAATTAATGGCGATAATGTTAGGAAACAATATAATAATATGTTGTTAATTTAACACATGCATTTCAACATTACAATGTTGGTCAACACGCCCAGGAATACTGCTAATGCTTGGCCTAGTATTAGTGAATCAAAAGCTCCGAGTCATAAAGGTAATGTTAATAATACATTAATAAATACTTTTTTATAATGTTCGAAAAATACAACGAAATATATGTATGCTAAAACTCTCAATCGTAGCTCAGTAATTTTTTTCTAGAAACCCTAATAAGTCTTCCTTTTTTACCCGATTCGTAAATAAATTGATAATTTGAGATTTTTTCGTGCTATAAATGGTAAATTATTAATTTCTTCTCGATAAAGCCAGTTTACTGTTTTCTATTTGTTTAATAAATGCCATTTTATCAATAGACTAAAAGAGCAAGTGTTATTGTACAATGGAATTATCATTTATTTCCATTCTAAAAGATGTTTTATAGGCCACAAGAAAACGCGTAAATTATAAAAGTTACTTAAATAAAAAAGAAACAGGTAAATTTTTAGAACGTACCTCATTACAGAAAAACATGACTAGAACGATACATTATTAATTTTATTGCATCTTTTGAATATCTCAAGCTACGCTGTTTCCACTTATTACAGCTGTGACTTGAAGTTTATATATCCATTGAGAGAAAAAGCATTGCTTTAACGTATTTTTAAAATTTCACTTCAAAGGCCATTACAATATGCAGTTTTGAAAAACAAACTTGTATATATTTGGGCAACGGAGTAAACATTGTTTAGCTTACATACGGATGATCAAGATTTGTACTTACTTAACGACATTAACATATTGACATTGCTGTGAAAATTACAATTATTATTGTCGAATTTGCTCGAGGTTTACGTGGCGTGACATAATCTTACCTGTGTACAGAGTATGTGTACATAAATACGCGTTGTTTACAAATAATTTACCTTCCTACGTTGAACATTTTATAAATACAATTTATAGTCTTAGCAAAGGACCCATTAGATCTTTATTTATGATAACGGTGCAGTGGCATGCATAGAAGTAGTTATGGCCTTTTTTATTGACTGGAAATTTAGATGCTTTTGTGAAGAGAATTTTAGCATTGCACTTCGAAAGAAATGAAATAACTTTTTTCGCCTACAGAAACAGAAAAAGGATGACTGAAAATTGTTTATCAGACGTATATTTCCTTTTTATTTCTAATGTAACCAGATACGACATACCAGAGGACATGTTGTAAGCATAAACGTAATCGATCGATTTTTTCTTAATTTTCTTGCGTATCTTTTCGATTTTGTCTATCAAGATATGTTTAGGGGGAAATCCTAAATATATTTTGATTGTACTGACAGTAAACATTCCCATTGCCCTTCTCTTAATGTAAAACGAGTTTTATTAGGTTTATTCATTCATCAAAATAGTTCACAAATGTACACGAGTCCAATTCAAAACCCACTTATTACTATTTGAAGTCGGTTAAAAATAGTTGTATATTCTTAATCGTATGACTAGATTATTTGTAGTTCATTCATTTGTTCTTCGCAAAAAATCTTTTACCTCAAATGTTTCTCCAACAAAATGGTCGCACGTGCCGTGTCAACCACGTAACATATGACGAATGTATTTTTAATACTTTTACGTGATCGATAAGAAAATTCCACTTATGCGTGCAAACTTCTTGATGGCGATCGCCTTCATGAGTTAAAGACTGTCTTATATTGATCGTCAACGCATTTATTACTTTCGACTGCTTCATTCCTCATATTGTTGAGTACATGTGATCTATTTATTTCAGCAAGCCAAACTTTTTATTTATTATTTCTTTTCGAACACACTAACGTAATAAATTCTCTCTCGGGTTTTTAAATGCATAAATGTAACATCACTGGATGAAGTAAAGCAGATTTATACGACCTTAATTTTCATAGCGTCACATCAATCAATTTTTCTTACCGATGCAATTGTTAGTAATAGTTTCTGACATCTTAAATTTTATGTTAATTTTTATAATAGGATAATGTTGATAAAACTATATCAAGATGCAAGTAAAAGTTCTTACAAAATGTTTCAATACAGAGTTCTGCTCGCATTTCACGCGGAGAAGTAGCAAGAGCTGCAGCAGTATGACCGAACACATTCCGCGAACAACGTTCGGCTAGGGAGAAACATGTTTTATCACTGTAAATAACTGATGTGTTTTATTCGAACAATGTGGAGGATTTAAAAATATATATGAAAGTTGTCTAAAAACATATCTTATTTTTGTCCTTTATGTATTTTCTTGAAAATACTATATTTGCACAGGTAGATTTAATATTAAACCAGATAAACGAGTAAAGTTATTATCTGTATTGTAACCACTCAATTGTAAATAACAAAAACAGCAAATCATTGATTTTTTCCATTGTGTCCTAATGATATAACAGTATTGATATTTTCATACTTTAGATATAAAGGGATTTAAGATTTAATATTGTTCTTTTTATCAAAAACTTCACTGTCGCTTTTAGTACATTTGTTTGAATATCCATATCTGATTAGATAAGCAGATTCTAGTTACCCTTATTATGTAAGAGAAACATTTATTTTATATGCGTTTGCGATGTCCAATCAACATTTCCTAGAAAGTTACAAGATTATCTAATTACTTTTTATTTATTTTTATTGTTTTTGACAGTATCGTTTTCGTAATATTAAAATAAATGACTTTTTTAAACCCATTATCAGTGTCACGTGTCGCAATTTCTCCTTGGGTATTAATGGGTTTTTTCATGCTTTATCCATTTTATATGTATAGATTTAACGTATTTAAGTGTTGATTTAGCTTCCCAAAAATTAATAAATGAAATAAGTTTAAATAAATATTTTTTATTGTTTGCTTCTTTATTATTTAGAATTATCTATTTTATATGATTACGCACAGTTGTCATTACTAGAAAACGGTTCTTTACACTACTATAAATACACTACCTATAAATTTATTAGTAATTTGGCAGCATTGATATAACATCAGATGGTATTGTGTCCGATAGGAATAAATCTATGATTGCTCTTATTTTTCAAACCCCGAATGAAACGTAAAGAAATTTCCCTGAAATCGTTACAGCTTATTCAGATGATTCAGAGTTTGAAATCCGTGAACGTGATGGACCGTAGATTCGCCGTGATGAACTTCTCTATAAGTTGTAAAAATATACAAATGAAAAGTTTTTATAAAATGTGTGTATGAAAAATAAGAGCAAACATTATGACATATATTTGTATTTTGAGGAGAGGGTTGTAAACTCTTGATATAGGTACATAGTTAATTTAATTGTTTACCCTTAATATAAGATTAATTAAAATATAAAACTCAGATATGTATATTTGATATGAAATTTACAAAAATATTTGTACCTTTATAACGTTCAAAGCCCGACTGAAACGAAAGATCATTATAAGTAATTAGTTTTTTGGTGTTTTTGAGTTACAGTTACATCCAATGGTTACTATTATATTTTTGTCGTTTATTTCTTTCCATACAAGACTATAATCATCAAATTTATTTCTTTAGTATGACATTTTGAAACCATGCCACGCTCTCCTATGATAACGCAAAAAATGAGTTTTGATGCCCTTATTTGGGTGTATCGATAAAACTTGTAACAAGTATTAGTGATATTAGAAATGTTGCTTGGTGACATCTCTACAACACAGAATTAATTGAATATAGGTACTTGGCGTTAATTTTGTAGAAATTCATTATTTACAATTAAATGAAACTATGTGATGTAGTATTATTTCCACTTTCTTTAAGTTCTTTACCACGACCTAGGTTTCGTTGTATTAAAACATCTTCAGGCGGGCTATTAGGAAAGATTATTCGTTTGATTTTCGTATTCGATTAATCTTTGCTGATAGCCGAAGATGTTGTAATACAACGAAACCTAGGTCGTGGTAAAGAACTTAAAGAAAGTAGAAAGAATACTACATAACGTAGTTTCATTTAATTGTGGACAGAATTAATTATAATACCATACGTATCGTAGCGATTGGTATGATAATGAATTATACAAATACATACATACATACCAATCATCACCGATTGCTAACGAAATTAATTAACTTGTGACATATAACAATTATTTATTTAATTATCTATAAATCTTTACATATTTGGTCGCAAGTCGATATTTCATTGTGGATTTTATCAATTTTTCTTCGATTTATTGAACATTTGTCTTTATAGGTCAACTCGCTCTGCAAATATATTGTATAGCAAATGTTTATACCGTTAAACTTTCCTTAAGATATATAATCAAGTGTCAATTTATTAGTAATTTAGCATTCGTATCAAATTTTGTCAAAATTTTCTCGAAGGTTCTCATAGATTTCGATAAAAGATGAACTTTATAACAATATTTAATTTTGTAACTAAACTGTTATTCATTATTACAGTCATTTAAAAGCAGTCCTCTCTTAAGGTAAATGCGCTTCGATTTTTTTTAACATAACAACCAAAACGAGCTTAGAGACGTATCGATGGACTGTAAACAAATACAAATGATTATTTTTAAAGATTTGCTTTATGATGTTTGACCGAAAGGGCCTTCTACACATAACAGTATTACTCTCTCTGGCGATCTGTCTCAATCGTTGGTCGCGGCTCTAATTCGTCCAATTGAAGGCGGAGCCGTCACGCACACACGTGCACGCCTGCCGCCGCCGTATGCAAATGTGTCGGCGGGGCGCGGGCGGCGCTGGCCCGGCGCCAGCGCGCCGCCGGGATTCCTTTGTCTCATCGCGAGCCGCTCTTCCTGGCCGAGTGAGCGAGTGAGCGGCCAGCGTGCCCCGCACGTTCTTGGCCCGAGTGTAGGGTGACCATTTGGTATTTAAAATTTTTAAATTTGAAATGTCAAGACATTTTTAAGAAAAATGCCTAATTTTCACAAGTTTCATACGCATATGGTTTCAATAGACTCAAACTTTTTTTTTATTTCAAAGTATTCCTAGATAAACGTCTGTTTGTTTCTGTTCGTTCGTTTTAGACTCTGAAAATACTGATCACAAGTGGTTTACACAGGTCGATAAAAAATTAAATACCTAAGTTTATTTCTGTTTATTTTTGCATATGTATAAAATGACGTAACAAATTCTAATCTTTCAATATCATCGTTAAAAGAATGTCACATTGTAGTTAATTCATGAAGTAAATTCATGAAATTTATATCACTTTAAAAAAATACATGAATTTTTACACGATGCATATGTTAAAATCGATCAATTTAGCGTTGCATAGTTATATTTTATTACGGTATACAACACGTCGAAATTTAATGTAAAATGTCTATAAATAATAGGAGTGCGACTTATAACAATTTTAGCAACCTTTAACTAAATTGCACTGTGCTTTACTTAGTAATACTTTTCCCGCTGCTTCACTCGTGTGGATTACTCGGATTAATAAAGTTGATAGTGACAGTGGGGTATGGAGTGAACGGTTAATCGTTTCACGTTTATCAGTAGATTGGCACTTCTGTATTTTTCAAGTCCCTGCATCATGGTACGATTTGGTACTACGCTGTCTTAGAAAGAAATAAAACATAGTTCCTTTCCTAGATTTTAAATAATGCAATAGGGAAAAATTTATTCTCTAGTGTGTAAGTGATGGACAGACAAACCGGTAAATATTTCAATAAAACCATATTTTTTAGAAATATGAAGAATTTATAAAATGAATAAATTCTCATCCGTCTATTTTCCTTCTTTGGTTACTTTTAAAATCATATTAATTATCGGCACAAAGCAAATAAATAGCTCTGGGCAATTTAGCGTGAAATGTTCGTCTCAAAGCTTAATAGTTAGAATTTCTGTTATCGACATTTCACATTAAAGAATTTTTAAGAACTTTTCAAAATACTTCGAGCATTTTAAATGACTCTTTCTAGCTGCGAAGATCTTCGAAAGCTTAAACAACACTGCTCTATTTCCCTAAACAAGGATATTGATTAACACTGATTTTAGAAATAATTTAACAGATTGTTATTCGATAGAAGCATTTCAACTAACTCTTTAATTAATTTAATATAAAATCTAATACTAGGTGATTTCGTCTGTGTAAAGTTCACATTTATGGCCAAATCCGTTATTTCGTGTTTAATATGCCATGACCATTAATTGTTAGTATATTTATTATAAGGTTTTAAAGGATATATGCTTATAACTATTTGTACTTGCAGTTTCAGTAAATGTCAAATTATGTCGCAAATGTTCGCCTGCATTCACTAACAAACAATAAGCTAATTATAATTACGTATTTAATTAATATGAGGTTATTACTCGCATGATCCAGGGCGCACTGACCCTCATTACTAAAGAAAATTTGCTTAACGTCGTTTTGTTTTAAATATAAGTTGTCAAAATAGTGCTATTCCATTACGTTTATAAAAAAATAAGCCTGTGATGAAATAACTTCGATCTTTTGCAATATCGAACAAACAGACGACGATGTTAATACGTATATAAAATTATACCTAGTATATTAAATTTAAATGAGGTGTTACAATTGTACAAAATCGCTGACAAATGGATATAATGTATATCTTAGAAAGGTAATTAGTTATGCAAAATTCTCATTGTATAGTTCGTCTTATATTTCTTAATAAAAATAACTTTTAATTTCTTACTGTTTTTAAGTTAAAATTTCAGCGAGTAGCAATCAATTAAAAGGGTGTTTAGGTGTGGATTCGGGTGACCTTAAAGAGCTTGAAGTCCTAGTGACCCACAGCTACGAAGAAATGTGTAAATATTTTAATACGGATCATATTAAACTAGCAAACTCTCGGAATGTGATTGTAAATTCAGATAACTAGCTAGGTAAATTGTACGTCACGATAAATTTATAAGAAATAAAAAGAAACGATCTAGAATTTAATGGACTATTTTAAATCAACGTACTTTATGTATATAACACATGTATAAAACCAAGAAATATGATTATGCAAAAATTAGTTAGTGGTATTCATCAACAATAAAAAATCTACTTTGGTACGTATTTTATGCGAAGTACTGTAATCAATGTCTTAGGTATTAAAGTGTACCGCATGTCGTATCACTTCGCTTCCACGCATGCGTCATACGTTACACACTATATGAAATATCAATTCAATACATATAAACATGAACTTGCATACAAGCTACCTTTGTAATCTTCAATAATATGCCTATACGCAAAAGACTTGTGTATATTTAGGTACAAACTCGTATATATATTTGTGTAAGTAAACAGAAGGTGGGCTAGCTGGCATACATTCAACAATATACAGTGTCATATAATGGCTAATACATATTATTATGCATGTATAGTTACTTTTTCTTTTGACCGTATCCGTACAATACAAACACCTGTAGCGCCGTTGGGTGACTCCGAGTGTACATATATTGGGATCGGCGCGTGCTCGCTGATGTAGTGGTGTGGTACGCGCTAGGAACGTTCCATGATACTTCGATATATCGATTTATTGAGTGGCAGAGTTGTGCGCGTTTTGCGCTAAAGTTTTTATTTGATTAATTTTGACTTTTGTGAAGGAATTTACTTTTGTGAATTAATTTTGACTTTTGTGAAGGAATTTACATGGTAACAAATTAAATATATTTTTATTTTCGCGTAATAAATATTTATTCTATGCAGTGTGGGTTTTTAAGAAAAAAATGTCTGCTATGAATTTTAACTAATTTTTTCATGTTAATATTATTACGAAGATAATGTGATAATCGTAAAAATAACGTAGATAATCATAATCTTTTGCGAACATGATCTATACAAATCACGGCTCAAAAAAAAGAACCTTGAAAGATCCTTTTTTTCTTGTGCTCTGATTTTCGAATATTTTATAATTGAATATACATATATGTTTATTTAATTAAACTGTATTTACAAAATATTATTACATGAATCGATAAAGAGGTACGTCTTGTAATATTTACCATACCATACCATTTCTATGTAGACTCCTTTTGACAAATTTACGTATTAACGCTCATTGTAATAAAGCGCGTTTTTCTTTTCTCACATGACTTAATTATGCACTTTTATGAAATTGTTTGAACTGATTCTCGCCCTATCACGGAGATAAACAAATTTACAAGGAGTTATTAAAATGAAATAGGTATTACCCAAGCTGTATAAATTATGGATCGACTAAAATGTTTTAGTTGTAAACATATCGATTGTAAAAAAATATGTAAGAATATAAATTCATTACACAGTAAAAATGAGATTAAGATGATATATAGTCGATAACAATGCAATAGATATAGACATCACTAGCAATGGCGTGGACCAGTATATTCGATACGAGCGAGTCAGCTTTGGCTCGAGTTCTGGGAAAAAGTGACTCCTTCTCGGAACGCCCGCGCCGCGCCGTGCGCTCGTCCGCAAACAAACCTCCGCTCGAGGCCGACAGCGCCGCGCCCGCGCGCGAAACTTCGCTTCTAAACAGATTCTTTATTTAAATACCTAAATCAAATGTAATTTTTTGCCGGGAAATTGTGGTTGTGATTGATAGAAATAGCCGTCACTTGGGCATGTAAGAAATTCATTGTATTATTAGTAATTTTTGTATTATCATAATTTATTAAGATTCTTTTATATATAGCCTTTAGTACCGTGTGTAGTCCATTATGATTTATACTTCTTAAATGTGTATGTGAGTGCGGTTAATTGAGTTGGTGTGTACGTATTTATAATGACTGTCAAGGTTACGCGGTAATGTTTTTTGACATATGACTGAGTGGTTAATAATTATTGTAATACCTGCTATATTTAGACCTATTCCGTGAAAATACGAAGTTGAAATATCTGTTAGCGAGTGGTATTTAGTTTTCTGTGTAGAACTAGTTTTTGAATATAGATTGATTTGTGCTTTTAATAGTAAATATTTATTGGAAACATTTGTATAGATGATAGTCGCATCTTCACAAGGAAAGAGTATCATCTCAAAAATCATAAATTGGAAACGGCGTTTAAAATTGTACCATTAGCTGTTCTGTGAAGACATGCACTGCATTTAGTTATTACAACAAAGAGGACAAATTGCAAGTCAATTAATTTATTTTTAACGAAACGTGTTTTTGATTAGAACAAACAAAATCACGGTTTTAAAACGTTTGGCGCATTTCTTCGAAGATATAATCTTTATTTCTGGCAGCCCCTAGTAGTATAAATATTTCGTATACATATAAATAAAAGTAAATGTAACGCGCGATTTTGATTGGCCCAAAATGAATATGACGCAATGCTGCCATTATTATACATGGAATAAGCTTTTCTTATCGCGGAGACGCGATGACTAAGCGATTTATTTGCATAATAAATGATAAATATGAAGTTAATTATATTTTTTACGCGACAAATCGGTAAAATTCCAAATTAAAATCGTCTGCAACCGCTCGGTGAGCGACTTAGTCGCAAAAACGAGCGGCATCGACGAAACGGATTTATTTACGGGGAAGACCAGCGGAACACGTCATTTGGAAAGTATGTAAGCGTGTTTACATCGAGCGCCGCTTAATGACTGCGTGCGTGTCCCATTCGGTCTTCAAGCGTGTGTGCAACGGTTTCTTTCATTCATTCTATGGGTATATCATAAGTAGGGTATATCGTCCGTATTGGAACCCGATACTTTTGGGACAGTTTTAGCTGTAGATGTTTTAAAGTCCTAATGTTGTTAAGACTGTGCCATTTTAATACAATACGATGATCTTTTTAAATTTAATAAGGAGCAATTGTTAGGAAAATAAGATTAACGACTTTTACCAGAAATAAATCCACGTCTCCTTTATCCCACTTATATCGTGACGTTCTTCTGGTATTCCGTATTATGCATGCGGTATATGAACTATAAAATATGTCATTTATAACGAAACGTTTAAGTGATATTTAAAATATCTCGCTTTAAACAACTAAGCGAAGGTCTAGCTCATATAGAATAAACTAAGGAGCAGACATGGTTTGGAATAATTCCTTCCTTCTTTTTTTTATTTGTCAAGTTGATTCGTGAGTACATCATGTTGTAGCTTAGTGTGTCACCTTTGAGAACTAAAAATAGGTTCGTTTTATATCAAACGAAGCTTATATTTTCTATCCGATAGTGATTCTTTACATGAATGCAACCCCGTATCTAATTAGGCGCATGGTCACGGGCACGTTATAACAAACACATTTCATAATAATATAATTAATTTAATTACAATTTTTCGACAAATCGGGTAATACCGGTTAGTAACCCTAATAACCGTGCTTCATATATAGCCAAGTGTCGGAAATGCAATTAAATATAATAATGTCTATTTAATTAAATGTACACGAACGATACAAGCGGCAGCGCATAATGCAAGCATCATAACCCCAGTTGTCTCATGGCATTTTTCCTGCTCGATTTCGCTGTAAATTAACCATGACCGAGAATGAAATTATAACGCGAATAGATTATTCGGAGGTCGTACGTGGATTGGCTTATTTATTGGACAGTAAATATATTATGTTTCACTTTGCAATGCTTAAACATTGCATATATTACAACATTTTACATTTAATACACTCCAGACATTGTCTCTATGGTTCCTCTGGTTGAAAATGCTGCTAATATGATATCCACTGTACTACCATCTCTTGCTTGGTGAGATGCCTTAAATTTTTTTAATAAAAGATACTAGCTTTTAATCGCGGTTTCGCTCTCGTGGTTATAGTTACAAACTTATAGGTTGAAATTAAAACATAAATCTCTATTTATATTGATTAGGGGAAATTAAATACTACGTTTTTATTTTCGTGACTTTACAATACTAATGACGAGGAAAACAAAAATATATCCCTTTAAATGGCGGATTAAATGGAGAGTGACTTTCTTGCGCATTTATGATACGTATGTAGTAGCGTTCCAAAAAATCATGTCAATCCGTTGCGAGGTTGTTTATTTAACATTTTCTGAGATAAAAGTAGCTACTTATATTATTTTGCTATTTCGTTGTAAAAAGTCACACCGATTTGTTGGTCCGTTGCGACGTGAAAAAAGGACAAACAAACACATTTCTACATTTACAATATTAGTTATGATTTGAAATTGTCAGGTACAGTTTTAATTGGCTGCACCCGGGGCAAATATTAAAATTATTCGTCTTATTCACATTTTAATCTCTTATGAAGTAGGTAAATATTTAACTTTTTTTTGTTGTTATTATATTTACATATATTTTTTTATTTTATTAAAAGAAGTGACTTAATTGTTACAGAAAAATTATTAATTTTTTATTCTATTATTTCAGTTACTTTATAAACTGAATACAATAATGTATTGAAAGTGGATTGATTGTCTTACAACTTATCCATATATGACTGTAATAAATGTAAAAGTTAATTGATAATAAACTAATTGTAGTTTTTTTTCACAACTTTTCATTTTAAATTTGTTGCTCGCGTCCACTTCTCGGACCATGTGATTTCTCGCAATAACAAAGTGATGACTGACACCTGTGCGACGAGTGATGGGTGCGCGCAGGTGGGGCGCACGCGGTCCGCGTGGCGGCAGTCAGACGGCGCGTCTGTCCGCGGCGGCGACGCGCTCGCGTTACGCAGTCCGCGTCACGCAGTCCGCGTCGCATACTTTCCTGTCGTCGCCCGTTGCCCGGCGCGGTGCATCAGCATTTTTTATATGTTAAGTCCATCTATAATCGGCTGTTGGGCTATAAGCTATTATATATTTTTTCTGTGTCACAAGTTTTTTCCAGTAGTTTGCGCTAAGTGTGTGGATCTTTTACCTTATTGTTTGTATGCCGAGATAATTATGTATTTCGCTCTACTTGTTAAGGTACTTTCGTTATATTCCGAAATACTTAATTCTGGAACCTTTACGGAATCTGAATATTGAATAATAGTAGGACCAAATTGGTTTCAGAATGAATTTGTATGCTAATAGTTTACTGTTTATGTTAAGTCTTGATTGTTTATCAATTAGCCAGTCGATTGGAAGAAATATTTTTAGCAAAGTTAACATGCGACGTCGTAAATTTGGTGAACTTCTAAAGGCATGCAACAGCGATCTATGAACGTGTGGTGATTGTTGTTTTAAGGACGGACTCAACATAATCGTTTCAATTTATTGGCAATAGACTGACTACGTAAATAAAATTTGTGAGATTGTATTTCTATATAGAAGTTAATCTTAGAACCTACTAAACCAATTCTTAATATTCTTTCAATGTTTCAAAGTTTATATGAACTGACGGCGATGCCGGGGTGCGGATAGGGTCATTCTATCAGGTGTAGATTAAAGGCCAACATCACAATTTCCACGCGAGCAGAGCCGTGGACAAAATCTAGTTGATAGCCGACTCGTTTTCTCTCCCATTTATAAGACGAGGCATAGAATTTTTTAAGGCTTCACTCTCGAGAATTTGCATGATTACGTATTTGCACACTAAATACTCTATTTCTGTTAGGGTAGATTGTACTTGATATACTCAGTCAAACTTTGAACACATCAATGCACATAGTAATTTCTTAAAAAACCTCGTCTAGCGTTTACAAATTTGAGACTGTCATTCCAAGTGAGTTTTATGTGCATAAAGAAGGGAAGAATTGTAGACCGCATTGAGAAGACGAGTTTTCGCCCTGACCTGTAATCAATTGTAGCTATCGATGCTTTGAGGCAGCTTTTTGTGGATTTCTAGAGAAACGTGGAAAGCGAATGATGAAAACTCAAGTTTTAATGTCTTTAATTTTGTATATTAAGCTTTCTGCTAATTTTATTCAGTTTGAAAGAACGTCGGAAAAATCAGGTCGTCAACTGAAGAAACATTACCAAAAGTCCTCATGATTATATTCCATTATGTTGACACGTACTCTGTAACAAACCTAGGCGCGTCGCGGTGCTCACAGCAGTCAAAGAAAATATACTCCGTGTCCCGCGTCTCGAAACACGTTACAACCTTCGGAACACGCTTGGCTAGCTCTAACTGCCAATGCAAACTCGATGCACATGTTATTACGCTAGATTCAATAAGCGGTAAGATTGAGCTAATAATAATTCGTAAATATGCCAAAAGAATTTTAGCCAGAATTTCTATATACATTTTAGTTATAACAACACCAAATACATGCAATTATATAGTCAAAGTATTTCGGTAAAATAATATTTGTTTGCGTCAGCGACAGTATTAACAGACTGTTCCCGTCTATCGCACGGAAATAAACCAGTCAGTCGTGTCTGCGGCGAACCGTAGGCAACGCCACAGTATGCCTAATAACTTAAATGATAAATTTAAAATAAAACGTTAATCGATAACGAGAAAGTACCTGCGAAGGCGAATTTGAGGTGAGTAAGTGGGCGCCGTAATCTAGTGACGTCAGCAATTTGTCGAGATAAATGATTAATTCGGCGATAACGACAGGCGACTAGATAGGAGCTGAAGCACCACGCGCCTTAACGAGTACAGTGTAGCGGTGTGCTTCGATAGCGTGAATTGTGCTTGTGTGTGTGTGTGAATTCGCCATTGTGATTATGTTATCGGCTAGCATATTTCGCGAATATCCGAAGGTCAAGTCTTTGTAGATTTGTACTGATAACGAATACTGGGAATTGTCTAATGATTTTTGTGTATCTCTTCGCTTTATTGAATTTAAATTTATTACGTTTTCCGTGGGTTGTTTGGCAATGTTGAGAGGAAATTAAAAAATATTTCAGTACGCCGCCCCCCCCCCCCCTTTCCCAAAATCTTTATGATAGTACATTGTCGGGGACTTGTCATATTTTTGTCGTACTGGTGTGTTACATTTTCCAACTTTTGATGCGAATAAAGAAATTGTAGATTACGCTTTTCGCCTACGCTTTCCGGACTCGTACTCATTAGCATTCCTGAAGAAAAATACAAACACAATTTTGACTCCCACATTTCATTACCATAGTTTGGCAATTGCGAATTGCTAGAATGACATCTATATTTACCGCATTTAAAGGACATGGAGACACTGTGCCCTCTTACACCTCTAAAGCTGTTTTATCATAAATAATCTTTAAATATAGATATTTTAGCCAGAAACGAAAGGATGTCACACAACTCGGTATATCTTAATTTTTTTAATAAGTTTCACATAAAAATAAAGTGATTGACAAAAAAATTAATATAAATGTAAAAGAAATGTGCGATTCTCTTGACTTACATCTTCATAATGATTCTAGCTTCACAAATAGCTAGCGTTAAAAAGAATTACGACAACTGATATCAAGCATTTAATGATTGAAATCAAAAGTAATATCGTGTTTCACGGCTAAACGCCGAAACATAATTTGTCCGCCAATCGGAACGTGTGACGTCAAATGTACCACTACACAGTTAATAATTTATTAATATATGGCCAACTTCAAGTAATTGCTTGAGCAAGATAGCGTGATCCCATAAACTTAATTCCATAAACAATATTTATCTGTCACCGTAGAATAACTTAGTGTGCGAAAGAGGTGGGACTAACCCATTTCAATTTGTTTATTTGGGACATCGTTAGGTCATGTAATTTACATGTCACATGACTAAGTGCTTTCGCGTGAAGATTTGCATGATTGCAATAGAAGCCGACTTTTTCACCTATGAGACAATTTTCGAATAATTTAAAAAAATGTCATATACCCTATTAAACGAATATCCTATTAAATGGGCCTATTATTATCCTATTAAAGTTTTGATAATAAAGGCCTTAAATTTTTTCGAACTCTTGCGAACCAAATGATTTGTAAAATAATTATAGACAATGTAATAGCTCATTATAGCGTTTGTTAAGTAGCACTAAAGCACATTTCGTTACGCGTCGGAAAATGAGTCAACACTGTGGTCGCTTATCGGTGCGGGGGAGTTATCGGCAGCGGCATTTATCGCGGCCGTTGCGGCTCTATTTTTGTCGCGTCCGAGCGGTCGCGGTACGCTCCTACGCCATTGTTGTGGGCGCCGTTCCCACGCGCTTTCCTTCCCCGAGAATAAAAAACGGAAAAAACACTGTTAATTACGTCGTTTTTTTATTCGTCTTTATTTATAACTGTAGGATCATTTAGATTGCAATTCGGCTGTTGGTTCTCGGACAACCGAGCGCCGCCATAACACATATTCGACGTTTTATATAGATTTATTAAATATGTGTTACGCTTATAAAAACTGAAATCAAAACGTATATGTAGTGCAGTTTGATTGAGTATAAAACGATTTTTTTTATCAATTTTCTAACCACATTTTGAAGTAGAATTACCTCATTACTTTCCGCATTTGAATGTGAAATCCCTATTGGTATAGGTATAAAATGTTTGCACCAAGAAGGAAGAACAACGGGAAATTTCGAATGCATAATAATATCATACCAATTGCTATGTTAAATTATATTTATGTGGTGTGGAATTCGCGTGTCGATATATCTGTCTGTACGGAAGCGCTATTCTCTGAAACTACTGAAGCGATATTGCTGTCGATTTTGCCGTTTAAATGTTTATTTCGTGAGAAAATTTATTAGAACCAATGTATGTTAAAATTATGTCTGATAGATAGCTTTTAAGTAGTTCTAAAAAGTGGAATATATGTCTATCGGCACAGTATAAGTCTTATCGTCTACAAGTATTGACGACCAAATACAATGGCTTAATTTTTACGTTTATTTAATCAGAAACTGTAAAAGTAACATTTCTTTCAATGAAAAATCTTACTTCGATCTAGATCTAGGTGAAGACCCGCTTTCATTCAGATCCTTTTAAACATACGTGCCAATTTGTGGGTAGTATATATATATATATCCCATGAGGAGGTGAGGAAGTGAAGGCTTGTTATTGCTTATAGTGTAACGGTATTTAGTAACGATCAGACGAGTTATCTTTTTAGTTGATTGGTATTGAAGGCAAGTGGTCATAGAACTGAATTAGAAGTTATAACGTAGTAATTAGGTATTCCATAACGATTTTTATTTTGGTCTTTTTGTCTCTTTCCTAATGTATATTCAAAGACGTCTTTAGACCGGTAGCGGAGATTAAAAGGAGGAAAGTTAAAGTGGGCTTTTATCGACTCATATAATATATTTATAAATTATACGTAAGGTATAATTATACAAGACGATTCGTAGTAAAAAAGCCTCTCTGATCGCATGAACTTGTTATATTCGTGTATATTGTCGTTCATAGTGAGCTTACTATTTTATAACTATTAAAATTTTACGCTCTTCAGAAAGTTTAAGGCAAAGAGCAGACAATAAATACGTGTTTCATGGTTATTTGATAATAAGAGTAAATTTTATATTAAATCAGGCATAGAAGTAAATTGGTAGTCCCTCATAAACATTTGTGATCATAGCTCCGCTGCCATTTATTTCATTTCTGAATATCTGAGAAAACACTCTCATCACCACCCAGTTTTCTCATTAGAACTCTTTTGTAGCCTTTAGATGCTTGATGGTACTAAAAATTTATTTCGAATTGCATTGGGATAAGTAGAATACTTTTTTATAATTTATTTTTGAAAGTCATAAATTTAAACATATTTTCTCTACTAGACTACAATTCTCTCATCGTACCGTTTGTCGCCAGTGTAAAATTGTAAGCATAGACGTAGCAATGATTTTTTCCTAGAGGGGCAAATTTTCAACTATAGATTTATCTTGTTATTTATACGTGAACGATTAATATTTTAGGGTGGGCTAAGACCATTCTAGGGTGCGTCAGGTTCACCTGCACCCGGCTAACCCTGTGATTGTAAGTCACTAGTATTCGTTCTTATAGAATTGTAGGCGACGGGCTGAAAAACTTAGTTTTGCTGTCATGCAAGTAGCAAAGCATTGTTGGTCAGTGTTTCGGGTATAATTATTTAGATGTCAAGATATATTGGTTATATGATACGATGTTGGCATTTAATTATTAGGGTTTATTAGTTATAGGTAATTATAGTAAACATTGATATTAAAAAATAAGAAAAAATGTAGGTTGCTTTAATCGCTTACGTTTTGTATTTTCCGGGACTACATGTAGGTTTTTAACTTTTCCCTATACGACCATTCACCCAAATTTCATCTGTATAACAATCAAATGTTTTAATATTTCGATTCCGATTTTCGGCGATTCTTATAACATGCTTTTGGCATTGCCGATATTGGATATAACTCTATGTAATCGGATTGCTATTCTATTGAGCATACTAAAGACGGTAGAAGAAGTATCCATGCTCTTTTCAGTCTTGCTCTCTGGAAGCATCAAAAAGTTGAAAAGTGTGGCAGCATATTATATATAGATGAATGTCACTTTAACACGTTTCAATCATTATAATCGGTGCGAGTGGACATGTACTTATTATGAGATAATACTTTTCATAGAACTTGAATTAATTACGGCTTCGATCATATCTTCATGATTACATGTATATTCCAAATAACTTGAATAGATAAGGCCAGTGTTATGTGATCTACATTACTTAGAAGAAATGAGGAGAATAATTTTGTTTATGCATAACACTGATAAATTAACAGGTAATACAATTAACTGACCTGTTACTATGTAACTGCATAATCGTTATTAGTCTGGGGGATTTTTCGATGTCGAGGATAGCGATGTCGAAGTTGATTGGTGAGTCGAAGTTGATTGGTTGTGAGAGCACGCGGAAGCTTTTCTATAAGGTCCATATATTTTTTATGGTTTGAACCTCTGGAATATTAATTATATAATAACATAAGATACAACTTAATCTATATATGCTGCTTGTTTATATCGATACGTGCGAACTTTATATTATATATGAATTACAAATGATATCAAGCATTTAATGATTGAAAACAATAGTAATATCGTGTTTCACGGCTAAACGCCGAAACATAATTTGTCCGCCAATCGGAACGTGTGACGTCAAATGTACCACGCAGATAATAATTTATTAATATATGGCCAACTTGCAAGTAATTGTTTGAGCAAGAGAGCGTGATCCCATAAATTTTATTCCATAAACAATATTTATCTGCCACTGTAGAATGACTTAGTGTGCGAAAGAGATAGGGCCACCCCCTTCATTAGACAATGACGAGCAAAAGTATATTTTCGATAATTTGAACACTTAAAATATTTATTGCTTCAAGCAAATCTGCCACTGAGAATGACTTAGTGTGCGAAAGAGATAGGACCACCCCCTTTGTGAGACAATAACAAGCAAAAATATATATTCTATAATTTGGACACTTAATATTCATTGCTTCAAGCAATTAGTAACAACATCAAGTTAGTATAATTATTTGTTTTCATTGATTTCTAATTCACATAAAACGCATACGTTTTATCTGTCTTTAATGGGTAATATTAACATATATCTATTTAAGATTACT
Source organism: Druceiella hillmani (assembly GCA_039881145.1). NCBI lineage: Eukaryota > Metazoa > Arthropoda > Insecta > Lepidoptera > Hepialidae > Druceiella > Druceiella hillmani. The sequence continues at coordinate 71,863,163 of JAYKKI010000001.1, forward strand.
ATGGTGGTATAAGTCATAATTATTATATATGAGAATTGTGCGATCATGTGAAAATCGTATAACTAAGTAATTAGAAAATTGAATTTTTTTTTCATAAAATCTTGATGTATAAGAAATTTACTATTTTTTACAGTCGGTACTTGTTGATTTACTTTTAAAGCTTTTATTTCCTAATCAATAATTATCAGACAAATTAAACGACTCGTCGTTACGATAGTGGTTGTCTGTCCGGAAGTTGACTTGTAATAAAAAATCGATGGTCGCCGAGTCGCATCGACTACTCTTAATAAATACGCCTGCTACGGGATTTATATTATTAATGTTTGTCTGTTAATAAAAATCAGAGAATACGTTCGTGTTGATCATTGGTTAAAATTGTTTTTGTTATTCATTAAATTGCAAATAAATGTAAATACGATAAGATTATAAATGTAGATACGTGTATTATATGTACGATAATATGAATGAATAAATAAATATGTGTAATATATTAATAATAATGACTTATTTATAATATTGGAAGTGATTTTTTCATTCATTACCTGGAAATAGTTAATAAAGCAGTGACCAAAAAATGATGATATTAATAAATATAACAATATAGGTTAAATACTATTTTATTTTTCTACATAGTTTCTTAATAAATTTGTATACTTAGTATATATTTTTTTCTGAGAGTCGAATACATTTTGAATAAAAATAATTGTTCTTTTGGCCTTCCCAAAAAGGTTTAATGGGTATCGTAATTATTCCCGAGAAACAGTTAGATGGGGCCAGACTAGTACAAATCGGAAGTTCAAACATTTCGGATCCAGTTTGACGAATGGCAATCATCGCAACATCGACCTTGTGAGTGTGTGTGTTTTGGTGAAACAGAATTCCCGTTCACAGTTTTCCTCGCCTTTTCTCCTTGATTGGCCTTGCTTTATCTTTTCATTTCCTCCACGCAGTTTGTGCCAATAAGTACCATTTTCTAAATAATACGCCTTGATCATTTCTTCTGCCTCCCAATGAACGTAAGCCATAACCTTTCCGCTAATTTCGTGACTTCGAATGTCTTGGGCAGCGGTGGAGGTTATTCTTTTTAAGCTATGGATAGCTGTTTTGTTTTGAGGGGAAGCGAAACCAGGTTTCATCCATCTTAAGAAATCTTATAAAAAGATTAATATTAGTTTAGTAGCTTTCTAGACGAGATCATGAAATACCGAATCTCCTACTTTTGATCCACAACATTTTTAACATTTTCGGGGCCTAACACGATGAAGACTTTTTTTTCATATACAGCAGTTCACTGGCAAGTCTCTCACAAACAATCTTGAATGCTTTAAGAGCCTCGTGAATCCAATTAAACGACTAATGGTAATTCGTCGATTTACCGACAAGATCTTGGATTTATTTTACATTGCATTCAGCAAGGGCGTAGATAGCCACCCTTCGCGATACTCGTTATTAGTCAAAGTTTTACCCAGCTTATACCCTCTGGGCACTAACATATTATGAATTTGATATGTAAGGGTAGAGTTTCCCAGTGTCTGGACCATCTATCATCTCCGTAGATAATGTTTTAGTAGCAGAGGTATTTTGTAACAGTGTTTATTTCGATTTTCTCCATTTATATATTGTTTCGAATGCTTGTGTGTAAATGAATATAACTCCTACGAATTACATATTAGTTATATCATTTTTATATTGTCAACTGGGTTAAGTACCACGAAACAAAATCACACATTTTTTGTATTGGGAAAATGACAAAAATTATGTAAAGTTCTGTCTAACTTTTTTTGGGACCGAGACTATTTAATGGCTTACATTACTGACCAGGTTTTATAGTCTGCTTTTATTTACCGAGACCTTTGCTTTTTTATAGCTATGTATTGCGCAAATAACCGAAATATATATAAATATGTATATATATATATATATATATATATATATATATAATATCAGTGAGGTTATAATCAAAGGCTGTTCAGCAGTTTATTAGATGTGTATCACACACAAATAATTTTACGTGTTTATACGTGTGTATATGATAAATAAATCTAAACAAGTAGGTGCAAGGCGTGGCCACATCGCGTCGCGCCAACTTTTCAACGGCATTTCCGCCGTCAGGATACGTATTGTAGAACGGCGAGTATCGACTCGCGGAGGGCGTCGTTCCGCCCGGAGCACTGCAGACTGCAGCGCGGCAGCGTTCTATTATCGTCACTATTTCCGCCGGGATGCAGCGGTGGCGCGCGGCACGTACGGGCCGCACGTGCTGCCTACTTGTACGTGTTCGTTCGCGCCTTCCGATAAAGCGAGCGTATCCTCTTGTTTATTATTTCGGGTCGTACCGAGGACGGCTCTACTGCTCCGATAGGAAATCGATTGGGCGCGCTGGTAGTTCCTATTTGGCCCGGGAAATAAGTTGTTGAATAGATTACGGTTTTGCGGTTCGGGCGTGTCTGAGCCGTTCGTGGGAACATATTAGTAACGCGCATAATAATTTAAATAGAATCATTTGAAAAGTTTGCGGTAATAATGAATACCTTTACTCCTGTCTCTAACTACATACAGGAAGTATTTATAGTGGATGACATTTATGGGGCTGGTCGATGTTTGTAACAAAATTTTTATCAAAGTTTTTAGTTTTTTTCTAGAATTTAAGAGTTTAAGACTTATTGATATTATTTCTTACGACACTGAAAAATAATGTTTTTGCTGCGGTAGGTACCGAAAATATCACATATCTTGAAAACTACACAACGTTTCTTCTTCAACCCAATTTTCGTTTAAAGTTTCTTTTAAGTTATACTTCCTTCATTTTTTTCAGAATTTTACACACGTTAATTGAAGTTAGAGGGGTTTGGGCACGCTTTTTAAGACTTTAAAAATGCATATCTGACCGAATATTGACGCAAATAAAAAAAATTATTTTGGAATATGTATATATAATTTTTAAAACCTGTCTAATGACGCCTATGTGCACTAGATTTTTTATCCCTTAGTGTATCGAGCTCTAATATTATTGTTTTCATAATTCCACTATTTCATTGTATAGAAGATCTCCAAATTTCATGTATATATATATATATATATATATATATATATATATATATATATATATATATATAATACCAATAGTCTCCGAGTAAAATGGGTGTGACATATGGACAGACAGACGGACAGGACGAAATTATAAGGGTTTCGTTTTGCCATTTGGATACGGAACCCTAAAAATTAAATAATATTTTTTCCTAAAAGATGTGAAATGTCAAAACGGAACTTAAAATTTATTTTTTTCCGATTTTTAATTCATGTATTTTACAAGATAGGGTGACTCAATTTTCACATATTTTCTGGTGCCACTAATTCACATAGCAGCTGAAAGTTTAGAAATAAAATTTAAACAAATTTCAACATTTGCGTGAGGACCTCGCCCATTATTTTTCCAAATCTTAATTTAACTCTAGCTTTGAGTTATTATTTTACATCTGTCCAAATGTTATGTACATAGCATTTATAGTTTAAAAGCTATATAGAACGGCGATATACAGACGAAGGGACAACTTAATTTATGAATGATTTAATGAACGAGAATCATAGATTTAGTGTACCATAGATATAATAAACGAGAACCATAAATTTAGTGTACCATAGATTTAATTAACGAGAACCATAAATTTAGTGTACCATAGATTTAATTAACGAGAACCATAAATTTAGTGTATCATAGATTTAATTAACGAGAACCATCAATTTAGTGTACCATAGATTTAATTAACGAGAACTATAGATTTAATGTATGTAACAAATGGTCAGCGTGGGAGTCCGACTCAACTTTGTCTATTCTTTTTCACTCTGTAACATAGTATAAATTATGTTTCATTGCTCATTTCTACTCCATTCAATTTTGTAGTGCAACAATTACGAACGTAAATATTTACATTCTTAATCTTTGGATAGATAAGTGCAGTAGATATTTTATTTGTAATTTGATACATTGTTTACAATCATAATACAATGATCTAATGATTCGATATACTATCATTATATTTTTATTATATTTGACAATTGTTTTTAATATTTGTTACTTTTGTGTGCAATTCCTAAAATTACGTCGTTAAGTTGTTTGTGTGTGGGAGGGGTCGGATGCGGAAAAGGGGTGTAGCAACTGGTTATGGCGCTTTATATGTAGATACATATGTTTGGTTTAATGTACGAATTAACGAGCGTGCGAATGTAACAGTGATTGTGTCAATAAAATATGGTCTATTTCTTTTTCACGAGTGTTGCTCATAGGTTATTGTTTGAATCCTGGTGTTTAGTGGTGCGCCGTAATAAAGTCATTTTAGGGCCAAAAGTTGATAATATGTCTTAACCAAATGCGAGAAGGGGGAATCGAAAATAAACGATAGCGACGCGCTTTGTAAGCGGGCGTAATAATAGTAAAATTGTTAAAAAATATAGAATCATAATGCATGCGTATTCCAATTTTTTTTATAACTTTATTTAAAGGTTACGTTTTGAGTACTTTTTGAACTAAGTATCTCATAAACCGTTAACGTTATGATAAAAATGATTTTTTTATTGAGCATTAAATTTCTAATCATTTTTTTCATGGAGCCACTTTATGAGAAATAATTCAAATATTGATTTTGCAAAAAGGTGCTCATGAAAAAAAATGTAGAAAATAGAGTGTCATAGAGCACTATATTTTCTATATTTTTTGTGTATAGTTTGGAAAATATTTCGAAAAAAAAACACAATTTTTGTAACTGCTGGCGCACTGTGATTCGTAAACAACAAGTTGTGCAACAATGGCTACCTGAAAATTATTATAGAATTACTATAGAGTTGAATACCTCAAAATACTTGCTCATTTTTATCATAATATTAGCAGTTCACTAGATATTTAGCTTTTAACTTTTCGTAAAAGTTGACGGATTTAACAAAAACCTACTTAAAAAATTTCGTTAAAAATGTATAAGCTACGAGGCTGTGACAGAGGAACGACGGACTAATATACGAGTATCCAATTCTTTTATATTTTTCAAACCCATGACTGAAAAATTAGTAGAGGGGTTGCAAATATTGAATGTGACTTTGAGTTCAATATTTCTTAAACGGGGCTTAAAATTAAAAAAAATAATGGAACTTAATTTTCTAAAACCTGTCCAATAATAATCTTTTTTTATTTATTTTGAAAATATGTTGCTCCCACTTGTGTATATCGAGGTGTAGTTGTGACTATAGAAATTGCCATGGGCCATGACTTACGGATGGACATGGCGATATTATAAGTATCTTTTGTTCCACTACGAATCAATAAAAATAGGTAAAGATAAGGAGCTATGCCGCGGTAGCAGTAGGCAAGTTGTACGTATAGTCGTAGATCCTAGCCGATATTCGTATATGAATGTTATACAAATATCGGCTAGAATCAGACATGATGTATTACTGTTTTAACGTAGCAGACGTAAATAATAGTGCTTCACTGTTACGTGTACAGCTTATAATTATTATACGCACTATACTAAATTGTATAATGTAATATTATAAATGCGAAAGGCAGTTCGCTTTTTCCCCTTAACTATTTATCGGTTCTTTTTCAAATTTCACTGTGTACTGAAGAGAATTATGTGACTTAATAAAATGTAATATTTTTTTTGTAATTATTAAAATCATCCCATCAGGGATAAAAGCTCCAATATATTACATAGTGTATAAGTATCAAACTACTTAGTTAAGATGCAATGTTTTTACAAAACATTATTTTTAAATAGCACCCACCCACATCTTTCTCAGAGGGCAGCTGCGTGTCAATATTCTTTTAAAATGTATCTACTCATAATTGTCATGAAAGTAGTTATTTAATACTATGAAATAAAAAACAATATTATTAAGAAAACAAATATTTATAAACTAATATACATTATAATTTAATAATGTTGTTAGTTTTAATGGCACATCACTCCGACCATTATCGGCAAACTCGTATCGTAAATAAGCACAAAGGCGTTAATAACGTAAGAATGTCCACTTTACATATATGTATGTGTATTCGTCAGGCAAGAACGATGATTTATCAACTTTATGTAAAGCATCTTGCCATTGACGTCACGCCACTGTAAAGTGAATACAAGACTTAGTTATATCGCGCAGACAATAATTATTTAATTGTTGTGTGCACAGTTGTGTTTGTAATGATGTCACGCGTGTGTATCTGGTGCACAACCTGCGCACTCACGCGGTACAATGCGAATTCTGGTTCTTATTGCGTAACGAAGGAATAATTGTCTTTAAATTGTTTAGCGGTTCTATTTAAAATATACGGTGCAAATCCTTTTTTCCTTATACAGATTACAGCAAGGATATTTCTAAATGTGTCCCAAAAGTGATACATTCCAATGAAACATCTGATAGTGACTGGGAATTGAAAACAAGGTAGAATAATAATGTAAGGCAAATTATGGAAAAAATAATATAAATATATATTTAAATCCGTGAAAGTACTGTGATCTGAACATGGTATCCGATGTATAAATATGCAATTTCTGAGACAGTGACTGAACGGTTCATACATATATATATATATATATATATATATATATATATATATATATACTATTAATTTAGATAGATAGGTTATTGGATTGTGCACAAAGAGAACATTGAATTCAATTTAACACGAAGTGTTTGAGAACCTGTCGCTTTTCAAGGGCGTTACTACTCGCATTCCTAAATTACGAAAGTTACTCTTTCGAAATTGCACGTATTTTTAGTCAGCTGTTATGAGTAGTAATTAAGTATAATGCGATTGCCAGGACTTATGGGGACGCAAGCATCCAGGTGACAAATACGTGTATGTAATTCGAGCAGAGTTGTGCCGAAGCCCTACAAGAAGTGTCGTGGGGAGCGGGGGGCGCGGGGTTCTTATCGCACAACCTGCGAGATGATACACGGAGCGGAGACGCGCGATGTGCGAGCGAGTGCGAGCTTGATTGTGTGTGTAATGTTTGCTTTTTCACTTTACACGGTCGTCGCGCGCCGTATGCGTCATGCATGGGTCCGTGCGCGCTCTCTATCTATCATCGTGCGTCGTCGTGTGTGTGTGTATCATCTATCGCTATGTCGCATTGTCTACTACATACTCGCTAGTTTAATGTATATATGGAGATATACAAGCTGAATGATGATAAACTTTGGTCATGAACGGTTTATGATGGGCCAGCTACCGCATTGTGGTAGATGTCTCATGTCTACTTATCTTGTGTTTACTCGTTTTCTTGATTTTATAGATTCTTGCTCTTAAAATTCCATGAAGCTCTGCCCATTTTCCTATCACGTCTTTATTATTTGTTATGGTATAAGTCTGGTTTAGGGAATATGCGAATTTCTCGTTTTTTTGTTGTAAATGAAAGAATATTCATAACAAAACGACGTACTTAAAAATTAAGCGTTGCACTTGATTATTTTAATATAAAAATTTATTTGAAATATGCGCTTTCTATGGAGAAACGCCTGTCAGTTGGTTGTCAAACATAAATTTCATAACCTCTCTTTACACGAACTTTTTTGCGCATTTTCATATTTTTATTTTTTGGGTTTGTTTTTTTATAGCAATGTCTCTTTGTATGTGTAAATTCTGTGTTTCCTGTTATTAAGAATGACCATTAAGTCGGCAAGTTATAACTTACACTTTCTTGGAAAACCGCATTTTTGTATGGGAACTTTCAAATCACTTTTTTTAGTAAAATAATCGCGAGCGACTCCTAAAATTTGCAGGTACTTTATTTTTTACCTATATTAATTCATTTAAACCAAAAAAATAGGGTAATTCACATTTTCGCTAAACCAGATTTGTTCCTTTGTTATACCACTCTTTACTTAATAATCTTTCTTCTATATGTATAGAATGAAACAGGTCTAACTTAAAAAGATCTTACGTATAAATAATATGTACACTTAAATGTTTATATGTTAATGTTTACGAGGGTTATATTTTTACGAACACATTAACTTAATTGTATTTCTAGTAAACTATTTACAAATATGTATTACTTTTTCACAATGTAAGTATATTGCATATTATATCATCTTTTATAGACATCAAAATATGGTGCATATTTAAAAAAATATATAGGAACAAGGATAATCACTATAGTTTTCCTACAACCTTTGCTAGGCTTCAACAAACAAGGGGGTACATTTATTTTTTTGCATATTTTTCAGTAATCTGAAGGTATTTACTTAAAGTTATGAAAACAATTTGAAACCCTTATTATTACCCCTTTTAAACTATACTTCCCACTGTAAATGGAATAAAAAAAATTAGGAATTATAAACATATTCTACCGACAAATATTTTAGACTTTTAGCTATTGAGATATGTGCGGGTTGACTACTATGTTTCATTACTATACTCAATTTCATGTTTCTACGTCAAGCGGTGACAGACAGAAAAACTGACACGTGTGAATGATCTTATAATTTTTCCTTTTGAGGTACGGAACCCTAAAAATGGGAAATTGAGGACAGATGGTAATAAAATGGTATTGGAAAACGTCCCTTGTAACCTTTTAAGTAATTATAAAATATACTTAATACCTTGGTCTTTTTTACATTGACCGCCTGCCGCGTACCGAGTACGTATTGTAGGCAAGTTGCATTTTTAACGATACCGAACTAAGCTTCCCGTCAACGTCACGTGAATTTCTTGCAAAACTTTAAAACACATTTTAAACACGGTTTTAAAAAATTTAAGACTTGCTATGAGTTGTTTTCGCCGTAAACACGCAGTACGTATTATATATTTTTGCTAAATTTTCATTATCTATGAGATCTAAACGATAAAACATTATTTGTTGAAAAGAGAATGTCAGAAACGTCGATATTAGCTTCCCCATTCGATCCAAACCTTTGACGTCACTGTATGAATGTGATCATTGATAGCGACTAATATTAAATGGTTTCACAATATGGGTACATTTCGTTTTACAAGTTTAAATATTTCATGCTTCTTTCCTTATTTAAAATAAAGGTCTTATCAAAATTAAGTTGGCAAATAACTATGATTAGGTAAATAGGGGTCGTAATTGATGACTCTGCTTAATTTCTAACGAAATTTTACAGCAGATGTAAGAAATACATATTGGTTTTTATTACTTATGTTTTACATTTGTTCTGTAATGTTTGTCTTTTGTATGTTTGTACTCAGCGAATTTATTCTCACAAGTGGTAAATAATCTTATATAATGATATAAAATTACTTGTTTGGAGTTCGATTTTATATATGCAAATTTATGATCTTCACCTGGTCTATCTTCTTTAGATTATTTGGAGTATATCCCGTACAAATTTATCGTCGTTTTTAGTTTGTTTCGAGTTGACGCTTCTCATTAATCAGAAATTGGCTTTTGCTTCTAACCGATTTCATATGGATGTACTTCATGTAAATTGTATATACATATGTTAGAAATAAATCAAAACGATAGTGTCTAGTGTCTTGCGACGTCCTTGGTTTGAAGCGATCACGTTATATTAAAATTGGCATATTATTGGCTCTATAAAAATAGCCTTTAAAAAACGGTAATTAGCTTGAATTTATTAGAACTACTCGTATCTTTTTTATAAATAACTCTTTATTATGGTTCGCTTGTGAGCCTGGGGTCACATTTATACTAGCTATGCCCCACGGTTGCACTTGCGTATAAATTCCAATATGGAATTTTTTTTCTCACATGCTCTTTTTGGTTATAAACTATTACCATATCAAATTTCATCAAAATCTGTTCAGAAGATTTTGCGTGATTGATGCACAAAATGACACAGATAGAGAGACAAAAATTGTAAAAAACGGTTTTCGGCTTCTGTTATCCTATACGCTAAATTAATCACTCTTTAAAATACTTTCCATGAACAGAATTTACTCTTGTTACAATTTTGTTATACGTATAGAAAACGTTTTTGTTTAGTAAGTACACTGAAATAGTGAAAACGTGGGTGTCGTCATACAGGGGATGAACCACAAATAAAACAGCTTCTGCGTCGGTTTCGATCGAGCCACTGTTGATAGCCAATTTTTTTGCAGTATTTACCTGGCCTTATGTAAGGACATAAACAATATACTTACTCGCTGAATGGTCGAGCAATGTCGAGTGAGTCCGTGAGACGAGTGTGACAAAAACAATGTGGCCATTACGTCATGAGGCTAGGCGCTTGCGTAGGAGCCGCGTTCGCGCTGCGCCGGAGCCGGTTCTTGCGAAACGAAACGAGCGACCGGCGACGTTCGAGTGTTGTCTCACTATCGACTACAACACCCTTCTGTTATGCGCTTTAGCTACTGGCTGAGTCAGTAGTTTAGCAATGAAATATTTAGCAAACTTTGAAATGTTTAACATGCCTTTAAATGAAAATAGAAGATCGCATATGAGACTACTGATATTGATAAATAGAACGGAAGAGAAAGGGAAAAGTGTAAGTTTGATGAGGAAAGAGGTTTCTGGTGGTCTACCTTTGTATTTTATCCTGTCCAAGGATACGGTTTGAGTGCAGAGAAATTTCTTACTTTTTATTAGCTGGATGTTTATACCTACATTTAAATTTCCAAAGTTTAGTTTCACTAATTTATGTCATAAATAACTAAATTGGCGATTGCACTCGACACGACCTGGTGTTACATTTATCAGTAGTTGTAGAACTGAAAAACTGTTTCTTTGTATTATGATAGATGTGAATATGACAAAAAATAATTTTGGCAACTATGACGAGATAACTTGGCACGTTTTATTCTGTTATAAATCACAATAAAAATATAACTTTCAAGATGACGTTTGTTGCCAGAAGTCGATTTGTTTCCCGCTTCAATTTAGTAACATTCAACACAAATATTTCCCGCGCGAAAGTCAGCCAGCTTGAACCGGACAGTCGCCGCTACAATGACACTGCGCGAACATCTAATTTCGACGTGACCTTGAAAGCGACTTTTTATGAGTCAAACCGCATACCGGGTACGAATCGTAGGCATGTTGCATTTTTAACGATACCGAACTTAGCTTGCCATCAACACGACGAATCGTTTTTTTGTGTGCTGAGTTTGAATAAACCTGTATTTGGCGCGTGTCGCGACTTCCGTATCGTGGCCAGCGCCACGCGAGTGTCAGTGCTATTATGGCCGGTGGCGAACTTCATCTCGCGTCATAGCGGGAATGTCCGAGTAAAGTACCAAAGCAGGATCCTATGTAGTGCTCATCTACATGTGGCTTGATCTTTAAATTTTCTGTTTCACATGCGAACAGTAGATCAGTTCTATTTACGGCAATTGTATAAATGAAGCCGTGAAGCTCTTGCACACGGGTTTATTTACCAACACTTTAACACCACATATGCAAATATTTTATGAATTCTACTATGGTACGAATAAAACTTGAAACATGTCTATCTAATTTAATACAGCCATAAGTTTTTCCGTTGTGGAATTTACTATAGTGGATTTAATTTATTACGACTTTGGCTATAGCGACCATTTTTCTATAGCGACGTTAAATCTAAGTCCCTTGAATTTAAAACATACTTTAATACAGTTCATATGCCTACAGCGACTTCGGACGTAGCGACTTTTTTAATGAGTCAGTTGTAACAAATTCCTAGAAATCCCATGCAGATATTACGACCGGACTTGACCGCCAAAGACGCAAAGAGCTTTCTTATCTTTTGTTTACATCCACACAGATGGTCAGCAACTGTGGCGACCTTCCCCTTTTGTTTATAGATATTACCTAGATAGGTAGGTAATCGTGTACGTTTCGGAGTTAAAATGATTCAGTTACAAAGTGATATTCTGAGTAGCAACTGTGTTTAGTAAATTTTTGAATAAGTATGGCTCTTAGACACTCATTCACTGTTAAAGAAAAGGCCGAAATCGTTTCAAAATTGAAAAATGGTGAAAACAATACTGATTTGTGCAAAAAATACAAAGTTTCCCATTCAACAATATCTATGATGTGGAAAAACCGTGATAAAATATTAGAATGCTTTGAATCAAAATCCTTGAAAATTAAGAAAAACCGTAAACCGACGCATCAATATGTCGAAAATGCCCCTCTAGTGTGGATCAAAGAAGGTGCAATGTACCTTTGCGCGGTCGTTTGCTGCAAGAAAAGGCTAATCATTTTGCCAGACTGGAAAAATCGATTTTGAGTGTTCTGAGAGCTGGATATACCGATTTCGTCAACAACACGATATTGTAGTAGGCAAAGTTTGTGGAGAAGCCGCTAGTGTATCGAAAAGTGACTGTGACAATTGGCTAAAAATAGTTTTCCCAAAATTGGCTGAAGATTACATTGATAGCCAAATATGGAATCGTCAAGCGAAACAAATATTGTGGATTGGAAAACATATGTTGATATTGACAGTCAACTTATCACTGCTAGCAGTATGTCCGATAGTGAAATTATTTAAACTTTTGTTCCATCACATACAACGCTTGATGAGGAAGAAGAAGATTGCAAGGAAGATGAGATTCCTACAACTAAAGATGTGTTATGTGTTGTATCTAAGCTCTAAAGATATTGTTTATTTGGTGATGGAAAGGATATTATAGACATTGAACGAGTAATGGAAATAGAATACGCCCCACAGCGTGCACTAGCTCAAACAAATAAATTAAAGCAAAGTAATATTACACAATATTTTAAATGTGCCAATGATTAACTATGTGTGCAAATAGTTTCAACAATAAATGAGTATAAATAAACTGTCTACATATGTGTCTGTATCTCTTTACCTTTGCCTGTTACGACTTCTGGATATAACGACGAAATTACGTGATCCCTTCAATGTCGTTATATCCGAAATCCAGTGTATAGTTAAAAAATAAAGTTCACTTAATATTAAAAATCAAATACCTCAAAATCCAAAATTAACAATTTGTCTCATAAATTAACTGGTTTATTGACTTTTTTCTTTCAGATAACAAAAGAACAGAAACAATGCCGCCAGCACAAGAAAAGCCGAGATTTGAGTATACATTCACAAACAACAATGATCATAAATATCTTCACAAGAAGTTCAAGAAGATGGCATCCACTGGTCCCATTACCGAGGATCAGAACTCTACACGTGAGCAGCTCCAATCCAACAGTACACAAGGCATATCAGACAACAATGTTACGCTTCCACCACAAACGCAGATAGACTTGATCTCTAATAGACAGAAAGACGATATAACTACAGCACTCGGATCAACGGAAAGCCACCGAGAACAAGCGAATAATGTACAAATTAATCTTAAGGAAATTTGTAATTCTAATGATATTGCGGTATCAGTGAAGGGGCTTAACGATATCGGCAATTCTGATGAAAAACTCACAAGGAAGACTGAAAATTATGAAACTGATGTTCCCAACGCAAAAGAGACTATAAATGGTGGAGTGAGCGGTCGTTATGTTTGTCCATATTGCAAGCTAGTATGTGCAAAACCTTCTGTTCTCCAGAAACATATCAGGGCACACACTAATGAGAGGCCTTACCCATGTGTTCCATGTGGGTTTGCCTTTAAAACAAAATCTAATTTATACAAACACTGTAGATCGAGAACCCATGCATTGAGGTTACAAGGCGGAGAGAACGGAGTTTCCAACAATGAAGATGATTGGTCACCTGATTCAGAAAGTGATACTTCATTGCCTGCCGCAGCCTTGTCGGACACTAACACTGGCTCTGATTCAGTTTCCATTATCATGGCAGACTCCATCAGAGTTACCGATATTTCTTCACCAGAACTGGCAGCAATTAATGAAGTTGTTGCAACAGGGTCTTCCACACCCCAACCAGTTACAAGCACTGAGAACAATAAGCCGAAAACGATATACAAACCTAAATTTCATAAAGCTAGTTTTTATCAAGATGAAGAAGATCGTTCACGGAAACTTTTCTCTTCTAATCCTGAATTTTTAAATCAACATATTTCCAAGATCATATCAGATAATGAAGCTATAGTTGAAACAATAGATTCACCTTTACAGAAAAAGTATAGTAAAATTACTAATTTACAAAAACAAATGGCCACTTCACATGAGAATAGTACATTTGAATGTAACAAGAGTGAACCATTAAATTTGACTAAACAGGGCAGCAGCAGTGACAGTGAAGTCAATCAAAGGAAGAGATCTTACTCTGAGAGTTTTACACAGCCAGATCTACAGAAACTCCCACAGCATCCTTTAAATCCTGAAGGTTCTATTATCAAAGATTTGCTTTTAAAAGCTAGGGCACAGGCTTGTGGATTATTGCCCGTGACAAGTGAAAATTATGATGAATCAGAACCTCTGTTTGTTTGTCCCCTGTGTCAAATATCATACAGAAGTGCTGATAATTTGGAAATACACAGGTTGTACTACTGTAAAGGCAACAATAATCAAAGTAATGTTATTTCGTCAACTTCTAGTTCTAAGGATACATTTAAATCATATCGCTCTGAACATATTTACACCAGAAGTAATTCAATAAATGTTACCATGCAAGAAACTTATAGTCCAAATTCTCTCGCGAAGTTAGCTACTTCAACACTAAAAGTTCCTCCCAACAGATCTAATAAACCTGAGCAGTTGGTGATTGTGAAACCAGAGAATAACGATATAGCAGCACCATTGCCATCTCCAGGTCCTTTATTGGGAAATACAAGATTAGTAGATACAAGAGGAACACACGAGTTCAATAGGAACTTATATAGAACGAGTGAGAGTAATTTAAAGGTTAAATCCATTCCAAGTCCAAAGCGGAGACAAGAACTGATGAGGTCAGAGAGTTTTAGTACATCTCCAAGAATAAATGATGATAACACACAGAGATCAGAGTTATACAGTCCTCAGACAAAAGTAAGATGTGTTGAAACTAAACCAACGACACTACGGTCATTGGAAGAGCTTTCTCTATCACCAATGAGGCAGAATTCAGCATCACTCCAAATGTTTGGTGGAGAAGTTAAAATACTTGATAATTCCGGTAGTACAACTACTCTTCGTATTGAGCCTGCAAGGAATAATTTATCGCCCACTTTAATTCATGAGCGATCATCTCCGTCACGAGGAGGAGAGACTGAAACTAGTAGTGTAGTAGTAAGATCTGGATTGCATTCTGGTGGAACTATGATTCACACGCCTAGAGAAACGACACCTTCTCCCCATCCACAAACCCCAAGGATCAAAGTATCTATAACCCCTAACATATCTACTCCTAATTTAACAGTAACTGGAATCCCCGCTCCTAACATAACTCATTTCCAATTCCCACCGCTAGGAGTAATTACTGGGTTTAATCCATTGACACTTCCTCCATTGAGTCCTTCTGCATCTATAAATGGGGCAACCACCATTTTACATGGTGGAAAACTTATTCCCCACGTGCCCGGAATGCCAGGGCCAAATACACCATATGTATCAACAACAATGACCCAACCTAAATATGCTCAATCAAAAGATTTACTGAGTCCATTTAGCAACAGTAAAGAGGACCCATTTTCTAGAATATCTGTTGGTAAATTGAAGAGTTCTACCCAACAAGTAGAGATAAAAAATTCAGTTTCTAGACCAAACTCAAGAAGTCCAATGAGACAGAGCAGCATTCAAGATGTTGATAAAATTCAAATAGATGGGCAGAAACATAATTTTGTAACTATGCAAGAACAGAAGACTATACCTATAATAAAAATTAATAACACTGATAATACGAGAGTCACCACTGTGAATGGAGTATGTACTATGTCGGTGAGAAGTAAGAGTGTGAAAAATGAAGATATGAAGAATAGACATAATGATTTACTTCAAGTAAATACATCCCGATTGAAAGATAATGAACTGAAGAAAATCAATAATACTGATAATGCCACTTTTTTAGAAGCTGATAGCAAGAATAGAGTCATAATTGTTAGTCCTGATCCAGAAATTAGAAGGTTTAACTTCGAAAATTTGATCTCAAAATCTGAAATATACAATAATAGTTCTTCTATATTAACAAGCAGTGAAAATAACAGACTCACCAGTTTACAGGAGCCGTTAACTATATCTGTGACGTCTTTTGAGAGATCTGAAACTTTATACTTCCAAAAGAATATTAATGCAAAAGGACTTAAAGAAGATACTAAATCAAGGTTCCTTAGACCATCATCTCTTCCTCTTAAACCTGGCACCTTCACACCAAAAAAGCATCACGGGATTACGCCCAATGCAAATACTATGCCTCTTATATCTCCGGAAACACCGAGGCCTGCAAAGGCTTATGGACAACTATATTTAAATGGACATGCATATACGTATCTCGGATTGAAATGTTCGACAAAGGCCTATTATTGTACACTAAATCGCCCACAGCCAACTTATGTGCCGAATCAACACTCTCTATCGATGTATAGTAATTGGCAGGTGAGCATTATTGAACAATAATTTTTTACTATTTAAATGGTTTGTTTCCAGTTATTTATATATAACAATGTAGTTAGATGAATATTTGGTTAATTAAAATTTAAACACCTGGCGTGAAATGGATTATATTCAAATAACACAAATTGATTGATTCAACATATATTATTCAACATATACTAAAGCAAATACTAAATCTACTTGTCAAAGACGGTTTCTTTTTCGTTTATGCGATTCTTAATTTAAAAATAAAGAAACTAAAAAATGTTTGTACTATAGAATTATTATTTTCAATAGAATTACATCGATTGTATAATGGGCTCATAATGAAAAGGTGCATTGCAGGATTGCCAGATATAACATGTGAAATGTTGGGATTTAAGTTTAAAAAAACAAGGCAACATGATATAAAGGATATTGTGTAAACTGTAATATTTTATTTAACAACTATTTTATAATATCAAAGTATTATTTATAATACAAAACCATTTTAGTTTTTAGGTGAAAAACCTAAAAAAACTTTATATGACTAAATACAATATTAGTGTAATAAAAGTAATAACACACTAGTAACTTATGAGTGTAATGTAGTGCCCACTTAGGAGAGCGTTTTAAAGGGATCATTCTGGAAACCAGGCACGAATTAATTAAAACTTATCGTTGCAAAGCAGAACATTCAGATTCACGCTTAGATTGTAGGCAGGCTGGGTCAGCAAGTGCTTGAAAATCGGTAACACTGGGCTACCTCTGCTGACCATCAATAATACACTCTATTCTTGATATTGAATGCTTTAAGACTTCAAAGTAATGTTTATATATATATTTTAGATTTGTTCCGAGGCTACACCACATCCGCTAGGTCTGAGTGCTGGTCATGCTATGGCGTTATATGATTCAAGACACAGACCCCAAAATACGATAGTCTCTACCATAAAGCAAGATTACATTTTGACACACTCTTCACAGTGGAAAAATCACTCTAAAGAACAAAAAGAGGTAGGGGAGTGTAATTAATTATTAATTTACACTGTTACTAATAAACTTGACATAAAAAGTTATACCTTGAATAAATAAAAATGCTAGTAATAAACTTGGTATATGACAAGCTCTTTATAACTGCATCTGTCGAACACTACTGTGACCACGATTAAGTTTAACTTTGGTATAACCTAAAAATTAGATATTTTTGCAAGTGCATATAAACAGCACGTCAGTTTTCAGTTGTGTTTATAACTATTTTAAAGAAAACGGCTTTATATAATTCAATTCATATAATTGAAACTATCGAGAAATATTATTTAATTTATTGCGTGTATATATATATTAACTGACGACAATTTTTAAATTAAATAAAATGAAGTAATATCCTCATTTATTGTTAGAATATTTTAAGAGGAATTGACAACATTGCGAAATTTTAAATTAACCTTTATTTGTTTATGCTGTTCTAACGATGTTCATGCTCTTTTTTCAGCATCTAATGCTCTTTCATAACAGTAAAAAAAGAGAAAACTTAAAAAAAAACGAATACAAGCAAATTATAATATAAATTTTCATGATGCGCTAAAGACATAATCTCATGTGACAGATATAATTTGTATTCACAATCATAAACACAACTGAATATTTTACTTGTTTGTCTATGAAATAACTTATACGGGATAGTTATTCTATTCTTATACTGAGTTTCTTAGTAGTAATTAATACCTTCGCAATACCAACCTTATGAACGGTATAAGTATTGTGAGAATACGAGTAGTGTAACTTAACCATTTTTATTAGTAACAGTAATATCATATATTTATTTTAATAGAATATTTTGACATATTTTACTGACTATAAATTACGAATTAAATTAATTAAAAATTGTTTATTATAAATTGTTTAATTTATTCAGAGATAACTGATTCCAAGTAAAAAATTTATTTTGAAATGTTTAGATTCCAGCGATACAGGATGCTGATAAGGCTGAAAAACAATCAAATATTGATAATAGCAGCAGCAAGAATAAAGAGCTTACTGGTGGGTTTGAGAGCAACGAGGCCTACACATATGTTAGAGGGAGAGGCCGGGGACGTTACGTCTGTTCAGAGTGCGGCATCCGATGCAAGAAACCATCTATGTTGAAAAAACACATACGCACACACACAGATGTCAGACCATACACATGCAAGCACTGTGCTTTTAGGTAATTATTTAATATTCAAAAATATTGTGTAAATCCATTCAAACGGTCTAAACTATTTAGATACTCTGAATTTATGAATTATTGTACTATTGTTTGTTGTCAATCTTGCTGCACAAAGTACTTAAAGCTGTTAATTCAGGTGAAACTATTCCATATGATATGAATGTCAAAATGTTTTTTTTTTCATTGCGAAATATGAGGAAAATTTATGCTTATTTAAAATTAATAAAGTCAGAATTAGTTAAAAGTAGAAATAACAGAAAGGTGAGGAAAGATACAAGGAAAAAATATCTCTGAAAAATATGTTTTATCCCGTAAATTTATTTGCAGTACCTAACTGGGTTTTAACAATGTAGGTCCATTCAATTTTATGTTATTTAATTACATTAATAAAATGATGAATATTGAATATATTTGGCGTTAATTTTGTAGAAATTCATTATTCACAATTAAATGAAACTACGTGATGTAGTATTATTTCTACTTTCTTTAATTTCTTTACCACGACCTAGGTTTCGTTGTATTACAACATCTTCAGGTGGGATATTAGCAAAGATTAGATCTTTATTAGACTATTTGTATTATTTAGATGAAGTTTAAGTTTTACTAATGGTTATGTTCAGAGTTAGGTTAATAAATGATTTGTATTTAACATTTTGTTTTCTTTGTATGACAGAATTTTTAATTTTGATTTGTGTTCAAACACATAAGGAGAACCAAAATCTCAAACTTTTTTGTAAAATGGCAAAAAGAGATAACTTTGAGTTTTTAGTAGCTTGTAGACTCCTAAAGCTTTTTGATTTGGGATCTTTACGGAATAAAACAATCACCTTGTTCTTTGACACCAATGACCGCAACACGGCGGGGTTTTTGTTAATTCACTTAAGTTTTGTGAGAAAATTGAGTATTTTGCAACATGTTTTAATGCTCCCATAATAATATCCAACCGCTTAAGCACCCCTAACCCCTAGTGCCCGTGAAAATCCCCATTGAATTTAGTATTTATTTATATCGCTGACATCGATAGAAACCTCGTACATTTTATCTTGTAGTATCTTCCAATGTTTATTTCAAATTTTATTGTATGGTTTGAAGTTAATGTTATTTTTCATCTTCTAGTTTCAAAACCAAGGGCAACTTGACAAAGCACATGAAGAGTAAATCTCACTATAAGAAATGTTGTGAGCTTGGTATCAATCCCAACGAGGATATAGAGGGTGGCGAATTGAACCAAGGCTCCGGTGAAACAGATGATGATTCAGATTCTGACGTTGATGATGGAAACGAAGGGGAAACTGAATCTAGCGGTAGGTTGAATTCAGATATTTATGACTGGTGTTTTTTCGAAACTTGAGTGAAATCAGTTTGTTTTTAATTTCTATTTTCTATTTAATTAAGACGGCGATCTATAAAATTTCATGTATATACCATATTTATAAATTTGTATTCTAATGTCTTCATAAAAATTTTAAAAGCCTGCAACATTTTAAGATATAAATAAAGACCTAATCAAATTATTGTTCTAAATGCAAATTTTTATAATGTATATACAAAATCTAAACAAATGTACGGTAAAAAAATTATAATCTTTATATTTTTCTTTTCCACAGATACAGACTCTTGGAAATCTCGTTTACCTGAGCATGAAGCAGCCCACTGTCTTTTGTCTCTATGGGGTACGCGGCCCAGCAGTACAGCCACACCTGGTTTACTTACTTCTGCACGTCCTACAACTTATCCATATACACCTTCTGGCACAGAAGAACCCACCGCACAGACTAATATTAAGCTGCCTGTGTTAGGCACTAAACCAGAACTCTTCGGCGAATCTATGGAAATTGACCTTAATGAACCGATGGATCTAAGCAGAAATGAAATAAAAGTTAATTCAATAGGAGAAATCGTTTCACCAGTGAAGGAATCAACTGTATTAGCATCATTGGCTTCCAGTGCTGCAAAACTACCTCAACAGCAAAATCACTGGGCTGCTGGTGAGCCTATGCTTCACGCTTACATCACGGAGAAAGCATTGCAGGATTCAAAAATTAAGCAAAGTCAATACACTCTCAGCAAACTACGCAAGCCTGAAATCAGCAAAACTAATCAAAAAGAAGTTACTTTGAGTAACGATTATGTGCCTACACCTGTTGTTTCATCGAGTCAAAGTGCCACTGAAGGTGTAATTTCTTCTCAAGACAGAAGTCTAGAGAATACTGTTAACAATCTGGACATAAATGATGCTGATACTTCAGATAATATGGGAATAGATACATTAGCAGATGTAGCAGCCAATTCAGTTAGGTTGGCTTCTGGGACAACAGAGGGCCAGCGGTTTGTCATTACTTCTAGTACATCAGATATTAATACTAGCACTGAGAATGCCAAATTTGTTGCTTCTGAGTACTTGAAAATGGCTTCAGGAAAGACGAATACTGAAAATGTTTATGACAAAATAACCGACAAAAATGAGAGGTATGAGGAGATAGTTAAACTTGGAGCTATCGATTCGGAGGAGATTGAACCAAGAGATATGAAAGAACCTAACGAGACAGAGACGAGCAAAATGCATGTGGACCATGAACCAATTGCCCGGAAAGTTGTTATCGGAGCCGGTGGCGTAGCTTTCGAAGTAACTTCAAAAAATCCTGATCGATTTCCAGCTACTGCAGCACTTGCACCTGGTCGCTTAACAGAGGATGGACGCTCTGTATGTGTGGTGTGCAATAAGAGCTTCTCGAAACCATCACAGCTAAGGTTGCATATCAATATTCATTACATGGAACGACCATTCCGTTGTGGTGCCTGTGCTGTGAGTTTTCGAACGCGAGGTCACTTGCAAAAGCATGAACGTTCTGGCTCCCACCACACGAAGGTGTCCATGACGTCTGCTTTTGGCGCCGCTACCTCGGCAAACCCACGCCCTTTCAAGTGTTCTGATTGCAAGATTGCATTCCGTATTCATGGGCATCTGGCTAAGCATTTGCGTAGCAAGATGCACGTTATGCGGCTTGAATGTCTCGGCAAATTGCCTTTTGGAACTTTTGCAGAAATTGAACGAGCAGGCGTAAGCCTCACGGACATCGACACCACCGACTGTGCCAATTCACTAGCAAGTCTGCAGTTATTAGCGCAGAAGCTGCATGAAAAGGATCCCACCAAGTTGGAGTCATGGGACCCGGCCACAATGGTACCACCTCTGCTTCCGGCAGGACGTGAGTCTTCCGATGAGGAAGAGATCGCCCCTGATCGCAAGCCACCTGAAGCACCCCCTTCTGCCGAAATCCGGACTTTCTCTCGGCTTGATGCGGCCCGCCACTCTGAGGATTTGCGGGTCAAATACAGTGCCACGGATACTTAGTGCCAAAATTATGTTAAGTAGGATTTTAAATGTGCAATTATGAAGTTATGATTATACGTTAAAGACTTTTTGGCGTATATTGTGTAAGGTCGGCGTCCCGACCCTCTTCCCTGTGTGAAAATGATTTACGCTTTAAATGTAGTGAAATGATTTTGTACAGTGTTGATTTATGTTATTGATTTAGGGTAGCGTTATACAATATTTGTACATATTCGTTATGTATGTCCGTATCCACTTTCCTAATGAGACAAAGGTGGCTCGCTTCGTGTAAACGCTTTTGTCATATTACTTTGAATGTAACCTATACAGTCAGTATTTAATATGAACTGTTATTCCTCTATAAGACCAACAAAACGTTATCAAAATATCATATGAACATATTCAAAAATTGTAAACAAATTATTGCTAAATTGAGAATTTACTATCTTGATATTATGATTACATTTTTGATGTATTTTTGTATAAGTATATATTATTGTAATACGATTATTATTCAACTCCTGTAAATTGAAAGAAAAGAACAATTGGCATATCAGTTTTTTCAATAGAACGATTGATAGATGTTTTACAACCCCTGACAAATGTCTTCCATATCAAATAGATAATTTTACAAAAAAGTTTTGTTTATATATTGAAAAAAGATACATTTTACTTCAACTTATTTATTGTTTAAATATGTATGAATATTTTATAGTAATAAGATTTATTAAATACACATTAAGAAAGATTTCAAATCATCTTTTATTTATCAATCCCTCAGCGTGCATCGAAGACGACCACTGGTGTAAATTAGTTAAGGAAAATTTTATTTTTCATTCAAATAAAAATTATATAGATTAGATTAAAAAACAATTAAAAAATATATATGATACAATTAAAAAATTGAAAAAAAGTAATGCTGCTCATGTAGACAACAACATGTATGGAGAAATAAACATTTTGCAGAAAGGTACTGTCAGTTACTGTATCAATAGGCTGGATCTGTAAAGTTTTACCATTAAATGTCATACAGAAGGATCATGTGGGAGACAGAGGTAGTTTTAATAGATTTGCCAAGTGTATGTTTTCCAGTTTCATGCAAAATTGAAAGACTTCTGTCAATGTTATGATTTTTCATTTTGAACTTTGGTAGCTGTCGCTTTTAACTTTAGAACTAAACATGTAATTTTGTTTGCAGCTGTTTGTTTAGGATAAGTTTTAACAGGTAGTGAAAAAATTAACATTATTGACATAGTTTTTTGCACGAAGATACAGAGGCTCATAAAATTAGATGTAAAGAGTTTATGCTGTTGATTTTTCACTCAAAAGTGCTCAATGACCAATGCTCAATCTAGTGTTGTTGATGATTAGATCCCAATGTTGATGATAAAGAAGATAATTGAAGCAGATTGTTATATAAATGTGTGAGTTTAAATGTATAACAGAACAATTGACAATCAACTTCTACTGATAATTAAAATGGTAACTGAAAGATAAAAAAAAATGGATCATTTACAATAGCATGAATCGAAAATGATCACGGTCCAAGTGCAATGAACCAGCACAAACCACATTGAAAAACTAAATTGAATCAAGAACATGCTGTCAATTTGGTAGGATTTCAAAGATGTGTTTGCCGTTTCCAAGGAACTAAATGTTCAATTCAGATGTTTTGCCCGTTAACATATACTGAAACTGGAGAAAGCTATTAAAGAAAAATGGACAGATTTGGCATATTGCAAAGGAATTGGGTTTCACCACGACAATATAAGGTCTCGCACGTCTTCGATAACTCGTGGAAAATTATTAGAGCTTGGCTGGGAAGTTATGTCGCAGATCCTAATGAGATTACCATTTACTAATCATCAAATTGCCATCCATTTTGAAGTTTGCAAACTTTTTTTGAATAGTAAGGACAAGAAATTCTGTGAACATGGATCATTAAGTTGCCAGAAACATTATGGAACAAGATGGAAAATAAAATAATTGACTCAAGTTCATTCTTTGTATAAAAGTAATTAAGTGTTATTTTATACTAGAAAATTGAAAATATTTTTCTTGAACTATGCAATATTTAAAAAAAATTTCTACGGATCTAAGCCATATTGTGAAATGTTCAACAAATTAGCAGTGCCAAATATACATTTCCTAATGTACCTATACTGCCTTGCATAAAGCTATTTAAAAAAAACTGAAGAAAACGCCTGCTGAGGTGATGAAATAGGTATCCGTATTATCTATTTCTTTGAGAGTCTTCTAAGTGATTGCATGTCATTTTAAGCTTAATATTTCAAAAACCATGTGTGAAAATGAAAGCTAATAATAAATGGAACATTTTTTTCCATTCTGTAAGATCATTCAAGTGATACTCGATAGGATAAGAAAAGAATATTATTAATCCTCACTTTATATGTACAATTCAAGAAATTTTTTCCAACATATTAATTGATATTTCCATTTGAAGCATTTTCTTTCAAAATTTTATGCATAAGCCTAAAACTGTAGAAAATTTGGGGTTGTGAAGGACTGACAAACATGAATTGTATGAGTTCCTTGTTTCATTACAAAATTTTAAAAAAGCGTAACAATAAGTCAAAATCTAATTTTATATAACTATGACTTCCCACATAAAGTTTATTTATGTAATCATTTCAGTGATACAGCTAAGTAGCTAATTAACTGTTTCACTTAATGATACAGCTAAGTGATTGTAACACAGCTAATCATTCACAAATGTTGAAGAATGTTAAAGAATTTGAACTGAGAGTTCTTTGTATGTGATTAACATTTATTATTTTTTTTTACACCACTCATTCAAGAATCTGTATATTTCGATCAAGTCTTCTCTTTTGCCTTTTTCCATTTTTGATCTTCAAGCAGGAATTTTAAACCTTATTTTCGATGAATTTACATTTATTTTCTCATGGATTGAGTTTTGAATGAGCTTAGTTACGTTCCATTTATCTTTAATCTTCATAAAATATAAACCGTTAATTAACCAAATATTATACTAATACAAATTTCCAAATCAGTCTTGAATTTTTAAAACCTAGAGCATATTTGGTTACTAGCTGTAATTTTTCCATTAATATCTTTTATATTATTGTGGATCTTAAACTATGTGCAGTGGCTTTTCTCTTGTTTTTAGCTGTTGTACTATCTATCTGTTAACCTAGTGCACGGTTTAGCTTTTGAATAGGTTATTTGATGTAGTAAGTGACAGCGAATTAGAGAACAATGACGAAAAAAGTGATTAAATTGAAATTGTTGGATCCAGAAAGAAACATGTGCAGAGGTTACTTTCTTCCATATATACAGTAGTATATATAAATATGTTTAGAGTTGCATATATATAGTTGAAGTTATATGTTAATTTGTGAATTAAACACAAACATATATATTATTTAAAATACATTTTTAAAAGAAGTAGATAAAATCTGGAGTACTGATCGACAAATAAATTATTCTGATTTCGAACTATGTAGATTGTCTGGAAACATTGAGCTGCATATTCTTAAGAAAATTTTTGGGAAAGGATAGAAAAAATATCCATGAAACGCCCACAAACCGAAAAACCTCGGTCATTAAGTGTTAAGATAAATAAAATTCTACTAATAACATTTATTTTTAAAAGCAGATTATGGAATTAAATAACAAATATTATTTGTTAGAAATTCACTAAAGATAATGTATAAATTTTTTACATAATATGTGATAATATATATATTAATCAACAATCTGCATATCAAAGTGTGAAAGATTGTATTAAGCCACAGGACTCTAATTCCATTATTATTTATGTACTATGATATTTATAGGTACAACTGTCAAACGGTTACTTTCACAGTCAATGCTATACTTTAGAAGACTATTCGTTTAAATAAATCTTAAAATATTTTTATGGTTTCACGCAAAATCTCCATGGTAAAATTAAATGGAGATTCCAATATTTTGCTAAAATTTTTTACACTAAAAGTACATATAAATCATAACTGGTCAAGTCTCTATGACTATAAAAAATTTAAATACCTAGGTATATAATTAACCCATAAAACACAGATGACTAGAACTTAAATGGGTTGTAAATGTATGGTTAATTCATTAATCATAAGAATCTAAGAACCAAATATGATTTGATTTACGACTCGATTGATATTTTGATATGTAAAAATATTATTTCGAAAGAAAAAATATGTATTATAACATATTGTCTAACAGTTATAGTTGTTTAAATAAAAAACCTGTTAGATTGTAATGTCTGTTACAAGAATTTTAAATGCATATTTGATTCACTGTGTCACTGATATCAATCACAAACTATGAATACCGGAATTGTAAAAAATAAAATTCTTTCACTTCAGACGGAAGCAGATTTAAAAAATATGAAACAAACATGAAAGAATTGGCAATAATATAATATCCGATGAGATAAAAGACCTCAAGATATTTATTCCTATAATGTTTAGTTATGTAAAAAAGGAGGATATGAAAAACTAATAAAAGATCATATACCCTAAAGAAATACATAAAAATTAAAAGCGCAATGAGAGTGAATTGAAGCTTGTGGATCCTACCTTAAATATTTATTCTTAATTTTTTTCTTTTTACTTGAAAGGAGACTTGTAATAAACATTTTAGATATTTGTAAAGGTTACGATTAAATTTGACAAAACAATCAATTCAATAATTTTGTATTATAGAATGTCAAATAAAGATCTTCATAAAGTTCTTAATTTTTTTTATATTTGGTGTTTCAATTATATTTAGCAATTTTTGTTAATAGTGATAAAAAGTGTATTAAGTCAAAAACTGTCATAAGTTAATTTAATCATAAGTAATCTAAACCATACACCAATTTAAAACAAAGTTTAGTACTAGTTTTCTTTCTTTAAAGGGACCAACCAAGTGCATGTCACAATATGTATAAAGTAAGGTTCTGTCATCTATTTCTCTTGAAATTATAGATGCAGTAAACTTAAATAATTTTAATTGATTCGAACTTACTTTTGATTGATTGAGGTCGAATAAAATGAGACCACTTGGAATTTTTAAAATTGTTTAATTCCAAGATTGAAAAATTAGACGGATGAAAGAGTGACGTGCATTGTATATCTTTTTGAAGTTTAATATTTTGTAAGCAAGACATAAAATTGAAATATGGTAAATGAATACTTTTCACCGTTTAAAGCCCATTAGATGCAATAAAATGTATTCCTTATTTTCATATATGGGGAGGCTTAGATTAAAATTTCATGTACA
This sequence comes from Druceiella hillmani, assembly GCA_039881145.1. Taxonomy (NCBI): domain Eukaryota; kingdom Metazoa; phylum Arthropoda; class Insecta; order Lepidoptera; family Hepialidae; genus Druceiella; species Druceiella hillmani. Next base: position 71,890,347 of record JAYKKI010000001.1, read on the forward strand.
TAGATCTAAAACTATAAAAATTATGAGGGCAGACAAACAAATGGACATAATGAAATTATAGGTTTCTTTGTTTCACTACTTTTTTCATTTTACACCCTAAAATGAAAAAAGTTAAAAATTTACTTTGAGTATAGTGCATTTGTTCTATCATCATGAAATTGCAATATCAAGTTGATTATAATGGAAATAATTCTTGCGAAATAAGCAGAAACATTATCAGACATAAAGATTTACCAAAGCGATTATGAGTTCTCAATTTGGTTCAAGTAAGTCAATCATCACGTGACACTGGCCACTACATCAAATGGCAGTTTCAATCTTTTTTAATATTGGTTCATGTTCACGCTAGTATATAAAAAGGATACATCTCTTCGTACGCTTTTTGTACATAATCCTGTAGCCACATTCTCGACAGCGGATGGGATCTCTTGGCTTTATTTCATTTTCTCTGTGACATTCTGAAAGATCGCATATTTTTAATTTTTGGATGTAAATGGAGTTTACGCCAGCAAAATTTTATTTCATTAAATGAAGGGATGTAAATAAAACACAAAATATTCGCAAAAAATTCCCGCTTATGATTATTTTAATACAAAAATGCTTTTACTACAAAGAAACAGTTGTCAAAAGTTTCAAACTTCTTTTTGGGTAATTTATTTTCTTGATATGAAATTTTCATTTTCTGAGTTCGTTTTTTCATATTTAAATGAAAGAATATAGGTAAAAAATGAAGTGTTAATAAAAATTAGGTTACGATTATTTTACTAAATAAACCGATTTGACAATAGTTCCCACACAAAAGTACTTTTTGTCAATCTTAAACACTGAGTTTGAAAGATTAAAAAAAACAAACCCAAAAAATTTAAATGCGCAGAAGATCGCAGAAAATGAGGTTATAAAAGTTACTGACAGGTACTTTTTCATAGAAAGAGCGTATTTCAAATCAATTTTTTATATTGAAATAGTCCGAGCTTAAGTAATACAAAATAATGTTTTATATGTAAGAAAGAAAAAAGATGAAATTTTCATTAGTGCTAAATTGCACCTGTTCCAATTTTGGTATGAGATGAGCCACAAATTAGTAGAAAAATTAACAATCGTTACCTCCGCATACGTATATCATAGGGACCTTTGTAACCGAAGGTTCTTTCGTACTTGTATCAGCCATCGTTTAATATTAGTGTTATTTAAAGAATGGGTGACAAAACCTTTTCTGCCTTGTAATAAGTCGTTTGGTTTTAAAAATAAACACGTTTCGATTCAGACTTATTGTGACATTAGACGGATTTTGACAGCTATTGTTTCTTTTCTTTTTTGAGTATGAGCCACAGGTCATAGGTAGAGTTATGAACAGTATTCTTAGATCCTTGTTTTTAATAAAATATTTCAAGAAATAAGTACAAGACAAAAGATATTTTTTCCACATATCCCAAAATTAAAAATGATTATATTTTAATAGAACATAATTATGAATGTAATTTTTTCCCTTGTTTCACAATTATTGAAATAGTTGGTAGGTTATGCCATATTTTTTAATATTTACGGAATTGTATTATAGACTTCTCAAACGTCAAAACCATAAAAACGAGTTAAATAATTATCATCACTTGTACATCATGTCGAAACCGGTATTTGAATTATAATTCTCTTACTTAATCTTTGTAAAATTATAATAATTTTATAAACAATTTATTTTTAGGAATATAAGGACAAATATACTTTTATGTGTGAGTGGTACGATGAAGAAGCGTCTAAGTTACGAGATTTATGCCTAAGATTTTATCCATATGATAATACTATTGAACTGTATGATCTCAATCGAAACAAGATGTTTGTAAGGCGAAGTAAATACCCAACATTAAAATTAGAAACCCTTCAGCTTGGAGCTACAGTGGAGATATTTTCGAGGCTGATTTATATAAAAAGTTGTGCTGCAGATACGCAAAAAAAGTTATTTCGCAATTTGCAAAGGTTTAAAAAAGCATATTTTTAAAGTTATCTTTAGAAAAGACCTTTTTAGTTATTGATATCATCTCCTACAAATATTTAAAGACTTTTTAAAATTATTCACTTCATTTGGCGTGTACCTTAAATAAATTTTAATCTATATTTCTGTTGGAATACCCGTTATTATATCTTAATACCTATAGCTACAAAATTACTGCAAAACTTGACTTCCATAAATATATAGCTGAAGCATTTCTTTTAAGTAGGTATAGAACGGGTAAGAAAAATTTATTTCTTTTCATATTTAATTTTTCTATAATCTTTCCAAAACAAGCTCCAATATGAGTTGATCTTCAATATCGTAAAAAATGAAAAGTTGTAGAGGTACTTATTGAAATTTGCGCCAGCAAATAACCTTGTGCGGCAATCAGCCTGTTAAATGATGATGTTCATTTTGATTTCAATTTCCTTTTTCAAGAAAATAGATGTCCTATTTTGGGTGATCCAAAGAACACCCTTGAATCAGTTTTGATATAAAAGTATCTAACTATAGCAATAGTTTGTGGCAATAACCAATTTTTTGGAATGAATATTTTATAATTTTAATAAATTTTGCACCTTCCCTGCAATGATTCTCTCGTAAATGAACTCCTCTATGAATAAGACTGAAATTGAACTGTGACTTATTCAATAGCTTGGCTATACGCTACAGATATCCACGAAAGACACGAAGCAAAAAAATATTTTTAAAATTTTATTGATCAGATTGAGATATTTCAAAAACAAATTTTGTAACCTTTTGAGGTTAACTCTGAAAAAATGTGCATATGATCGTCAAAATTAGAATGATTTGTAATAAATATTTCAGAGAAGTTTTATAATTATGTCTTCATGGAAACACTTAAAATTTGATTTACATGAGATATTATGCAAACATGAGTAATAATTAAAAATGCAGAACGATAAATGTTATTTTTAAAATACTAAATAATCATAGTATTATTGATATTATCACTTGAATGAAATAAAGTAACAATTTCTAATAATTTAAAATAATTATTGATTTCCCCTTTGTAATTTCTTTGCTAATAGCCCACCTGAAGATGTTGTAATACAACGAAACCTAGGTCGTGGTAAAGAACTTAAAGAAAGTAGAAATAATACTACATCACGTAGTTTCATTTAATTGTGAATAATGAATTTCTACAAAATTAACGCCAAATATATTTAAAATTTATTTAGCTGTGGTACATTAACTGGCTAGTACGATCACCAACTTTCAAAGCAAAGTTTCTTTTTGTTTACAGTTATTTTAAAGAATTTATGTAAATAATAATTGCTGAAATAATATTAGTTTTTACGATCATGTCCGTAGCGTTATTTTACTTATTTAGAGTGAGTTTCAGAATGTTACATATTTTTTCCCATTCTAAATTTGCGAGACAAAATTAAAACAAATAAGTATTGCTTCACATTTTCCTGTGAAATGTGATTTTAATATTTTCAATGAAAAACTTTAATCAAAACTTGGGTATATAAACTAAGTAGCCCCATTATTAGAGTATATTACAGTAAAATGACTGTGTTAACAGTTCAGTCACGAGGAATATTTTTGTGAGACAGGAGTTATATTTCTTAGTAAAATAAAAAAAATAATATTAATTCTAAAAAAAGGATGTTATACTATAACCATTTACCGGTATGTTCCCTAACCGATATTTTCTTGGGAAAAGTTTTTTAAAGTGAACTTCAGAATGTTGCATATTTTTCCCATTTCTCAATTACCAAAACAAAATTAAAATAAACAATTTTTCCTTCACGTTTTTCTCGGAAATGTAATTTTAATACTTTCAATGAAAAATCAAAACTTAGGTATATAAACTGTGTAGCCCCACTATTAGGGTATATTGCAGTAAAGTTACTGTGTTAGTAGTTCAGTGAGAGGAATATTTTTGTGAGGAAGTAGTTAAATTTGTTAAAAAATATAAAAAGGTATTCATTCTAAGCAATAGTTTGTTATACCATACTGTAACTATTTATCGGTATGTTTCCTAGCCGAGATTTTTCTTGTGAAAATTCAAAACGGACCGTCTGTATATTGCAAAGAGCCTCGTATATGAATGTGCAGTAATTACTTTGTTATCATCTATTAATATCCCTAATAATTAATGGGTGGGTCCAGGATCGGTGTGCGAGATCGGTTGACATACCTAGGCATGATTCTCGACATGGGCGTAGCGATGTATGGGCAGGCGGCCAGTCACCCTCCCCCCGCTCCCTAGCAAGGTGTACGAACTGATGAGTAAAACAATAATAAGAAAAAAAAAGTTGCATTGCACGTAATTCGTTTTTCGATTTTTACACGCGAGTCTATTCTTCTATCTACGGGGTGCGGAAGGGGTGAGGCGGCGGCAAAACGAAGCGAACGCGACACCACAGCACTGTTGCGCCCCGCCGCTACTCAGCGCATCGCACGTATCATTCACTTCACCCGTGCCTCGCCGCATGATCGCTGCTAGCTCGCCGCCTTTGCGTTGTGATTACGGAATTATAATTGACTAATTGTATTGTGCAAGTGATTTATTTTTCATAAAAATGGATATAAGAAAGTTTTTCAAAGGTAAGTAAGCAATTTGTAGCTATTATTATTAAATTAATCAAGCTATTTAAGTTTACTATAGCTTGATTAATTTTATAATTATATGATAGAAAAATACCTACATAAAGACTTTCATTTCATTAATTTATTTTGTAAAGTAAAAATTTATGGCAAATTTTCACCGCGTATTTTTATTTTTCAAGCAATTTCGAAAAGGAAAAAAGAAAATGACAGCAGTGGTGAAACTGAGAATGAAGGAAGAAAAGTCGACAGTATATCACAGAGTTTTGTGGCTCACGCTGGCTCCTGTTACGTAGAAAATAACCCTGAGAAGGTGTATGATAATGACCTAAATATATGGATAGGGCGAGCTTTTGATGACAACAATTTAAAAATTTGATATATTCAAACGTTGTTGGATACCTTCTGAAAGATGAAGACTTTCTTGAAGATGCCTAAACCGCTCGTTTAAATTGAAAGTTTAATCACGGTTGGTTGCCGACTTACGCACCTTGGCTACTATATTCCAAATATCTAAAAGGTGCACTGTGTTTATATTGCGTACTATTTATACCAAAAGTAGTAGCCGACATTTTGTGACTCGACCTTTTTGTCGCTTTAAAAATATCCATGAATACTGCAATAATCATGTTTCTTCACAGTATAATTAATCCGCAGTTTATGATGCAAAGAACTTGTGGGAAAAATTCCGGTGGATAAATGGCCAGAATGAAATTGAAAATAATCGAAAAATTGTGTTATCTATAATATCTTCAATTGTATTCTGTGGCACGCGAATACATGACTTGCCATAGAAACCGTCAAACAAAGTGGAGAGGTTTTTCGCAACTCTATTATTTCCTTATTTTTTTCGTGATATTTAGTCTTAATCTGTTGCAATAACTTATTTAGATTTGTGTTATTTTTATTTTCATTTAATTGTTTACTTTATCTGTATCCCGTTTATTGTTTTATCCAGTTCTCGGTAAGTTTGTTCTTTTGTTCATTTGTTTTATTATTTATTTTTGTGATTCAGGTTATCTTTTGGGAAAATGGACTTAGTTATTCCCCCGAAACCTCCAGACCCTTCTAAGTCTCCTATATGTTTCAATGAATTTGCTTCTCCTTCATCGCCTGCCAGCTTTATTACAGTTTCGGATTCCCAACAGGAACTGAAACGAAAAAATAAAAATTGTAAAAGGCCGAACTGTAAAAAAAATAAGCTTAAGAATAATCCCTCTTTTCATCCTTCTGATTTTTCATGTACTGAAACAGAGGATACAATCCCACGTAAGACCCCTCGCACTCCTCTTTCAGAAGCAAGTTCAAAATCTCTTCCTCCAATCCCGACCTCTTCTCCTCCCTCTCTCCCTCCGAATTCTTTTGAGGGCCGTTTATACGTCCCTGGCGACGGTGGTCCATTTATCGTTCACGTTCAGAGAAAAGAACCCCAGCCTAATTCCGGATTTTCATTCCATGCTGTGAAATTTGGTTCCTCTTTAAAAAATTTTAATGTTGATGGAATTATACGAGATGGAGTGAAACAAATTGGCAGGAACAGGATTTCGGTGGAATTTTCATCTGCTGATGCCGCCAACCGATTCGTTAACCACTCTGCCTTCACAGGTCAAAACAAATTGTTTATCCCCTCCTTTAACGTCAGTCGTATGGGAATTGTTCGCAATGTTCCAGTCGATTGGTCTGACGAGGAGGTTTTACATAATATAGAAGTCCCTGAAGGGCGCGGTAAAGTTACTAAGGTCCGCCGCTTAAATTTTAAAAAGATAATTGATGGCCAGCCTAAATATTTTCCGTCTGAGACGATGGTCATTACCTTTGATGGCCAAGTTCGTCCCCAACGGATATATATGGCTTATTCATCGCTTCCAGTCTCAAAATACGAATTCCCTACAATACAGTGCTTCAAGTGTTGTAGGTTTGGACATGTTGCTGACAAATGCCGATCTTCTGAGCGTTGTTTCCGATGTGGTCAAGGTCACGTTGGGAGAAACTGCCCACTTCCTCTTGACAAAGCAAAATGTATCTTTTGCAGTGGAAATCATGATTCCACTGATAGAAATTGTCCAGAATTCGAAAGACAAAGAAAAATCAAATTCGAAATGTCTGAAAGAGATATTTCCTATGCGGAAGCGTCCAAATTGGTCCCTTCTGCTAAAAAATCATACGCCTCAGTTGCAGCTCACCCCCCTCTAACTCTTCCTTCTCCAATTTCTTCCCAAAGTTTGCTTTCTCCGTCTCGTCCTACCAACTCATCCCACAAAAAAATTATTTCTCTGAAACCCCGATCCCACTCTTCGACTAGTTCCAACCAGGGCTATGACCGCTCTGCTCTAGAACAAGCCTGGGCAGACTTCCGTATTCCTCAACCTGAAAATGGTTGCGGTTTAAATCAACAACCTTCAACTAATTCTTTTACGAGTATTATTCAATTTCTTTTGACCACCTTGGTCAAAATTCTGAGTTCCCCCAATCAAATACCGTCCAACGTTGCCTCATCTATTCTCACTTCCCTTCAATCCCTCCTTTCCAATGGCTTCGCCAATAGTGGCGAGGGTCTTGCAATGGAATAGTCGCAGTATAATTTCCAACAAAGCAGATCTTCGTCACCTCCTTGTCAAGTATTCTCCATCCGTGGCTGCCATCTCGGAGACTTGGCTGAAGCCGGGATTCCCTTTTAAGATCCCAGGCTATGTCTGTCTCCGGGATGATAGAGCGGATGGTAAGGGCGGATCCGCCCTATTACTTGACAAATCTCTTCCCTTCTCCCAGATTTCTCTTGGCTCCCGCAGTTGTCACTTCAATATTGTTGCTGCGAGAGTTAAAGATATCACTATCCTCTCCATATATGTCCCCCTTCCAACATGTTCCGTAGCATTAGAACTACGGGATATTTTATCTTCAATTCCTGGCCCGTATATTATTCTGGGAGATTTTAATGCTCATCACCCGTCTTGGGGTTCCACCCGAAGCAACCCTCTTGGAGTCTCCTTGGTGGAACTCCAGGACGATTTTGGCCTGTGTTTACTGAATGATGGTTCTCCAACACGAGTTCCTGTCCCATTTCAGAACCCGAGCTCAGTAGATATCTCTCTTTGCTCCTCATCCTTGGCATCCTTGGTTTCCTGGAATATTCTTTCTGAGTCTTTTGGAAGCGACCATTTCCCCATTTTGATTTCTTTCCCTCACGTAAATTTACATATTGAAAAAACTCCCCCTCTTCAAAAATACAACCTACATAGGGCAGACTGGGTGGGATTCCGTACCTTTCTCAGTGTCGAAGTGGATTCCCTCCCTCCAGTGAACTTGGATAACATTGACACTTGCTATGACCAATTTGTAAAGGCTATAGACCTATCCGCTCGGAAATTTATCCCACTTAAAAGATCTAACCATCACTTCAGATAGTCTCCCCCCTGGTGGGATGGAGACTGTTCCGCAGCGGTTCAAACCCGTAAAGAGGCTGAAGCGATATATAAATCTAATATGTCGGAAGCAAACTTCCTCTTGTTTCGAAAGACCCAAGCTCAGACTAAACGAATTCTCCTTAAAAAAAAGAGGGAAGGCTGGAAGAAATTCTGTCAATCCCTCTCTCCTTTTACTCCCTCCCGTGTCGTCTGGTCTAATGTAAAACGCTTTCGGTCTATTTTTCAGCCTGATCTTCCCAAATCTGTTCACGGGAATTGGATTGATCAATTTTTAAATAAACTTGCTCCCCCATCCGTCCCAAATTTAGATGAATTACCTTTCAGGTATAACTTTACTAGCGCCAATCATTTTTTAGAAGAAGATTTCTCCATTGACGAATTGGATTTCTCCTTACACCATCTTAAGGATTCTTCCCCTGGTATTGACGGAATGTCATATTCAATGGTGAAAAATACTTTACCGTCTACCCGTTGGTATCTTCTATCCCTCATTAACTGTATGTTCAAATCAGGTTCTATTCCAAAGTCTTGGAAAACTCAAATAATAATTCCCATCCCTAAACCTCATAAAGATCCCAATGTAGGTTCATCCTACAGACCCATAGCCCTTTCTCCTGTTCTAGCGAAGATTACGGAACATTTAATTAAGAATCGTTTGGAATGGTTTACTGAACACCATTCTATTTTTCCAAGGAACCAATTTGGCTTCAGAAGAGCTAAAAGTACGTTGGACAATCTCAGCGTCCTAACTACTGACATCAGACTTGCTTTCTCTCGACAAGAATTTCTCGTTGCTGCTTTTTTAGATCTTTCTTCAGCCTATGATAATGTAATCCTTCCAGTCCTCCAAAAAATTCTTCATAATCTTGGGATTCCGATTAAGATTATAAATTTTCTTCTCAATTTTCTTTTAGAAAGATCTATTATTCTTAGATCCCCTGGATCCCCCCCCCTTTTCAAGAACTATATGGAAGGGTCTTCCCCAAGGTTCTGTTTTAAGTCCATTACTTTTTAATATTTACTCTTATATGATTCACTCAACAGTTAATCCTTTCTGTCGTGTTTTGCAATACGCTGATGACCTGCTTTTATATTCTTCTGATAAATCAATAATTGTTGCCGAAAATGCTTTGAACTCTGCCCTTGTTAACCTAAATAAATGGGTTACCTCTCATGGTATGGATTTATCCCCTTCCAAAAGCGCTGTCGTGGTCTTCTCGAGAAGGAGAATTACTCCTCCGTTATCTATTTCTTATAATTCCTCTTTGATCCCTGTTCTTTCCAATACCAAATTCTTAGGTATGTTCCTAGACTCAAAATTATCCTGGAACATTCACATCGAATATGTCATCTCCCAATGCCAGACTAATTTGAATATCCTCCGCGCTCTTTCGGGAGTGTGGTGGGGCTCTCACCCTTCCACATTAAAGTTAATATATAACGCTCTAGTCCGTAGTCATCTAGAATATGGTTCATTTCTACTTGATCCTATTTCCAAATCCAATGCCACTAAATTGACCCGCATTCAGTCTCAAGCTCTGAGGATCATAGCAGGTGCTATGAAATCCAGTCCCATAAATGCCCTACAAGTAGAATGTGTTGATCCTCCTTTAAGTCTCCGGCGACAATACCTAGCTGATCGTTATTTACTAAAGACAGCTAGGTTTTCTACTCACCCTATTTTTCCTAAACTCACCCTCCTCTCTAGGTTTATTGAACATACTCCTTTTTGGCGTTCTAAGTCCCGACCTCTTCTTATCGTTAGCTTCCAAAGATTCAAATCCCTTACTAACCCCGTTTATCAAAATTCTTCTCTCCCTCTCTATAGCTTCCCATTTGACTCGGTATTTCACAGGCCAAATATAAATTTGTGTTTTGGAGTTGATAAGGAGTCCAAAAATGCTAATTCGCTGTTCAATTCTATCTTGAATTCGTTTTGGATGGATTGGACGCGAATATATACAGATGCATCAAAAACCGGTAGAGATGGCTATGTCGGAGCGTCATTTTACTCTCCATCCACCGCTCATTCAGCTTACTTTCGCCTTCCTAAGGAATGTTCGGTATTCTCCGGGGAATGCCGTGCTATTGTGGAGGCCTTGAATTATGCCCTACACAAAAAGATTCGCAGGCTCCTTATCTTCTCTGACTCCTTAAGTTGTTTACAGTCCCTTCTTGCTAATCCATTTTCTTCAAACTGTAGTTTCCTGATTCTTCGGATCAAGCAACTTGCGCTTGATTTGGAGAGATCGGGATCCGATGTCGTTCTTGCATGGATCCCTAGTCATTGTGGCATAGTAGGTAATGAAATAGTCGACGCAAAAGCTCGGTTTGCCGCAGTGAACGGGGATCAATGTTTCACTACTAATTTCATTGAGGATCTTCTTCCCATGACTCGTTTCTGGATGGCGTCTGACTGGCAGAGGGCGTGGGAAAGATCATCCCAGATTACAGGTGCGAGATATTTCCAGATCCAACCTTTTATTCCTTTAAAACCTTGGTTCTCAACATTTACTTTCTCTCGAAAGGAATCCTCTGTGGTATCTCGCATGCGTTTGGGTCACTGTTCTGTTCCTACTCATTTGGCTAGACTGCGGGTCAGAGAGTCTCCAATTTGCGATTGCGGGTTTGGAGAGGGCGATTTAAATCATCTCATTTTTTCATGTCCATTAAATAATAGATTTCCTTCGTTTGTTTCCAAATTATTAAAATATAAAATTCAATTGCCCATCAACATAAGATCACTTTTATTTATTGCCAACAAACCCATTTTAGGATTAATCATTCAGTTCATAAGAAAGAACGACATCAAAATATAGAAATTTTTTATACTTATATTCATGTTTATTTTTTTAAGTTTGTATATTTGTATATACTTATTTTGTACTTTCTGTATATTATAATGTCGTTTTCTTCTTTTAGTTTAATTGTAGCCAACTTCTTATTTAGTTTTTGTTTTATTGTATAGTTTATTCTTTTGTTATCAAGCAACAATGACAAATATCCGAAATTTGATTTAATCAGTGTTGCCATAGCCTTTTTTCCACACTTGACATTGGCAAAGGTTCTCTATGGAGAGAACGAACGCTATATAATCAAAGATAAAGATAAAGACGTATACACAAATTCAAAACGAAATTATTTTCTTGTGCGGTTTAGTCATCAAGAGAGAAATTATATAGGCCGCAAAAAGGTTTATGCTTACAGTGTGATGGCAAATGGATCATGTGACGTAGCTGGAAAAGAGCAGCGTTCCATATGAATTCGTTTTTATGACGAACGTATAAACACGATCCGAGAAAAACTTCTCGATTTCGTAGAATTGACTGCATTGACTGCCAGACTATAGCGTCGGAAATTGATAGGTTTTTAGAAAATGAAGAATTTGACCCTGATAAGTGGGTTGGGTAAGGATACGATGGGTGTTCTACAATGGCCGGAAATATTGGCGACGTTCAACAACAAAAAAATCCTTGTATTTTCATTGCGCAAGCCACAGGCTTAACTTGGTCATAAATTATTTGAACATGGTTCCAGAAATACGCAACACAATTGACACCATAAAAGATATCACAAACTTTTTTCGAGAATCTACTTTACGGAGAAAATCAGCTTTATGTGAGACCCGCTGGTCGCAAAAATATAAGAGTATTGCTATTTTTAACGAACATTTTGATAAATTTGTCAATGGACTTTCAAATATTTCTAGTGAAGGAGGATGCTGCAGCAAGAAAAGGTGCTCATCAGTTACTTTGCGCTGCTACTAAATCAGAATTCATTTTTTGCGTTCAACTGATAGCTAAATACGCAGGCATATTGGAATCCGTTGCTAATGTGTTACAATCAAAGAAGATCGATACGTAAACATGCGTAAATCATATTAAAAGAGTGATTTCTGTTATAAACGACCATTGGAACGACGCAGACAGGGAGAGCAAAACTATTGTAAACACTTTAACCAGAACTGCAACTTCCATTGGAACTGATTTACAGGTTCCGCGCATTGTATCTCGCCAACAACATCGGTCCAATCATCCTGCTGAGACTACATGCGAATTTTGGACGCGATCGATTGTCATACCTTATTTAGATTCCCTGGAACGTTTTGCTGACGAAAATTTGCCTGCTTTCAGTTTGATGTCATTACATTCCAGTTCGATGTTAAATATGTCACTGGTTGATTTTAAAGAAAAATCCAAAAGTTTCAGCCAATACTATGATTTACATTTTTGATAATGAAGCTAAACTCTGGTACAAACTATGGAAGGACTAGGGTAAGGAAAAAGACAATCTTGGGAGACTAGATCTTACTGAAGTGTTTAGGGAGGTGGATATTTTCTTTGCCGCAACAAAAAAAGCATCTTGTATTCAGCACAGCCAAGTTGCCACATGTATAACAAATAACATAGAACAGTCCTTCTCTACACTACGTCGTGTTAAAACGTGGCTGAGGTCAACGATGACAGAGAATCGTTTAAACGGCCTGTGTATGCTTAATGTAAACCGAACAATGGTAAAAGAAAATAAGGATAGAATTGAAGGTGAAGTGTTGAAACGGTTCTGTGAAGAATCTCACAGACTACTGTTCATATGAAAAAACTGGTTGCCGATGAAAATTTATTTTCATTTTTTACGATGTATTTTTTATGCCCCATGGTTGGACAATCATTTCTTTAATTAATAAACGTTTTTGCAGCATGTATAATCTTGGTTTTGAGGTTGCTTTCCACGCCATGGTTCGGCTTGCTGCGGCTGATAGGGGACCGATACCGTGACACTCTACCTGATGTTTACGGGCATATACCTGGTTTATTGGCCTATGCCCCGTCGGTGTGGATTCGTGGTGCATCGGGGTCAGCTAGTTAGGCGGGTTGTGCTTATGTCCCTTGACTCTGGCCAAAGATTACAGGACTTGCTCAATGGATTCATTGCCAGTTTTGGTATGTCTCTTATCTGCTGATCTCGCGATATTCGAATGGGCGGCCAATTTGATTCTGTCTTGAGGTATCGGCTTCGTTGCGAGTCCGTTAAGCTTCGAATTTGTTTGCTTTGAAAATGAACCCATTTTTGTAAGTAAGAGGCGTGTTTTGTAGATCACTACTACTAACTGGCAATCCAAGTGAATGTCCCCCGATTTAAAGGAGTAAACTGACGGGACATGATACCTTCCGCATCAGCGTGTATAGATTTGCCTTGAGAGATAACCCGGTGTGTTCTTGTGGTTTCGAACGCAAAACACGACTCGTATATTAATTAACTGCAGTGTACACGGTGATGTACGTAGAGTTTTGTTTGAGAGAATCACGTGTGAGTAGAATCACGTGAACCTCTAGGACCTTGATTTGGTTAAGTGTCGACTGATCTTTGAGGCATTTAGAGCTTTCGCTAAGAGTAAGCGTTTTAGAAGTAGTGGAGGTATTAAATGACATATTGAGTAGGGACAGAACTTAACCCTGTTGGCTGGAAGCACTTGATTGATGATATGGGATACTATTAGGAGATCCTCGAAGGTGCCCCATTTTGACTCTGAGACAACCCGGGGGTTACCTTGGGAACAGTATGTGTATACGGCGACAGTTGGTGGTAATGAAGCGGTATTTGGTGAGAGTTCGTGCTGCAACGGTTATGTAGACGGTCGCTTGTGAATACACGGCGATAGTCGAGGACAGTGACGCTGCCACAGCGGTACTATTCGCACGAACTGTCACCGTGTAAATGCTGTTTGACGCTGCGACTAACTGTCGCCGTGTACACCAGACAAAATTTCATATTATCATAGTAGGATACTGTGACGATGGTAACTGTCACACGAAGTGTCATCGCGTGACAGGCGCTTTAAATCGGCGTTTGCACGATGTCAGTTCGTGCGATAGTTACCGTCGTGGATGATGTTCCACTGTACACATCAACCACATTTGCTGAACTGTATATACTGAACTGTATCAAATGTGGTTGCGTAACGGTGTCCTGCCATGATAATACGGAGGTAACTTTCGCTTGAACTGTTACCGTTTAAACGTCCCCAAGCTAAAGAAACAGCACAGCGACGTAACATATTAAAGGAATATCTATATTGTTTTATTGTGTTTTATTTATTAGTGATTTGTGTGTCATGTGATATTAAATTTTAGACTTTAAGACATCATGGTTAGGATTTAAATTTCATTGAAAGTGCAAGTGTAACTATACTAATTTGAAAAACGAATGTTTGTTAACTGACAAAATATTTTGATTTTTTGAGCAGTAGTAAACATTAGTGTGGTATAAGAATAACAGATAAGTAAAGGTAAGTCGAAATTTATTATTTTATTTATGTGAAAATTGTATTTCAAATTTTAAACCCATTTTTTGAAAACTATTTTATTTTGAACATTCTCTCCATACTAATTTCTCTATAATTTCGTAAAGATCTAACAGAGTTACATCAACCAAAATTAAATTTTTCTTTTTTATTTTTGCATACACCTGAATAAAAAAGAAAATAATCACGCAATATTTACCTTTTTTAGCCCTCAAAATAAGCTCCCAATCCAATTTACTGAAGAAATCAATTTTTTTTACAATCCGCCATTTTGAACAAATAACACGATGTTTCATACCAAGATTTTTTTGTTTTTTATTTTTTTCTATTTTAGTTGAACACCAGAAATTTACTGATTATTGCTATTTATTTTACTTGTTTCAAATGATTATAACTCAAGTTGTCCTATGATCTAGATTTTTTCATCGTCCACTTCTTATTTCAATGAAATTTATGTTTATTGATATTTTTAATGAAAATTTACGATTTACTATTCAAATGATAATAAAAACACTAGAAAAACCAAAGAATTTTGGATCTTTTTTTAATGAAGAAATTCTTTAAGTAGCATTTTTTTAGACCATTTTGAGGAGAAATTTCACTTCACGCGCAGTGTCCTGGAGCCAGGATGCGCCCATGAAAAATCTGCGGTCCTATTTGAATTCTGTAATCAATTCATTTATAAAAACATAGGTTATGTTATCGTCGCAGAGTATAGAACTAAGTTTAACACTGCTTTTTTGGGTCTTTTTGATCTGTGGTCACCGGTTTTAATTTGAAAAGCAATTCTGTTTCATATCATGATTTTTTTGTTTTTTATTTTAGATGAATAGAATGTTTTTTATGTTTCAAAATTGTGTTCAAATTTGACAAGGGATGTATGTATTTGTATATTTATCCGTATCGATGGAAAAGGTTGATTCGTCATATTTTTTGGAAGATTCGGTTGGTTAGATACTTTTTTCGCCTAGAAGACCTGTTCTAGGCTTCATAATATATATTGGAGTGATAAATCAAACTATTTTTTTTATTGAAAAATAGTAATAAAACTGGAAAATTGTAATAATTTATGTTAATGCAACATGTGCAATGTTGCAATTGCATAAAGCAAGCCTTATTCTGTCATAAAATGGAACCGTATTGAAATTCTTTCTTTGTTCTTTACCTTCATTTACTTTCTCGCCTTAGCTTATTTTTCTATGTTGATGGAAAATTTGAAAGGATTATATAAATTAGGGACATAGGACATTGTGTAAAGTATTGTTCGATACTCACTGTGGTATCGATCAAACCAGTGTTTTTGTTTACCTTTTCCTGTTCTTGGTTTTGTGTACTGAAAAAACTTTGGGCCAGAGGAGAATGATGTTTTAGGTTAATTTAAAATAATAGGTTTGGGTTTTCAGTAAGAACATTATTTTATATACGTAAGTGACTGACTAATATTAACTGAGGCCCGGGCGATGAATTTAGAAATATTTTATCTTTAGTTTCTTAACGTTAACACATGTAGTTAACATATTACACAACACAACATTTTTTATGAATAATTTATTCATAATTTCGGGTATTCAAAAAATAGGCTATCTGACTTGATTTTTTAAATTGTTTCAAATTGTTCTATTTTGCATTATAAGCACACTGCATTTATATTTCCAGGATATATGCCGTATTTTTTTAAATAAATCACTTTTAACATTTGAATTTTCGAACTCGCGCTAAAAACGTAATTTCTGTAATGGCGGCTTGCGTGACGTCACACGCAATGTAAACATAAACAGTCCTGCCCGCTGAAGTGGATTATTATTTATTTTCATATTAAAATGGTGTATAAACGGTGTGTAGTACCACAATGAACGAATACATCTATAAATAGTCCACACAAAGTTCGTTTCAGTGCCAGCTAATCCTAAAAGGCGAAAAACGTGACTGCAATTAGTCCGAAGAGATAGCTCACACAAATGTTTTTATGTGTGAAGATCATTTCGATGTAAGTAATACTTATGTTTTAAATATTATTATCGATATCAATGTCTATAAACCAAAAGAATAAGAACATTACATTTTGGTACGAATGCGTTTTACTTGCCTGTGGTGTCATCTCACTATTAACCAATAGCAGGAATTTCAAAAAATATTGTGATTTCTTTACATTTTTTACAAAATATAAACTTATTCTTTCGAAAATGAAAAAGAAATACGCTTATTTATGTAACAATCTATTGACTAAGTCATACCACGAATTGTGGTATATTCTCGATGTTGTCAAATAACCTGTTGTAGGTAACAATGATGGAAGACTAAAGTTGTAGTTTTTTGTCTCTGTTGAGAGTACCTACTTATAGGAATATTGTTAATCTTGTTTCACTTACCTCTGACTTTAAATAATTTTAGCCGTCTTGAAATAAGGAAGAAGTTCTCAATTCGATCGTATTTTTTGTGTGTCTGATACCTCATATTTTCGGCATTTATTAAACAAATTTGGATGATTCTTTTTTTATTTGGAAGTGTAACCACCATTTTGATTCCATGAAAATTAAATGATTATAATTTGACTATGGAAATCGATGATATACCATAGAATTCATCAACGATTATCAGCACATTACGTGAGAGAGAAAGAAATGCGTCGACTTGGCACCGATTCCAAAAGTCTCTAGCTCTAGCAGTATTTTGTAAATTCATGTATGTTCGGAAACGATATTGTACTACAAAAGTTATAACTAAGTACTCGTATTTTCAGTATTTTATATTATTCAGTGCATTTGTATTCCTTGGTTATTTGAAGTCGGTTCAATTTTTTTGTTAAAAACTTTTCATTAATCTAACTTCTCTCCGCTGAGGCCACCGAGACACGAGGCGCTAAGAAGTATCGTAAATGAAACTGGTCATACCTATCTTTGGAGTAGATTCAACGAAATCCTATCTAACAATAAGTTGAATAACGTCTTTAGCAGTCTGTGTTGCCGCTGCCTCTTTGGTGACGTTTGTAGCGCTATATGTCTATGAAATATTTTCATTGCTTGCACCACTCGTTCTTTTTCGAGCTCACCGTAGATATGATTGACTTTATCTACAGCTATCTCTAATCTTTATCTGTTAGACGTCCTTGAATCGTCTTATATTGCGGAGGATTTTGTAAGACAGTTTTTTGGGTAAATCGACCTAAGAGTTCGAACTTATTGTAGAAAAAAGCCTACAGTTGTAGAGTAAAGCATAATGCTTGATACACAGATTGTCTCTTTTTCATTCTTCGATTACCATTAATTCACTTCTTGGAGGGTTAAAGACTATTGCTTTTTCAGTGGAAGAAGCAAAGAAAAAAAAACATACTATCTTTCCTTAAAAAAACATACTTGCAGAGCGTTTAATTGGATTCGACTTAGATTCAGACTGAGTTTCGGTGTTTACAATTTCTTTAATGTTATATCCACTTCTTGCAGAATTATGTGTTAGTATTCTAATTAACCTAAAAAAGGTAGCTGGAACAAGAATGTTAGAAGGGTATCTAAATTGTTACATTTTCTCTCATTAATTTTATACAGTTATAATGAGCATTACAGCCAGTGTCTGACAATATTTTCATTTTTTCTTTCACAGTTGCAGAAACAAGTTACACTTGTAGGAATTCATGTAAACAGATTTGTTTCATAATGATTAACGCTGAGACGTCGTGCAGATTACACACGATCGACGTAAACCACATCTGAAAAATTAGTGGTAAAATAGACGTAGGTAATGTACGATCGCGATCCTTGCGACGTGTCACGTTGCTAAAAACTATGGTCCAGTTGGATGTTAATTTTTGACCATTTGTGATTTTGACAACGTGTACTGTATATTTCGAATTTTAGCATATATTTGTGTTTATATGTTTAATTTTTTTAATTCTTGTGTGTGATCGAATGAAGAGTTAAGAGGTTGATGTTTCTACCATCGAAGGTTCTGGTGACAAAGGCAACAATGAGCCAATGATGATGAGAGGAATGGGGAAGAAGAAATAAAAAAGAATTTTGCAGTATATATAATTATATTAATATGTGAAGATTGTGAATTATATTAATATAAAATTATATTAATTTTGCGTATTCTAAAATATCTCTATGTGGGAGATAGCTGATTATCTCAAGAGAGGTGATGGTTATGGGGCTTATAATTAACAAACAGATTTAGTATCAGAGCACACATCGGTAAAAAGAACCAAAAGCCATAAATCTCTATAAAGTATTATTCAGATCTATCAAAACTATGTGGAGTCTGAATAAGGACATCGTAAGAACAATTTACAATAGAGTTATAGAACCCATAATTCTTCATGCAGTTAGTATGTAGACCCCAACAATAAACAAAAAATCTATTAAAAAGTGACTGGATTATCTAGCGAGAATGTTCGCAGTAAGATTATCAAAAACCCACAGAACTGTGTCGCTCATAGCCAACACATTTCTTTCTGGAATATTGCCACTAGATCTCAGATTCAAAGAAGCTGGAGGGATCTTCAAAACCCGGTTTGATAAACCAATACTTAGTCAGCCTGGAAGAGAGATAGAAAAACAAAGTTCGATATTTTCAGTTGCTGTACGCTGCCTACCGATGTCGAATAGATTTCAGCACACTAGTAAGTTATTATATTGCCAAAAAAATATAAGGCATATTAATTTGGTATGGGCCAAAGCACATGCAGGTGCAGAGGGACATCAGAGGGCAGACTGGCGAAGAAAGCTGCGCGCACAAAAAAGGCGCCGATATTATAAAACTAATCCTAACCCATCCTAAGTCAATTTAATCTATTCTAACTTAATGTAACTTAATATGACCTCAACCAACCTTACCTAACCTAATCCTATCTAACCTAACTTAAACAAAAATTATCCAACCTAATACATCCTAACTCAACCAAATCTAACCTGACATAACCTAACCTAACTCATACTAATACTTTTACCCAATCTAACATAATCCATCTTTACTAATCCCAACCTAAGCTAAAACAACCTAATTAAAACGTACATAATCTAATCAAACACATCCCAACTCAACTTCACTTTAATTCAATTTAACCTAACTAACCTAACCTAATTCACCCATACGCAAACTAATTTAAAACATCATAACTAACCTACCTCAACCTAATGCACTTTAACCTAACTTACCCTAATTCAACCTAATCTAATTTAACGCAACTTAACAATCAAATTCAACTCCATACAACCTAATCTGGCCTGTCTAACTTAAACTACCTACCCTAAACTAACTAACTATTCTAACCCAATCCAGCTTAATCTAACCCACCATAATCTAAATTAACAAAATCTAATCCAACCTTACCTAAACAAAGTCTTCCCATTCTAACGTAACCAAACTTAACCCACCCTAATTCAACCTAATCTAACCCAACTACCCTTACCTAAGTTAATCCTACCTAATCTAATATAACCTAACTAATCTTATCTAACCTAACACAACCTAGTTCAATGTAATCCTTTCTGACCTAAATTAATTCAATTTAATTTAATCGTACCCAACCTAACCTTACCCATCATAACCAATCACAACTCAACCTATTCTAGCCAGTAATTTAGTCTCCTCCTTTCTTTTTTATTGAGAGCAACTAGAATGGTTACTCTTTACTGTAAAAGAGAATGTAATTAATACTAAATGAGTACCTATTTCATTATTGATCTCAACATACATTTTGTTTAAAAAAGTGGATTGTAAAATTTGATTGCCTTTTTTTTTATTTAAGTTCTGATTCAAAGGACAGAAAACAAAGATTTTATCAATTGTGAAACAAATTTTTGTCACTGAATTATAATTTAGAAAGAAACTCAAATTCTTTGTCATTATTTAGAAGTGAATATCTCTACCTTTAATTAATTCATAATCAACTAATCATTCAATAATCTCAAATCAAATTGATTTATTTGTAATTTCGTAACAAATTAATTTATATTCTATATATTTTTTCATAATTTATGTTGAAAATATGAGTACTTTAATAAACCATTGAAAAATTAATTTAATTTAATTTCATGTCATAGTTTTTCATTAACAAACTAAGTAACCTTACTGCTAGATAAATATCTCCCGTTGACGCATCCCTATCATAATTTGTAACTTTTTATTTATAAAGATCAACTGTTCAGTTCTCTGTCACATAAATGCGATACACAATACACCCAAATTCAAATCACACAAATGATATAAAAATCAATTTGCTTTCCCAAGATATTAAAACTGGTTTTAACTACTTTGGATTTGTACCCAGAATAGTTCACCTAAGGAAATCTAAAACTGTGATTGCTAGACGTCATCTTACTGAAACTGTACAAGGACTGTAGTTTGTGCAACAATTGAAATCACAGATGTAATACGATTTTTAACCAAATAGAATTTTGTATTCATGAGATTTAGGTGTTCCTTTTTAGGGGATTAGGGGATTTCCTTTATGAATACATGCACTTGTTCATGTATTCATAAAGGAAATTACCAAATTTCAGACCTTCGTACGATAGACATCTACAGTATTTCAGTTATTTTTAGTAAGTTTCTTTCATTTTTTAGACATCAACATGGCATAACAAAATAAATGTGTTTTGGAGGCGACTCTGCTGGCCACAGAGGCTCAGTTCGGACCAATCTCGTAGTGCCCTCCTTTATTTCACTGCTGACATCCATTATGATCTCATAATTTCATATTTAACAAAGTAAATAGAAAACTTCCTAAAAATCTTTTGAACCGCTACTAAAGTGTAGAAATTGATTGTTTCTTTTATAGTACTTTTGCTGTTATAAAGCCAGTAGAGCCAGAGTTTTATGCTAAAATACTAAGCGAAATAATGAAACGAGGATTTCGAATCGTGCAATTAAAACTAACGAGAGTCGACAAGGACTTCAGTCAAGAACTGTATGCTGATCATGGTAATACATCAGATACCCCGTAAGTTGTGATTAATTCGTTAATTTATATTTTTCATTGAGACAATTTTGTAATTATATACAGTAAACAATTATTTTTGAACTACTCTCCTGTCCCGGCTTTTTGAATAATAATTACTTGTAGTTATTATGAAAGGTTTAGTTATGAATTCTGCGCTTTAGTCGAGATGGTGATGAACTGCTATAACATAAAGATGCTTATAACCAAGAATCTATATCAATTAATTACAAATATCCTGGATTTTTTTGTAGATTTCGTTGCCATGTATAATTCTTTCAAACATTATTTAAATGTAGCCGTTTTGTTTGCTTAATTTAATAACATTTCTATGGTTCGATTTTGCAACAGAAAACAAGAAAAGGCAATCTGTAAGAATTAACAATATATATCTTTGCACTTTTTATAGATTTTCATATCATTTATTTTTGTACATTATTTTTTCTCCCGTCCTATCCTATGTCCTCTTGGTGGGACAAAGGCATCCATGGTGCTTCGCCACGCTGTAGGTTTTGTGCATCAAGAACTTCTTCACTCCAGGCCTTGTACATGCTCTTCAATTCTCACAGTACAGTTTGCCACCGGATCTGCAGCAGACAGCGAGGTTTCCTCTTCCGTTGAGGACAACAAATCCAAAGCCTTTTTTTTGGTGACATGAGACAGATTCTATTCAGAGCATATGGCAGACAAGTCTTTAATATATTTTTTGTATTTTCTCAGGCCAATATGTTTAGAGGATATTATTTGAGCATTTTATCTGTTAGACAGCTTCCACAACTACCACAAGACATGGAGTGTGCAATGCACCTTTTGTTTATTACTCACTGTTTATACACTCTAAAAAGATATTATATAACTAACCTTGAAAGCTTCATGTCGATTAGGTAGGTGAGATATAAAACTTTTTTTATATCTCAAGTTAAAAAAATTTTGACCAAGGGTTAGTTTACTTTAAAGAAACTTGGAATATAATTTTTAAAGAATAAAATAATTATTGAATTATGAAACAGAAAATTACAATGAGAAAAAAACATCTGTCTAGATTATGCATTGGTTTTGTGACATTTATTAACTTTTTTATTGTATGATGCATGATTTATTGATGCTCATTTTGATGGGTCATATTTCAAAAAATGTTCCTATGCTTGACTTAACATCTTTTTGGTGTTAATGTCTCAAAGTAAAATTTAGACCACATTTTCATTAAACATTTTGGATGAACAAAACCATCTTCGGTCGAACAAAACCATCTTTTTGAGGTGACTCGTTCAACGATAACACAGTCATTGATTTAGTTGTATCGTAATGTTTTTAAAAAACCCCCTTCAAATGGTTTTAATAGTTGATTTACACTGATATCATTAATCATTTTCTTTTTGTTTTGTTGTTAATGTCCGCATCTTCTTAAAGTGATTGGAACTTTAATCTTATTGAACTATCCAGTTGTGTTTCAAGATACTGTTTAATATTGCATAAAGCATTATGCAATTTTTTTGTGTAAACTGAAGGGAACATTTTTGTACAGCTTGTGACTCAAAGCTAATCAAAACCTGTAGATTACTTTCAAAAGCAAGGTCATAGCCAGAAAAATATCTCTGGTGGGGGGTGGGGAGAAGAGGATTTGTGAACAGTGGTATTTTGTTGTAACATTAAATAAGAATATAAAAATTGAGTTCCATTTAATTTTTTGATTTCATTTAATTTTTTTATTTTTCTGGTAGTGGGAAATATTTGTACTTTGCTATAATGTGTTCATTCTCATCCAAAAAATTTAGTGAAGAGCTACAATTAAACCCTAGTGAGGCAAGCAGGTGTCTCCCCCCCCTCCCCTCCCCTATTGCATAGTTCAATGGACCAAGCAAGTCAAAATATGGCGATATTGAAAAAATGGAAAATACCAACTTACATTTGGTTTAGTACACGAGTAATAAAATGTATTAAATATTCCATTGTTACACCGTCAAAAAATAATAATGAATTTAAAAAGCATTATTATGCAATAAAGAATTATGTACTCCAATGATTTTAAGAGACCTATTATATACTTAAGATATTTAGCTATTTTTATTTACTTTAATTGCTAACATTTTGAATAAAACTAGTTGCTTTAAAGAACCAATTATAATTACTTATGTGAACAGTAAGTTATCGTGAAATATTTTCTTCATATTTATGAAAACTCTTCTTAAATAGTTGTCTCGTCTTTACCGGAATTCATGCTTAAGAATATTTCATGACTTACCTCTTACTTTCTTGGTATTCATTTTGTTTGTGGATCATTGTCAATAAGAAATTTAAACACACCTATTTTTACATCTTTTTGCTTATACAGTCCTCTCTTTATAGGATTACGAGGACTTAAGATTTTTAGCTATTTTTGTTTACTTTAATTGCTAACATTTTGAATAAAACTAGTTGCTTTAAAGAACCAATTATAGTTTCTTATGTGAACAGTAACTTATCATGAAATATTTTCTTCATATTTATGAAAACTCTTCTTAAATAGCTGTCTCGTCTTTACCGGAATCCATGCTTAAGAATGTTTCATGACTTACCTATTACTTTCTTGGTATTCATTTTGATTGTGGATCATCGTCAGTACGATATTTACACATATCTACTTTTATATCTTTTTGCTTATACAGTCCTCTCTATATAGGATTAAAAGAAATGGAGATAAATTTTAAATTATATTTACCGTATTTATTTATATGTTCTCTTCCTGTACCTGCAGATCTGACACAGAATACTGCTTGTACATATTTTATTTAAATCGCAACTGTTCTTAAGAATGAAAATTAATTTTAATATGCAATATTTAATAACTGTAGTGCTTGAAACACACAAAAATAATTTAACAGTAGATTGAAGGAAACTAAATGATCAACATTTTTTTGAATAGGTAATGAGAAAACTTTTATCAAATGATAGCAAATTTAAGTTTTATTATTGAAGATAGAATCAACCAAAAGTATTTTACCTGTCATATTGTCTTAATAACTGTATGGCAGTTAATTGTTTGTGTATTTTTAAATAGTTTACTTATTGACCATATGACACGTGGAGAAATTATTGGAATGGAGTTGGTCGCGCCAAATGCTGTGGATGAGTGGATAAAGCAAATTGGAGAGACTGACCCTTTACAAGCACAACCAGGGACGCTTCGAAAAATGTTTGGTATAGACAAAATAAAAAATGCTGTCGATGGAACATTAACTGCTGAACATGCTCGGAAGGTATAAATTGTCTTAAATAATTTTTTCTGCTAATATGTATAATCATTAGAATTGCCTGTTTCGGCAAGATGAAGTGTTAAGACATATATAAAATGGACAAGCAGAGGGATGAAATAAGTACAACTAATCATGAAAACTGCTGGGAAAAGACAATAATAATTGTGTAAAGAACGGATAACAAAAGTAAAAACAAATATATTGATAATAATGACGTATTTTAAATAGACTAGTATATTCTTACAAAATTAACAAAAAAGATGCTTCTGATAAGACTGATATGTGGATTATAGAGTCAAAGAAAGCATGTACATAAAAAGAAGTTAAACCAATTAGCTTGTCTATTGATGAATAATTTTAGGGCTACTTTCATTAATGGCATATCTATTTAATATAACGTCATTGGATAATAAGATGTTTCTTAGTAATAATGTTTTTTATTTGTCATATATAATTCTAAATTTTATGTTTAAAGAAATAAAATATTTTAAATATTACCATTAATAACTCAAGGACAATCAAGTGAAAGCAAAAAATTATTCCATTTAAATTGATTTAGTAATGAACGATTATGCTATGTGTCTCTCTCCAAGACAATGTCAGAAAAACAGTCGAAACTTGATTTTATTGAAATTCGGAGGCAAACTAGCCAGGTCGAAGGGGCAGTGGGTTCGACATCTGATGAGATGCCAAAATTACCGACAGAGTTGGAAGCTCGAAGAATGGAGACAACGAACTAGAAGCCAAGGATATGGTAGATTGAAGTCCTAATAAACAGATGCCATTTAGGCAGTAACTGGTAAATATTACCAGTTACTGCCTAGATTTGTTGCTCTAAGGAGCGAACAAAGACAGATTGTAATAAAGTGAAAAGCTTCAAGCTTCGCTTACCATTCCATATCCAAACTTCCCTTCTAAACGATTTTTGTAATACTTTGCTTGTGGTAAAATTGAACTATAAATTTATGATAGTACGGCTGTAGCAATTGCTATGCTGTACTTATAATTCTGATATAATGAGTGTACCTGACATATTATTAGTTATTTTTGGATATATATATGATAATTGGATCTAGTTTAATAACTTTTAAAGTTCATTTTTTTATTTGACTACATGTTGGAATGAAAAATCTTATACCAGTATTACTTCTTGACCCTCTAATAATATGCAGATGATAAATGAATTCTTTGGTAAGAACGGTAAAATTTTGAAGATACCAATGTACGCTCGATATGAAAATTGCACATGTTGCATTGTAAAACCGCATGCTATAAAAGAGAACAATCTTGGTGCCATTTTGGAGTGCATAACAAAAGCAGACTTCCAAATAACGGCAATGGCCATGTTTCTAGTTGATTTGGTCAACGCTGAAGAATTTTATGAAGTATATGATGGAGTTGTATCACAGTTTAAGGTAGGTTTGCACATGGTTTTATTATTTAAATTTTTTGGACTCACAGAGAACTTTATAACTCAACAACTTGCATTTAAATTTAAAATATATTGGTAAAAGCCAGCAAGGGTTATCACTGTTGTATTCCTACCTACAGAAATAGAATATTTTTATTTACTGTTTCGAGGTCTGAATAATATTTGTAAGTCCTTATTGCATCTTAAATTACGAATCCAATATGAAAAATATTGTATCGTAGGTTTGTATTGTAAATATTATTTTTTTATGTAAACTAGTCATAAGAAGATAATGGCATTATAATCGAATGGCAAAAATTTAATTATGAATTTCATTATTTGAATTATCGTAACTTCTAAATTTTATTGAATATATTTGGCGTTAATTTTGTAGGAATTCATTATTCACAATTAAATGAAACTACGTGATGTAGTGTTATTTCTACTTTCTTTAAGTTCTTTATCACAACCTAGGTTTCGTTGTATTACAACATCTTCAGGTGGGCTATTAGCAAAGATGATTTTTGCTAATAGCCCATCTGAAGATGTAATACAACGAAACCTAGGTTGTGGTAAAGAACTTAAAGAAAGTAGAAATAATACTACATCACGTAGTTTCATTTAATTGTTCTAAATTTTATATAAACAACTATTGAATAATTTTGCAAACTAGACAGACATTATACAGTTTGAATTTCAAATCTTTATAATTGTGTAAATTGTACCAGTGATTACAGAGTAAGTTTAGGTAGTTATTAAAATGAACAGGCAGTATTTCAGGCATATTTTTTTTACTTTAGACTTCGGTAGTACAATAATTTTTAAATTTTTTATAATTTTTAAAAATTTGATTATTATACTTTCACTGAAAATAGATTTTTTGTTATAAATTTTGGGGTAAAATTGAAATTCAGTGAGTCAAAATGACTGACAACAGATTAAAAAGCTTTGGCATGCTTGTATATAGAAAATTAGTTTTTGTAAATATATATAAATCTGAATTTTGCTTCAAAATGTGAAAAACATAGCTTTTAAAATACCAACGGTGAAGCATACTGGTAGCTTTGTTATTGCCTGGGGTTCTCTCTGGCAAGTGTGGGCAATTTACAAACATCCAATACCCACAAAAATCAGATAAATATAAAAAGATATGAAAATAATTAAACAAAATATATATAGTACTTTATTTATTGGTGTGTTAGATACAAGAAAAAATGTATTATTTCATAGTAGTTAATCAAAGTTTTGGGACATTATTAACAATGCTGGAAAAAAAAATGCTGCATAGGTTTCATAGAGAAAAAGTAAACAGCCAACTTTACATGCAGAGGGCAGAATTTCCAAAAAATGTAATATGGGGTCTCCACAATCGCCAGACTTAAAACCTTTTGAACTATTATGGTACATGAATAAAAAGAAAAGGGAGTTTCTCATAGTTTTGTGTTTAGATTATTGTGTATTTTATATTTAAACTGAATATAAAAACATACTTTAGTGTTTTAAGTTTTATTACTAGAATTATTAAACTAATCTAAAACTTTGGCAATTTAAATTTAAAATATATTGGTAAATGATGGTACTGATTATATATAGTAATTAGCGCTCGGTACTTGCAATTTCATAAATTTTACTTTTTAAGAGTAGTATATAATACTTTACATGCATATGCCCTTGGCTCTGATAGAAAGAAGTTACAGTTTAACAGAGAGCTAAGACAATTGGTATAACTTACAGAGAAGTTCAGAAGGAACTATATTAATTAAAATTGGTTATTAATAAAATTTCTTTCATAAATAATTTAAAATTGTAACCATGCTTCTCTTCTTTATTTGAAATTTCACCAATTTCTCACTTTTTTATAGGTCGGTAGCTTCATCATTTATGGTTTTATTATTTGCAGCATTTTTAAGGAACTCAGCAACTTCCACGAATAGCAATGTATTATTGTATATGACTATAATTTTAACTGAGCAGATTTATTTTAACTATCATCGGAAAATACACAACTTCTCTCTGTAATACTTAAACTACTACACCACAATAAAGGAACAAGTACCATTTTATATCAAAAATAATAGACTACATTCTAACAAATTCCAGGGTATGGCATTAGAATTATGTTCAGGTCACTGTGTTGCATTGGAAATCATATCAAAGAAACCTGGCGTTAATGTTGTTAACGAGTTTAGAAAATTATGTGGACCGCAAGACCCAGTGAGTTTTCAAAATATTTTTTTATTATAAATATGATAAACATATGTATATAAATAAAGTTAATAAAGATTAATTAATTTTGAATCTGTAAATTCAAAGAGATTTCTAGCTCTCTCAATAGTGTACCCTAATTGAAGTATATTAGGGGCAGTTGGGTACTGTGTTTCACTAAGAACCGTAGTCTTGGCAAAATGAAGAAACCTTGTAATTCTACTTTGGCTTTTTGTGGGAACAGCCCCAAAAGGCTTGAAATGATCTACATTGATTAAGCACCCAGTGATCATCTAATTTCAATTTAATATAGTCATCTTCTAGATAAGTGACAATTTGCTAAGTACTCCCATAAATCTTCTCATGTTTTACAAATTTTTGGGAAAAAATGTGTAATTTTCTATTATTATTATTTTAATATGCAATATCGGTTTGACAAGAAAGCAATTTTGGTTTTGTCATGTGAAATAAAACTCAATTTTTTTTACAAAGAATGAGCTTTAAGTAATTTTTACTTTTCCATTATATATGATGTCCTTTCGCTACCTTCAGCAAAAACACTGAACCAAAAGCAATCTCAGGTCATCACAATTGGTAAAATTTTTACTATTAGAAAATTTTGCAAATTTCAAAATAAATAGTAACCTTAGGTCAGGCCTGAATAGAGAATAAGATATCACTTCCCAACAAAGCATAAATGAACTTAACCTTATGCTAAAATTAACTGTAAACTAACAACTACAAATAAAATTACGTGCAAATTGCCTTTAATATAATCTAAAAGTGACAGCTATCAATGTTCAAAGGTAAAAATCATAACATTGACAGAAGTATTTCTAAACAAACGGTATTATTTGAGAAAACTGAAATTACTTTTTGCCATCCCAATAACATTAATATGTTCAGCGTAACTAATATGAAAAGTGTTTTTTATTAATAATGATGTAATAAGTTACAAATAAAACAGGATGTATGCAGACAACTGTATCCAGATACAATAAGAGCTCAATTCGGCCGTGATATTGTTCGTAATGCGGTTCACTGCACAGACTTACCAGAAGATGGAGTATTAGAAGTGGAGTATTTTTTTAAATTGCTGTGTACTCAGTGAATGTCTATTGTTGTCTGTTCTTTTTTACTGACTTTAAATAATAAACAATAACTTTTTTGACTTGTCTCTCGTCTTTTATTAATTATACAAAACCATATATTCATTATTTCGCTCCATTCTCCATATCTTTCCTTGTTTCTGAAATCCTTCTTCGTCTCCCTATCATAAAAATAAAAAAAAGCATGCCAAAATGTTTCAAGACTATAACAAGTCATTTTAAAAATTAAAGTGTGTTAACACATTCAGAGCGAATGACGGGTTTTTCCATCATGAAACCGTGCTTAATGTAATCTACTGTACTAAAGAGTAACTATATAAGTTATCAAGTTTAAGAAATGCTGTTACCAACTCCTCTCCATAATAAAGTTTATCAATTTACAGCCTATAATTTATAAAAAAATTAAAATTTATCTTTTTTTGGGTTGTTTATGTATATCTGTATCACTTTCAGTTGTGTGCTGATTAAACAATTTATTTATGTAATAAAACACACACATTTTTCAATATTTTATTTAATGTGTGATATTGTTATGGTAAATCATGTCTTATTTAAATAATTTTTATTAAACTACATATCTCTTAAGCTATTTATTTTGTAGTGTACACATTTTTGATAACAAAATCGTTTCCTTCTATTTCAATCTTATCATACATCCACTTGCGATTTACTCTGAAAGGAAAAAAAATTATATAAGTTCATATGGGTCATTGATTAAGTGACAATATGTTTAGACACAAAATCAGTGATAAATAAATTTAAATATATGAATTAGATTTTCATAAATTTTTTTTAATACTACTATTAATGTTAGTAATGTTAATGCAATATATGCTGTAAGAAAAACTCTAAAAAAATTGTTTGAAAATTTATTATATCTTAAAAATAAAATTATGTCTAATTCAAGGATTTTGAATATTTTGTATTTTTATTTATTGCAATTGCATTAAACATTTTAGGAGTTGTTTTATGTATTCATATCTAAGTAATAAAGTAATTTTCATGTTATGAAAAGAGGAAGGAAAAATTCCCATGAGAAGTTTAGATAATCTAAGATTTAAATTCAGATTCTTAATGATCAACACCAAAAATAGTTGGAGAACCATAAATTTTAATATATTGATCAATGTTTGTAAGAAAACTAGTAGAGGCAGTCAGGTCACTTGCATATTGGGGAGTATCTTTAAAGTGCATGTCTAGATAAGGCATAGACAGGTTATATTTTAACAGGATTCAGAAGGTGATGTTGGAAGAATCACCTAGAAACCACTCCATGGTTTAAGTATCCAAATATTTTATTTTAATTTTTGAAATCTTATATTATTCACTTTTATTATTAAACTTTGCTACATTGAAAAGTTGGTCTAATGTTTTAAATGTTAAAAAAAAATTCTACCTGCATTCATGTCCACATTTGTGTGACTGGCATCTGGGGCATGGAAAATGGCATCCTGGGCAAGTTTCATCTAAACAATCGCACAAATCCTTGCCCGTGGCTGCGATATGACCAATGTCGTCATAAATCGCCTTAGTTTTACGACTATAAACATAAAAATATATATCAAAATAAATCATAAAAATTAGAAAGTTGTGTATATTATAATAAACAGGTAAAAATGCAAGTATTTACTTCGCTGCATAAATTTTTCTACTTAATTTTCGACGTTCACGTTTTGAAGTTTCAGGATCGAAATTTTCCATAAATTTCGTTCTGCAATAAATTATTATAGTTTAAACAGTGTAAATTGGAAAGAAAGCAATATCAATTTATTAAAAAAAAAAGTAGTTTACTTTGTCATGACGCAAGAGTTATTCCTTTAAAACTGGTATTATTTACATTAATTAGGTTGAAAGTTATTTGACAGGCCGACCAAATTCGAAAATTGTTACCTATAACCAAATTGTTTGTAAACAAAAACTTTATCTTTTATTTAGTGGCCTTCACTTGCGGTTCATTATTTTCTAGTGCGAGAAAATTTAAGGAGAAAACCATAGACATTTTATACTAGACGCACAGAACCATAGCCGACTATCAATAATAAGTTAGTTATAAATAAGTTATCTTAAGCCCATCACCGGCGATTTAATGACTGGCAATAGACTTATGATTCCGTTTAAATAAAAAGTATTCATATAATAATAACTTATAATTGACTGTTCACATTGTAGGTGAGAATTTCTGTTCCACTAGTTTGTCATGGCGACAAGAGTTATCAAAGCAAGTTCTCGTTCAGTGACTCTTGGTGGAGAGAAAACTTGGTAAACGATACTCGTTTGTACAGCGAATAAACATTTATTGCACAGTGCAGTCATTCCATTACTTAAAATTATTTTCTTGACTAGTTCTAATATTTCTCGTTGTCTAGTTCTAATGTTAATCATTTTAAAGTGAAAACGTTTTAGGCACACCTTTGCACTACACTTTGAAGGAAAACTTATCTGGAGGAGTGAACAAAATTGAGGCGTTCGCATGGGTCGGTGACGTTTGCTTTGGTTGGTGACGCTCTATCTGGCAATCGGGTCAACTGTGTTTTCTTCGGCATCGGCCGAGCGAGTTCACTGTCTAACAATTAGTATATGATCTGTGGTCTAACACGGAGTGCATCCTTTCAAGAATGACGTTCTATTTTTGAATTTCGGTATAATTTAAAATACGCGTATGTCATTTTACCGACTAATTCCCCATTCGGCAAGCTTCGTTGTATTGTTGGCTCTCTTCGACTTAATTCAACCAGCTCGTAAATTTCATAAATATAGCCGGGTTCATCCGGGATTTGCACCGGGTACCTCTTGCATCCAAAATCATATCCCTGGATCAACGAGCAGTTTCAAAAAAATATTTTATATATATATATACATATACGTACACATATATATATGTATATATATATATATATATGTCTATGTATAAAACTGCTAAAGATGTCTTAATTAGCTTGATTATTTAAGTTTACCATTTTTGTTTATTGGGTTTTTATCAGGTTCATTTGTTCTGATGATTTTTCTTAGAGGTACCATAGACTTTAATTTTTTTTGTAATTTTTTGTAAATAGAAATTTGTCTTTGTATGAAACCATAGAAACATAAATGTTTATGATTGATAGCCAACTGTCACAACTGTTAGAATTTATTGCGGTTATTTCAAAAAAGAAATAATGGTACAGTTAATTAAATGTTTTAAAAAATGTATAAATATTTGACATTCAATTTGCACCTTTCACTTGTAATTCTTTCATTACAGGAAGGATTTTATGCGGAAAAATACTCGTTTGTGGGAGAATGGCACGACCCGACCGCAAACTTAACCAGGACCTTCCACATATATTTCTTTCCTTACGATAATTCTTTAGAAATGTTTGATGTGAAAACAAAAAAAACATTTGTTCGGCGAATTAAAGTGGATGGCATAAACCTAAGTAATTTTTATATGGGTGCTTCTGTCAATATACTCGGTAGAATAGTAAAAATAGTGGAGTATGGTTGTGAAGATACTAAGAAGAAGCTGAGTAAAATGGTGGAAAGGTAATTAATTTCAATTTGTTGTATATATGTAGGTATAAATACTTACTTACTAGCACTTATTAACTAGCATAGTGCTTATTTATTGTTAGGAATGATAGGGTTGTTTTAAATACTTGTTCACAAAAAGATTTTTGGTGCAAATTTTGAATCGTAAAAATGTTAATATATCTGAAATTTAAATGAAGTATAAGAGTTGAAATGGAAATGTAAGAAATTAGGGAGTGACATATTAAATTAATTTCTTAACAAAATTATACTATATATTTAAAAAGTTTGTAAAGATACGATAATTATTAAAAAAAATATGCTGATAAACTGCAGCTGACTGAAGTCTAGGAATTATAGAAAGATATAAGAAGCCTTAATTTTTAAGGATATGTTTTTTGAGATACACTAGAGATAGAGAGGTAATGGTTACATTGCTTAATAAATAAGTTATTATTAGTAGAAAAAAAGTATTAGTGTTTTCTAAAATGCTGTCTTCAAATTACAATACTACTACAATAGTAAAATAAACAATAAGAATAAATCTATCTGATTTATCATATTTATCAAGAATAGCCAGATCAAATTTGTAGAAAATCAGTATTCGCGGCTAAAAAATTCCATACAAGGGAAAAAAAAGAGTTACTTTTTACTGCCGCTGTCATATTCATAAATTTGCTTTGAGTGCTTTTGTGCATGCCATTGACGATATTGTTGTGTTCAATTAGCTAAGATGTCATGTTCATCATATCAGAATTTATTTTCACTCAGCCAAGCTATTCCAAGGGATTTAAAATTTTTCTAAGCAGCATTAGTTATAGAATAATGCTAGTTATAAAAAGCCAAGCGTATATGGAAGTGTACATGTGTATGTTAATAGAAAATACTACACTAGAATGCGGTTTATACCGCATAGATAATTCATTGCTTTGTGTGATGACTGAACTCACATCTTTTTGTTTGTCTCAGATTTATAGTAAGGTAAAGGTACCATATTCTGGGCCATGAAGACATTGCAAAAAAAAATAAAAAAGATGTGGTGTCGTGGGACACCAGGTAGGACCGAAGTTCTTTCGGCTAATGTAGAATCGACACAATTTGCAAAAAAAAAATCGTGCTCAATTTTATGTAGGTTTTCTTGATTTTTCTCTTAAATTTTGCTGATTAGTTTTTATTTAAGTACAGGAAAGTATTTAGGAAATTCAGTATTTTAGGAAATAATAAATTACGTAAAATAAAAAAAAATAAAATAACAGAACCACACTTTTTCTTGACGTGTGTTGGTATCGAAGAAATAAAAATGCACACAAATATTTTGATTGTATTCTCTTGAAAATATCGATAAACAATCTAAATCTCCATATTCGGACTCACTAACAAGTATAAATCTTGCATTATTTGGGTTTTGGCAGGTATGAAAATATCGAGAATACAGTAATTGTTTTCTGAGTTCTGATGGTGTTATTCTGAGCCTTAGGACTTCAATGAGAGAATAAAATAAACAATTGCCGTCTCCAGGAATGTTTATTAAACGCTGTAAAATGGCATTCGGCTTTGAACATTCGGTATGTTGCTCGTATGGAGCTTGGAATGGAAGATTTATGACTGATCTTTGAGAAGATGCCTGTGTTTGTGTTGGTAAATTATCAGTATCATGCAACCTAAGACAAAAAGTTATAAGCTTTAAAGAAAAATTTTAAAAAATTATGAAAAAAGTTGGATACAAATTTTGAAATACATACAGCTCTTTAGATGATTCGATGTGATCAGTCAAAATTTCGTTGTGTCTCATAATAAATTTTTTGTTTGTTACATTCTGTATATCAATCAACTTGATTTTTTTTCTGAAATTAAAATATTAAACATTTAAATGGGTTTCTTTACATAGTAAATGTGAATTACAAAAATGAATATCTTACGATTGTGGAACTTCACTTTTTTCAAATAGTAAAGCATCAAGTTGAAAACGCTGCTTTTTCAATCTAGATTTCTGCTGATACTCTTTACAGTGTTCAGATTGGGTTTTTTAGTTTTAGATGGTGCATTTAATGCAGCGTTACTAAAAAAAAAAAATATTTAACAGGAAAAAAAAAAATTTCTATATATACATTTGAGTGCTTCTTTTCTTTGAATTTATATATTTTCACTCCACACACGAATTATTATTCTAAACTTAGAAAGTAATTTTTTTTTTTCTAATTTACAATAATACTTTTTCGTAGATGAGGCCAAAAATAAAATTCGAAAAAAAGGGAGCACCTCGTATGTATACATACACATCGATATTTTTGTATTGTACCTTTCTCGTTTATTTTTAATTTTCTTCATTTTTTGACGTTCCCTGAATGCCTTTTGATGCTCTGCATTTGTTTTTGGTAGTTTAGCGGTACTGAAAATGATTAAAAATACATTTTTTGTTTAACTTAAAAAAAAAAATTCAATAAACTTTTTAAATATTTTCATTAGTTTACTAGATATTTTTGCTTTATATTGTACCTTTCTTGCTTATTATCATTTTTTTTAGCTTTTTGGCGTTCCCTATACTCCTTTTGATACTCTGCTTTGGTTTTTGGTGGTTTTGCAGTACTAAAAATGATTAATAAAAAAAAAAATAATCAATAAACTTTTTAAATATTTTCATTAGTTTACTAGATATTTTTGCTTTATATTGTACCTTTCTTGCTTATTCTCATATTTTTTAGCTTTTTGGCGTTCCCTATACTCCTTTTGATACACTGCTTTGGTTTTTGGTGGTTTTGGAGTACTAAAAATGATTAATAAAAATAGAATTATCAAAATATATATATATTTAAATGTTTGGAATTGAAGGGAGAATTTTTTTTAATTATTTAAAAAAATAATCAATAAACTTTTTAAATATTTTCATTAGTTTAGAGGATATCTTTGCTTTATATTGTACCTTTCTTGCTTATTTTCATTTTTTTTAGCTTTTTCGCGTTCCCTATACGCTTTTTGATACTGTGCTTTGGTTTTTGGTGGTTTTGCAGTACAAAAAATGATTAAAAAATATAAATAGAATTATTAATAACATGTATATCTATATAGGACAGAACACACACACGGACACGCGCGCGCGCGCTCTCACGCACGCACGCACGCACGCACACGCACACACACACACACACACCTGACCCTCAAAACAGCAAGAAAGATAACCTAGAAAACCTTACAAAGATTTTAGTATGTACACACAATATTAACCAATGTAAAATATTTTATATTTATAAATAAACTAATACTTACGTATTTAATTCTTTTGCACTGAATAATTTCCCACTATTATCACTGTCAATTGCATTCAAGTCCCTTGTTAGTTCACTTGCCATTGTTACTATATTTATTATTGTTTTGACGATTTGAAATTATATGAAAATAAACGTGGCTACTCACGAGTAAAATGTATCTATAATGTGAGTATTCGCCACGTGCTCGTCCATGAATTCATGAGTATATACTATGCATTGGCGGGGTGGAGTGGTAATAGAGAGAGAAGGGATGAGAGAACGAAAAGTAAGAGGGAGAAAGAGAAAGGTATTATACACTACTCGCTTGTGTATACGACTGTCGCGCCTGCGCACGTCTCATTTAACGGTTTTATTCCACGGACTTTTTCTTACGGTTTTACTATCACATTTTTTTCAGTTCGGTCGCGCAGCAAAATCCCTATCTCCTCCAAGCCTGCCGTAAGGAACTTCGTTCCAATAAATTTTTGTTTTAAACAGCTGAATGTAAATCACTATTCTATTTTAAACATTGTTATCTTACATTAAGATTATTAACCATTACATTTATATTGAACAATACTATATACAGAATTTATTAATCGTTTTAAAATTCGTTTTTTGCCTTTAATCGTTTGTAAAAAATGTAGCCCCTAAAATAATTCCACACCAACTGGTCTTAATTCCGTTTTATGTACAGTACACACTATTGCTTCATATTTTGCTTCATTCGTTTTTGTAACTTATGTATTTTTGGAGAATAGTACTCTAATAATCAATTTTCTTTTTACTCTTCATTTCATGGCAATTTGCGGTCCTAAAATACCTTTTTAAGTAGTAATGGAACTCAAACTCCTGTAATAAATATATATATACACACACACATATATATATATATATATATATATATATATATATGTATATATGTATATGTATATATGTATATATATATATATATATATATATATATATGTCTTTTATTAAATTAATATAATAAACCGACTTCTATGAGTTCTTGGGAACAAGATAAGATGATTATAATAATTTAATTTATAATAGTTTTGGTTTATAATAACATTAGACTTTGTAATTGTTTTGGTCTGCTTCAACATAACACTTCATAAAGACATGTAATAATAGCAAAAATATGCCAAATTAGTACATTTTGAGCAAAATATGCTAAAACATGTAAAAACAGTCAAATATGCAAATACGTATTCAAATTTGCATTTGCATATAATCTAGTCTCTGTTATTATATTAGTATACAGTATAATATGTCACATAATTTGTATAATTTAACTGAAATAGGATTCCTCATTATTCAAAGAGAACAATATATACCTAGTTTTTAAATGTGATGATGGATGTCTTCTATATACACAGAATGAAAATTTGCATTATTTTCTTATAAATTGCATAAGTATAAGCTTGAAATATATTAATAACAATTCTTTATCGATAAGTAACTTATGTAATGTCACGATTGTGGTTGATTATTGAAAGATACATTCCAAATTGTTCTCAAAGTGTAAAAAGATACCAAGATTTGTATCTTCCACTGTTAAAGTTTAATGAGTTGATGTTGTAGAAATAATGGAAGAAGTCTTATATTTTTTTATACTTGTATGTTCCTTATTATAAACTTTACTGACAACTTTTAATTTAAATTTCAATAAAACCATTATTACTTAAACTCTTTACTGATGATAACTACGTAAGTAGTAATTTAAAACAACGAATAAAACAAAAAATTAAAGACTGATTGGAAAATAAACATATGTTTAATTTTACTTAATACACATTTTAATTAGTTGTGGGGAATTCCGGTATCGACCAAGCTATATCCTAGTGTGGGACATACCTAGCTAGTGTGGAACATTCTCGGTATTTGAAAGCCTTTAATAACATAATAATCATATTGCTCTCTATTGAAAACTGCATAAGTTGTTTGCTGCTTTCCATCATATCGTTATGACAATGATTGTGGCGCTGAGAGTGCTTGCACTGCAGGACATTTGCCCCTCGTATTAACTTTAAAATAATGTATCTTAAGAATGGGATGTAGATATGAAAAGAATCGTTTTACTTGTCTATTGTTAAATTAAAACTAATTTTGATATTTAGAATAGATCTTCCAATGATCGACCACCACAGTTGTATTACCTGAGCTACCTATCAGTAAATAATAATTATTAAACCACTAGCTGGGGTACCCGGCTTCGCTCAGGGAGTTGATATTGAATTGTGTGGTAGTTCGAAAAAAAGGATAAACTTTAAAATATAAGAGGTAAACATTTTTTATTGAAAACTTATTGCAATTATTTACAATACTTGTTTATAAACAACATTTTTCATTTTATTATCTGGGGTATGTATGTACAAATTTTTCAAATTTCCTTCTCGAAAGCGAGCTACATATAGTTGACCGTGAAAAAAGCAGGATTCTTTGAGGTTGATACTGCAATGTTTCAAAGTTTGTCCTTGCGCTTTGTTAATTGTAAAACTATAGCCTAATTTGACTGGAAATTGCAGTCTTTTAAATTGGAATGGCAGTTCAGTAGAGATCAGTGGTATTCTGGGGATAAATACTGTGTGTCCTTTGTCCTTTCCAGCCATAAGTTCGGCTTCGATGATGTTATTCGATAGCTGTATGACGATCATCCTTGTTTCATTACATAGTTTTGGTGAGTTAGGATTTCTGAGTAGTATGATCGGAGATCTAATTTTTAGTCGAGGGCAGTGTAATGGCATTCCTGGTACTTGCAAAGAGTTTAAATATTCTGTAGGAAAATTTTTCAACGT
Source organism: Druceiella hillmani (assembly GCA_039881145.1). Classification (NCBI taxonomy): domain Eukaryota; kingdom Metazoa; phylum Arthropoda; class Insecta; order Lepidoptera; family Hepialidae; genus Druceiella; species Druceiella hillmani. The sequence goes on from JAYKKI010000001.1 coordinate 71,929,085, forward strand.
TTATCATCGTGTCGATCTTTTTATATATTTTCTCTTTACTGTAATAAAACAACAAAATAACAAACATAAACATGTCGTAACCGGAAATGTATGGATTACATTGGCAGATGTAATCCATACATTTCCGATTACGACATGTTTGTGTTTGTTATATTCTTTCGTTGGGTTGTAGTGTAATGCTTCTTTTGTTAGGTTGTACTGTTTACTTTTCCTCGTCCGTGCTTTTCCTAGGGTGATATTTTCATAGATGACTTGCATTGGCAGTCTTTTATTATAAGATTGTGTCGCAATTCTTGATTCTTCAATTCAATCATTTCGTTGTTCTTCAGTTTCTCTGCTTCTCGCGGTGCTCATTGTCGTTTATTGGGAATGTAAACGTGCTTCGCACTCTTTGAATGTTTCGTTTTTTCACTGTTCTTTTAGTTTGGCTGTAACTGGCAAGATTTTCTCCTCTGTTATGTTTGGGCATTGTATAACATACAAATCATATCACTTTTTATTAAGAAATACACTAAGTACACTTTAAACACTTTTCACACTTTATTTTCGATTTATATTCAGTCACTACACTTTGATTACTCAAACTTCACTGTTTGTTTTTATTCACTCACTGCACTTCACTGATAAGAAACTGACGTTCGAACCTACAACGGATCTTGCATTATATACCCGTACCAATGGGTAGCCCCTCATACAAAAAAGGCTTCGAATGGTCCACAATGTTCCAGAATATTCCACGACATTCGATAGTGTTCTGGAATGTTCCACAATGATCTGGGATATCACTGGAAGTTCCCGAACGTTCCAGACTATTCCCAAACATTCCGCAACAGTCCAGAATGTTCCGCGATGTTCTGGAATGTTGTGGAATGCTCTCGAATGTTTTGGCCTGTTCTAGAAATTTCTAGAGGGCGAAACTTCCAGCCTTTAAGCACGTCCTTCAGGTAAAAAAGGGAACCTTCTTCATGGATGGGGGATAGAGGTCTACCACACCATATAACTCGCACATTGTACACGGCATGCACATTGTATACTTACTTTTATAATATACGAGTATATTGATTTCAAGTTACTTTTGAAATATATATAAAAATATGGCAAATTTTCAACCTGTGTCATTCATCATTACATTTCAAAATTATTATATATTGTTGGAACGAAGTTCCTTACGGCAGGCTTGGAGGAGATAGGGATTTTGCTGCGCGACCGAACTGAAAAAAATGTGATAGTAAAACCGTAAGAAAAAGTCCGTGGAATAAAACCGTTAAATGAGACGTGCGCAGGCGCGACAGTCGTATACACAAGCGAGTAGTGTATAATACCTTTCTCTTTCTCCCTCTTTCTTTTCGTTCTCTCATCCCTTCTCTCTCTATTACCACTTCACCCCGCCAATGCATAGTATATACTCATGAATTCATGGACAAGCACGTGGCGAATACTCACATTATAGATACATTTTACTCGTAAGTAGCCACGTTTATTTTCATATAATTTCAAATCGTCAAAACAATAATAAATATTGTAACAATGGCAAGTGAACTAACAAGGGACTTGAATGCAATTGACAGTGATAATAGTGGGAAATTATTTTGTAATTAATTCTATTTCTATGTAATTTTATGTTGTCAAACAAAAATAAACAGACATATTTTGTTATTTTAGTTGATAATTTGAATTACGATTTTTTTTGATTTTTTTTTATTATTTCCTAAAATACTGAATTTCCTAAATACTTTCCTGTACTTAAATAAAAACTAATCAGCAAAATTTAAGAGAAAAATCAAGAAAACCTACATAAAATTGAGCATGATTTTTTTTTGCAAATTGTGTCGATTCTACATTAGCCGAAAGAACTTCGTTCCTACCTGGTGTCCCACGACACCACATCTTTTTTTTCTTTAAATAATGCTTTTCTCCTCAGAAATGATTCTCTCATAATGAGGAATTTTATTTCATTGTATTATGAGATATCAATTAACTGACCTTATGTGTAACTAATGAAGTAAGTATAGACAGCAAGATATTTATGAATAGCCAAAATATGCAGATATATATGCTTATATGCATTTGCATGTTCGGCTATTTTTACAGGTTTAGCATAATTTTCATATCAAACTCTTATTAGAACATTTCGATGCTATTAAAGATGTAGTAAATGACTTCGACAGCGTAGATGCTATGGAAATTTGTGAATGCAAGGAAGCATTTAAAGAATATTCTATTAAAAAGAACTATTAATTAGCTCCCCTTTTACCCATATATCCGAGAGTGTAAAAATACTGGAAAATCAAGCTGTAACGTTAAATGAATCTATTAAATGTATAAGTAAAATATGTGCTATAAACATAGAATTGCTAAAAAAAAGGTTAAAGGTTATACTTTATGTTAAACTATTTATTGTTTATGTACATTAATGGTACAGGTCAACTTTTGCTTAAAACAATATTTATTTATCTAACATATAAATTCAAGTAAAGCCTGGTGACCTCAGTGGATGTAGAATGTTCATTTTCGTCATAAAATAAAAAGCAAAATTAAAAATTTTGAAAACTCCCAGTGGATGTAGTTGCTGTCATTGAAAAACGATTAAATAATTTTTTGTTAAGCCCCCTGATTAAAAGAAAATAAGAACCTATTAATATAATTACGAACCCAAGAAAATCCATAGGGGCTGCCATCGCCATTTCCGTTACCAATATCGATTACATTGTAGCAGCATAGAAAAACTATTTATACACCAAAGAGAATTTCAATTGGTCACAAACTGATAAAACTGCAAAATTTTAGGCATAGGCAGGGCATGGCAGTCCCGATTAAAATGGGATCATTGAATTGCACACAAACAAACAACTTCTCACCCTAAACGCATACACATCCTCCGTTCCGTCATGGGTAAAAATGGGTGATAAAAGACACAATCTAATCCTAAACATTTAGAATGATTCATTGTAAACATGTTTACGAACAGAAGTTGTTAATTTTATTTATTTTTTTCAATAAAACAAGTTATTGTTCTTTTTGTTTATTTTATGTTCCATATTCTCAGTCTTTATTTCCACATTTTAATAATTTTTTTGCATATTTGTACGTAGATTTCGTCCATTTCATGTTGCATGTAATCCGGTCTCTAATAATACACTTAGTATATCATTTCATCCATATTGTTTGAATCTGAGGATAAATAAAGTCATATACTTCAAGATATGTATACTTTGGAAAGTTAAATATCAATAACATTAGGCCAGAGATTCACAATATTTATTTTTCTATCGATACATTGGATTGATCCAGAATGTAATTATATGATACAATATTGTGATTGCATAGAATAGTTACAAATAAAAGCCTTTTTCAGTACATGCAATAGTTTATTTATCATTTTGTTTAGATGGAATAATGTACATACTTGTGTATGTATCATATAAAAGTATATGATGTCTCATAAAAGTATGTGATGTAAATGTAATAAGTAAAGAAAAATGTAACAATATTTAGATTTTGATCATTTAAGTGCTTTCACTATTGTTGATAGACTATTATTTCTGATAACCTTATTGGTAGTCACTTTTTGTAATCAATAAAAAATTACTACAAATTCCAGTCTTAAAATTTTAGGCTTTTAAAAATAATTGTCTTCACAAATGGTCCGGATCTAATCCGATGAACACATTTAAATCGATTAACCTACAAACTGCAATATAATTACCTATCGACTACAGTTCTATGTTGTATGGAAATATATAAACAAAATAAAGTGTGGGGCCTGCGACTGTAAACATATTAAATACTTTATTATAAATAAATTGGACAATTTAGTTTCACTCACTACTCAACTTGCTTTGATCCATTAGAATCAAATGATTAGATTCGGTACAAGACTGTTTGCATCTTTCCCGGTCTGTATTGCGTTTGCTTGTATCAATTTGAAATGAAGTATGTTGTATCAATACTTAAAATGTATCAGATTGGATTGTGAAACCCATTAGACTAGTAACAGAAATAATAGCAGCGTTATGAATAAATTATAAAAATTAAAACAATTGTGGTTTTAGATGTATTTACATGTATTAGAGGTTCTTGTTATTTAGTATTCTTAAATAAATTGCTTAAAATTATTGTTAAGTTAGGACGCAATTGTTTCAAAAATATATTTAGGGCTTATTCAATTAATTAAAATTGAAATTTTACCTCTAATATATTTTTATGATATTAGAAATAGTAAATTAAAACTTCACATGAATTTCTTAGCTCTGGTCTAAAAATGGAATTGAGCTTATTTGAATAATCAGAAATGTAGGCTAAGGAAATTTGTTTAAAATTCTTTTAAACGCTTAAAACTTCATTAAATTATCTTATTACTTCATTTCAAAATATCCCTGTCGACCTTTCAATTAATTTTATTTATAAGAAATAGCAGATAGTCTTCTCTTTTGTTATTGTTTCTGTAAAATTTGTCCGAGATGTACATAAATCTATTGAAAATCATAAAATTTCAATAGATTTATATACATCTTGGATTTTATCACAACAACAATATTACTATTTTATTTACTACAATAGAACACAGATTAATTCGCTTCAGTTGTAATTCGGTATCTTTAGAGTAAACTCTCATGTTACCACCTATTCAAAACTGGTCATCACCTCAACTTAGTTGGAGGAGTACTTCGACCACAAAATAAATAAGAAACGGTTTGCGTGAGCTAAGAACCATTGTGATTGATCAGGAGATTTTAAAAAATTCTTTAGTGACAAATTTAATTTTGAATTGGTCCTTTTGAAACTACATGTTCATGTTTGCAGAAGTATGGAAGAGAATTTGTTGTAGAATTGCATACTTAGTGTCAATAGTGAGGTGGTTTAAGTGGGTTTCACTACAGCCTAGGGCTGCTTCTTTAGTGAAGGTATGGGCGATTTAACTGGGTAGATGAAAGTATGAAAAAACTGTGTAGAAATACTGCTATTCTTCCATCTGTACTATGTTTAATTGGCAATGGCTTTGTAACACGACAGGATAATGATCCAAAATATAGTTCAAAATTATGCAGAGGTTTCGCTGAAGAAAAGCTAAAAGCAGGATTTTTTTAAAAATATGACATCTCTGGGATTACTGACCATCATTGAATGAAAAGAAGTGGTATATATTACATAGCTGAAACAATACTATACCAGAAACTATATAAAAATTCATGATAAGAAGTTCGGCTCTTAAAAAAAAGTGAATGCAAAGGTGAATTTTTCTACGAAAATTTAGTTTATTGTAATTGTGTAAAGATATATTATTCTGTTATTTTATTTTATTTCTCACTTAATTTGTTATTTGCATTTAATATAGTAATAATCTATAATGTAAATAAATACATACTGAAACTTGACCTAACTTAGAGAAATACACTTAAAATATATTTTAAAAAGCTTATAAATACTATGTCTATCGTGAATATTCATAATAAATAAATGTTTTTTTTATATGGACCACTATTAAATTTCATTACTAAAAAAATATTATTAAAAGCACAGATAAATTTATATTTTTACGAATATAAAACACATGTGTATTTACAAATACCTCGATAACTATCATTAATATAGTATCAGTCACTATACGTTTACAACTCCATCCTGTCGATTTTTGTTGCATTGTGTGCGTGCATCGTAAAATTTCACTCTCATCATTTTTTCAACGCGCCTAAAGAAGTATAACTCAATATAGAAATTAATAACATAGTTTGTAGTTTTAATTTTAATTTACCTGAGTTTAAAGTGGATATTTTTTGGCTGACTATAGATGCAAGAAATATATTGATATTTTTACATAACATATTTAATTTGATTGCTTCTATTTACTCAGTGATCCTAGTGTAAAGAAAGTAGTGATCCTGATTTAATTTTTTTTGTCTTAATTATACTGCAATCTGCCACCACACTGGGACAATGAGCAGTAAGTTTGTCGGTTGTTGCTCAGACAGATTTAGGAGGACGATCTATGTCGCATCCCAAATTTAATATTTATGTGCCTTTATTGTAGCACATTGGAGAATTCTATATTTTAATCGGGGTTTGGTTCGGGTATTATCCATCAGTTTTTGTGCAAGTTTATGATTCTGTCTTTGTATGACTTTGTGTCACTATCAATTTCTTCTCTAACTGTAGGTGTTTGTAGGTCCTTATGCAATTGTTCGTTAGTTACAAATCCCCATGATTTGTAAGAGAATCATGGGGATTTGTAACTAACGAGCAAAAAAAGATTGATAGATAATTGTACATTTTTCTAATTTCTCTTTCTATCCCTAAAATTGAAATAGTTTATTTAAAATTCTGATTTAGTTTTTTAGAATTTTGATTACTCAAAATAAAATTTTGTTGTAAGTTACTGAAATATTTTGCCATAAACTACACAGGCTTTTCTGTGGTCGTATATAATGAAACCAAGTCCACAGGAAAAAATTTCCATATTTTTCATTTATGTATGAGACGTTGTGTGTGTGTATGGTTTGCAGAAAGCAAAAATGTTTTCCAACATATTAAAAGTAGTTCCTTGTAGTCTCTGCTAATTTAATCTAAGATCAACAAAGCTGTTTGATTTATTTTCTTATTAACTGAAATAATAATATAGTTCTATAAACAAATTATTTTAATCAGTCTGCCTTTGACAGTTATATACTAAGAACATCTATCTTAATAGACATATCTCAAAGGCAGACTTAAAGCAAGTCATTTAATACTCTTTTTTTTTAACAACTTTAAAAAAGGTTTTTTTTAAATTTTTTCTAAAAAGCTACTTACAAGCAAAGCTTGTATGGACATTTAAGACAAAATTCTAATAAATTTAGTGAATAATAATTTTTTAATTGTTGTTATATCAATATTCATTTTTACATATAATCAAAGTTTTATAAATAATTTGTTTTAATTAGTCTACCTTGGAAAGTTACAATGTTAAGAATGTCTGCCTTAACTAAATGGCTTGAAAGCATACGTGAGCACATCATTTAATATTGTTTATGTTTAACAGTTTAAATTGTTAGTATTTCATATCACAGCACTTGTAAGATGGCGGATGTCATTTTATAAGTTTTTGTGTAATTTTTTACGTACTTATAAAATTAACTGTGAAGCGGGGGGAAATGAAAATATTTTAAAAATAATGTTCTTGTGAAAATATTGTATCTTAGCATTGGATATGGTTAAATAGTAGTACAAAATCAAATAAATGGTGTGAAAAGAAAGAAGGCTTTGCACTGCAGTAGGTAACCATAGCCTGATATGGAAAATCAGAGGAGTACAATGACAAATTGTTACAATTCCCTATGAGTGGATTGGTCTTTCATTATTAATTCTTTTTTTTTACAGAACATTCGCTTTAATAAAACCTGTTCCGACTAAACTTGTTGGGGATGTTATAAATGACATTTGTGAGAGTGGATTTACCATAAGTAAAATAAAAAAAGCCCCTGTAACAGCAGCAGATGTTGCAGAATTGTACAAAGGCATCGACGATGGAGCTTATTTTCCGTTAGTATATTTTGTATGATTCAAATTCTCTATAATTAACTCAACTCGATGATGTATTACATTATTGTCCAACTTGCATATTTTTGAATATCCACGAATATAGCAGAAAAATATAACTTGTTAGTTACATTTGTGAGGTTGAATTGATATTATTGTTTTTTTAAAACCTTTTTTGTTTTTTTTAGTCATTCACAATCCTTAATAAATATTACAGGGTTATATTGAAAGTAGAGTGATTTATTTTTAAATTTCATTGTTGCTTCTGTTAAGAACCTAGTGTTTCTTAGTCCAATATTCATATTTTTCCAAATCATATAAAGATACGTAAAAAAATGCTGAATGTGAGAAATTTCCTAGAGGTTATATAAATTGACGGCAATGCTTTTTTAAGTTTATTTCACCTATATTGTCTTGTTAGTGTATCACTGTGCGTTTGAATCCAACTGGACGTGTGTGTAGTTGAAGGTGGAAATATAAATCAGAATCGCAAAAAGTAAAATATATTTTACCAATAAGTCTTCTTGATAAAGTTGGAATATTGTTTGTAAAAATGTTATGATATTACTGATGCCGATTTATTAAACAGTTTGTTTTTTTATGAATTATCCCGCTTTTTTATAGCTTTATAGTGGAATATTTGGCTGGAAAGCATATGTATGGATTGGAGCTAGTGGGGGAAAATGCTGTTGAGCGATTAAAGGAAATAGCTGGAGATACAGACCCAATAGTGGCCGCAGTCGGTACTTTACGTAACAAGTATGGAACCGATAAAGCACATAACTGTATTCACACTGCAGTTTCTGCTAAAAATGCAATGGAGGTAAGCATTTTGGCAAAATTTAAATGATATATGAATTAATATTTAAGGATATAGTAGTAAAAGAAAATTTTTATGGCTTATAATATCACAAATTGAAATCTGGTCAAGTCCAGGTTTTTTTATATTTACATGGACCAACCGAAAAAGAGAGGTAGGCCAAGCTGTGACTAGGTTAATGAATTTGACCTTAATAAAGGTCTTTTCGTTTTCGAGATATAGACACTACTGCGTGTGTGCGTTTGGGTGCCATGGCTACAAATTCAGTCTGATCGTTCATTTTTTTGTTGCTAAGCAAAGCTGAGTAATAAGCCTTTAGAATACATTGAAACATTTTAGGACAATTAATATGGTCCTCTTAAGAAAAAATTAAAAAATGTACGTATTTGAATTTTGTAATTTCTATAACCCAATTTTGACCATTTGTGATGAAAAAAAAAATGTAGTACATAGAATGTAATACAAAAATTATATTGATAAAAATCTTACCGATTTTAATTATAAAAAACAAAGATATTAATACTTAATCACAGAAGGCACCCATTATGAGGTAATTACCTGTGTTTAAATTTTCATGTATGTGTATTTTATTAATTTTTTTTTCATGGGAACTAATAAATACTCCTTAGAAACAATATAAGTAATTTAAAGTTAAAAAAATTTTAATCATTTGTTCAAAGAATTAAGTTTTTATATTTTTTTATAACAAATCTTCAAATTGCTATAGGCAGACAAATCTGCAGTAGGCTCTAATGCACGTGCAACATCAAAGCAATAAAAGAACTTTAAGGTTGGAAAAAATTTTAATTAAGGTTAAAAATATTCAAAGCATCTTAATTTCAAAGGCAGCAACTTAGCAAAAGTTGTTGCCACGTCTGGAGCAAATATACGAGTACAAGGAAAGTGCGAGTACAAGGAAAACGTGTTATTTGTATATGTGTAGTTTAAACATTTTTTCGAATTGTATTTTTCGAAAAAACCTGACGAGATTATTTTACATTTTTTTAAATTTATGTAATCATATAGGTTGAAATTTTGTCATGTCAAGTTTGTCATGAAATTGTTTTATGCCTAGCTCTTGCCTTCATGGTTTGTAAACCATATTACAATTTATACGACAATTTTTATTCTTAAAAGTATAAAGCTGATGAAAAACAGAGGCTGACGAGGAGGAACCATTCACCAGGCTGACGACGAAAGAGCCAACCACCAGGTTGGCGAGGAGGTTTAAAAAGTAGAGGCTTACGAGGAGGAACCATCCGGTGACCACCACGTTCGCCAGATCTTAACATCGTTGAATATTTCCTGTGGTGTTATTTTAAAGGAATGGTGTACGAGAAAGAAATCAAAAGCTAATAGGAATTACTTCAGAGATTAATTGTTTCACCAAATGCAATTAAAAGTAATAACTCTCAGCCCTCTACTTTTAAGAATAAAAATTATAATATTATTTATGAATTATGAACGCAAGAGCCATAAAACAACTTCACGAGAGACTTTTCCTAACTAAATTTTGACCTAAACGATTAATCAATTAAAACAAAAATGTTAAATGATCATCTCAGCTTTTTTCATAAAATTTGGAAATTCGAAATATTTTTTAAACTACACATAAACAAATAACACTTATGTATAGTTCTTGTACTCGTACATTTGCTCCTGACGTGCAACTTTTGCTAAGTTGCTGCCCTTAAAATTATGTTGCTTTGAATATTTTTAACCATAATTAAAATTGTTTCTAACCTTAAATTACTTTTATCCTTTTGATTTTGCATGTGCAATTGTAGGCAGTTTGAAGATTTGTTATAACGAAATATAAAAACTTATTTTTTTGAAGAAATTGTAAATTTTTTTTTTTATTTTAAAAGACTTTGATTGTTTCTAAAGGAGTACTTAAATATAATTTTATTTGTTTTCATTTCACATCATTATGCTAATACCAACCCTATACTCTACTTTTAAATAAAAATTAGCCATTTACAATACAAATTTTTTTCAAAGATGACCAACTCCCTTGAGTCGAGTAATTCGTACAATTAAATTCGAGTTTATTATTATTTTTATTAACATTTATGTTCAAACACTTAAATATTTAATAAAATAAAAATAAGAATTGATAAAAATCAAAATTAAAAGTTGCTCTAGATTTGAAAAAATATTGTTATGTTTACTTTCATAATACCTTATGGACTATGATTTCGCGTGAAGGGAAATGAATAAATGGTGTAAAAGTAATATAACTTTTATTTTAGTAAAATTTCGTCGATGTAACTACAACTTAGCTTATTTCTAAATGTGTGAGGTTTTGAGCCAATTCATAATTATGGATTCAGTATAGCGTAATATTTCAAGGCTGATATAAAAAGTGGACTACAACTAACTATGAAACAAAAAAAATAGTTCGTATGTTAACTTCGATTTATTAAAAAATGATTTTTAAGTTTTGCTGTAAATTCGCAAAACATGAGATGTTGGTTAGCTGCATATTTCATCGACGATTCGTGTCTTGTCAAACTTAACCTCAATTATATTCTATCACTTTATTAGATTATATGTGTAAAGGTTTTAAACATATATAATTATA